>JAKXYG010001358.1:0-360000 GCA_025895645.1 Cardicola forsteri | reverse complement strand
CTTAAAAGCTACATGTATTCTACGTATGCAAATAAACAATAACAGAATTCTAAGAAACATTGTACATAATTGTATGAAATGCTTATGCATTTTATTGTTCATAACTTAGTAACAGAATATTTATCAATGGGTTTTTAAGGGATTATTTGTTTTCTAGAAATGTTATATTAGTATCATCAGATTTACTTGAATAATAAACCTATTGATAAATACAACTGAACCGTACTATATAGGCTATTAAACCTGGCAGTATGCAAGGACCTATATGGTAAAGTCCTAGTGAAAGGGTTCTCTCATTTGCTAAACCGGTAGTAACGTACCAGCATTTAAAGACACTGGGCAATTGGAATTGATCAGATTCACTATAAATAATAAATTTACAGGTTCAAGGTCATCCACCCGTAGCTGAGTGGTTTAAGGCACTGGTCTGACACCAGATAGGGCGTGGGTTCAAGTCCATGTGTGTGTAAAACTAGAAAGGTATGCGCTGCTGATGATTCCAAATAAGGATGAAACAGCTGTACAGTGCTCCTGGTTGATTTGAAAACCTAGTAAATTTATTATTCAAGTAAATCTTACAATACTAATATAACATTTCTAGTAACATAATAGTTTGACTAAAATGATAAAATAATTAACTTAACCAATAATGTTTAAATTAAAAAATTTAATTGTTAAGGAATTTTAAAGCAATTTTTAAACGTTACAAAGCTCTAGAATTTTATGCATTAAAGTGTTGTTGATTATTTGAAAATCATACGTAAAGGTAAAATTTGTTGACATTGATTGTGGACAACATTTTTGTTTTTCTTGTACGATTTGTTATTTATGTAATATATGTCTTTATGAAATAAATGTTATCCGATTCTATGCAATAGTACATTGTTATTTTCTGCATTTATGTATCATATAGGATAATAATGATCTTTAGGAGTTGAACAATAAAATTTCAATTTTTAATAACGCTGATAATTCTCATTTTTTACATCTACGTGGTGCACCTTAGACTCAAACTAACATTGATCTGAGACCAAGTGAACAGCAGTATAACTGGAATGCTGAATGCTAGCAAACACCCATAGTACCTAAAATGTATTTTAAAACAAGCGCATACTGCAAGTAACCATTGGGCTAAAGAAGAAAACTGAAAATATTAGATAGTTTTGTTAATCTCGACAAACAGTATTACCGTCTATCCAAGCAATTTTATTAATTTTCTACACTTCGTGAACATATAAAGTTCCTATAAAGCATGGAGGGCTATTTTGTATTTTGCTATAGGGATGTGGAAACAATGAAGAGAGTAACCATATTACCAACTGTATAATAATTATTTCTTCATGTAAAGAACTCAATCGTGTTTTTATCATTTACTTGCATTTTTCATCTAAATTAAAATTCTCAATACTATCAAATTCAAATTTATTGCGTCGATGAAATAAAATGTGATGAGCCAATCGGTCAGTTGTAGCGAAAACAGAACACAATCTGGTTTTAAAACGCAATTTTGTGACTCAAAAAAAATGAAACCAACTATTTGCCAGACTATATAAAAACACAGAATTACAAAAAGTTAAATATTTTGAAGTTGCAATTTGACAGAATGTTTCAAATAATTATACACTAATCAAACAAAATTCAAATACACATCGTTTATTCAAAAATATCAACAATAAAATGCTAGTTAACTTGGACTTTTAAAATTTTTCTAGTTTTTATTTTGAGATACAAATGTTTAAAATTTCGATTTCAGTTTGTTCGTTAAAATGTTTTTTAACTGTGAATCTCAGTTGTTATTGAATATGTCCGTTATTTTTGGTTTAGCTGTTAGTCAAAAATACTGAACTATATTTTTAACTTGGTTGGTGTAATAACTACGACGCATTGTTTATCTGTTAAATGTTTCGTGTTTAGATAAATAAATGATGTTAGGCAAATGAAAATATACAAGTCATAACTGATTTATGGTTTACTGTTTTCTATTACATTCTGTTGTTACACTGCGTTTATTGATAAATCCGAATCATGTTAGTGTATTGAGGATAGTTTAACTATTCAATGCTTAACAATCAAACTTAACCACTTAGTTGATTAATTAACGATTGTGGGTATCGATTTGAATAGACGTACATTACATTTTTGTTAACTGTTTTCATTTGATAGTTTAAATGCTTTTGTTTATTGACTCTTAAACTAATAATTTGAAGTAGGAAAGGCTTGTTTAACATTGTTTGATTCCAATTATTGTAGTCTATGTCGGCAAATAGCTTGAATTTAAGTATCGCTGATTAATAAATATTGGTATAATTGTTAAAAAATTGTTAAAATTTAACAATTACCAGTCAGTCACAAAATAAAAACGAAAAACTGAATATTAAAAAATCATTAGGAGAAAATAAACTAAACTATTTTGGCCTAATAAATTGACAATCCTCATAAATGAATGAAAACAACAATCCAAGGTCTAAATAATAGGGTATCTATCGAAAACATGTTTTAGCACAATTGACGAAGGAATTGTTTAAGAATGTATATCTTTACAATTTGGTTTATAATAAAACTTACAAGTTTATTGAATAATCAAATTATTATGTTTAAACAAACAGGGCACATTATTATTAGATGAATCTAACCATTCTACTATAATAAAAATCCATAATAATTGCCGATACGAATATTATTTAGACACTCACATACCTTTTCTGTCATTGCATTCACTTGCCTACAAGTAAACAAATAGGTAAATGAATAAAGTGACTAAATCGTACTGCATAAACATACTTACTTAAATTAAGAAAGTCAGAACAAAAACCGAATAAATCGATAAATACTTTTCATCAAATAAACAACAACTTCAATAAGCAAATAAAATACTGTCATGTGACAACCAGTTCATAAACATGACAAATTCACCAAATATGCATTTTATACCAAAATCTAATCTATTCTGTATTTTCCTCTTTATTTCATTCAATTCAAAGCAATAAGAAGATACCAAGAAACAATTTTGCAAAGCACCTTCTGATTGCAATCACTCACCGCATTTCCATCTAAGTAAACCTTCTACCAATTACAAATACCAGTGTAATTTCAAAACGTTTATTTATTTCAAAACTCCTTCGTTTTGAAAAGCGTGGGGCAAGAATACTATTCCATATAATCGTACCTTACATTTTCGGTTTTGAACATTGTGTATGTCGAAAATTGAAATTTTCTTCGCCTTTTGCCAAACTCCATCAACGGAATCATACTGCTTTCACTTCTTTGACGCAGTTTAATGTGATCGTGGTGTTTCTTGTTGATTCTTTGGCAGTATATTTTACACAGGTCAGGTTGATAATCTTGCATCCAAAAGCTTCTCCTTCCTCAACCCAAATATGGAACGGCTGCGGTGGAGTTGAATATGTCTGTAATGACCTTCAAATAGGATCAAACATTTGAAACATCAATTATTATTTAACAATTGGAGACATTTTGAGCTACATTACTGAATTATTTCAAAGCATAATGTGACAATTGTGAAATGTGTAGCAAGTTCGGTTTGTGAAAATTTATTAATAGCAACATTTTCCAGCCATGGCCACTTAATTAAACGTTATTGATCATTATAATTATCGATTTTTTTTATTTAAATGCACGAGCTTCACACATTTTTGTTATTCGAGAGGTGTTTCACTTGTTCGTTTAAATACTGAGTTTGTTAATTAAATTGAACTAGAAATGTTTTAAATAAAGGCAAGTTTTCGTTTGTCTGCTTTCAATTATTATAATCTATATGGGCAAACTACAAAAGACCATTATCGTATTTATTATTAGTATTGTTATAAAACGCCTTTGCTTTAAAAATAAGTATGGGGCAGTTTACATCTTCTAACATTTTTATTTGGTATTTGTTATAAAGCGAACTCAATGCTTTAAAACGTGTTGATATTTTGTAAGTAACAACACAAACTGGAATTCCTGTATTACTCGAATATCAGTGTTCGATAGAGTAGCTTCAAGTAATACACTAATAATTGGTACGGTCAATTACAGTTTTCAATCAATATTCAAAATGTGGCCTGGTTGCTGTTGAGAAGTTCAAATTGTCAAATTTTGCACAAATTCGTGCATTTAGATAATATGAACATATAAAATGTAACAATCGTACTACCGACATGGCTGTTAAATAAATTGGACCAGAAAGGCTTGCCGCACGATCACCTATACCACATTGAACTCTACAATGGCAGTTGCCAAATTCATAAAGTGCAATCGAAAAGTACACTATTTCTATTTATTACACTCTCATCTATCCATATCGCCTTCACCTAAAACATGGCCACACACACACACACCGCATCATAATCCATGCCGTGCACGGACGCGAATATGTGCATCCATTTGTGCAACACATCACATGCAACGTCAATAATCCGGGTATCTCATTTCCATCATGAATCGGTGACCTCAATACATTTGTTTATCGCAACTAGCCACAATCCTTGTTCGAGTCTTTGCAATGCAAATGTTATGCTAATGATGCCTGTGCAATGCGATGACAACCAATTGCACAAATCCACCCGTCAGTACTGGTCTCAATGACCGAAACTAGTTGGTTGATTGGGCTCAAAACTGGATCAACGCAAATGCTCAATATCGAATAATCAATATTCCACTCAAAAATCAACCTGGTGATCCAAACCTAGTTTCACTTCACGCGACCTAATCGATGATGATCAGTAGATTTCAACTAGCCGGCACTGAACACGTCTCACAAGCTGTACAACTGTGCTACATCAAATCTACAATCTACGCACACAAACCCTCCACTTCGACACTTCCAGCTGCATCAACCTGCTTCGTCTCAATAACGGAGGTAATTCGTCATAACACGTTTAAGCATATTGAAACACACTCATTACATTGGCGCAACTCCATATGGATTCGACGTTGTGAATTGAAGCTTATTCTCATTTACAATGTTCCATATATGGATGAATTAGCCGTGTCAATCCATCATTCGAATGCACGATGTTTGGCTTCTGACAATCGACAACATCACGTGACTTGTTTGTTTCAATTTTTTGCGTTTTACTGACAATTCGTATTTCAAGGATTGATCAATAGGGTCGGTTTGTTAGTTGGTTGCGCAATCGATTCGAATGTGACCTTTGTAATGCGATGTCATGATGTGTGACTGAACTTGTTGTTTGGTTGTTTGTGTAAATTCATGTGTTTCCATTCCATATGCAATTAAAATTCGTCCAATTTCTCATTACTCAAGCAGTTTCGACCGGGATGCTGGAGATGCCTGGAGTGCTGCATCCAAAGTTGGATGACAATAAGTTTGGGTCTCATTAGCAGCGATAATTGTAGGCCCTCGATTGTCTTTGCTAAATATTTACTTGCTTGTTATAAGAGGAGTGGTATTATATATATAGTGACCCAATAGGTACTATCTATTTTGAGGACTAGTTGGAATTTAGAAAAACAGGTTTCAAGTTGAAAAAAAGCTTTATTAAAATTTTATGTTACAAATAACTACTTTTCCACGTGGCGACCATCAATGTCCCTACAAAGGTTAAACCGAAAGGAATTTGCCCGAAACTCCTTTTCCAGGACTTGTGGTGTTATCTGTTGAACTGCATCAGTAATAAGATTTCTAAGTTCCTCAACATTGTCAATTATCCTTCCAGTGCACACCTATTTTGTTTGTATTTACTTCCTTTTCTGTGTTTCTACATATACTCATTCCTTTTTGTTAATATTTTCTAAATGTGTGAAAATCAGAACTTAAATCACACATATATTGACAATGGTGTAAATCAGAGTGCCAGTGCTAAGTGAGAAATACCTACAAATGTGTTAACAGCGATATTACAGACATTATTGCTAAATAATATAAATGTAAACCTTTTCTCATAATTCCAATTAGCTCTCGAAATAGATAGTGACTTTGGGATTACCTTCTACAGATATATATATATATATATATATATATATATATATATATATATATATATACTCCTTTTCGATTTATAGAGCATGTAGGTGGTGATTATTCCATATACGTGGTTGTTTTGCTGTCAAAGCCAAAAGTTGCGAAATGATGACGATATATTTCAGCGACATTGTCGGATTTACTTCATTCTCGTCGCTTCTATACCGACATAATGATCATTTTAGTAAGTATTTTTTTGATCGTTTTTAATCAATTTTTCTGTTGTTTACCAACCCTACATGAGTGATTTTTAATTTTCTCTTTCACGACAGGTATCGTTAGTTTTTAGAACGATGAATGTAGATCTTGGACCAAATATTTAAAAAAATCTATTTATGATGTCATGTACTGCTTGTAATAAGGATAATTAATTTGTTATTTTATTTTATCGGGTTCATACGCAATTTCAGTTATTATCTTATGTCAAACATGATTATATATTATTTGCTAAATCATATATTTAAAAGAATTTATTTACCGTTCAACAATTAAATATGTGTGTAAGTTTTATATTCTGCAACCATAGAACGGTAAAAACATTTATTATTATCGTTAATTATATTTATTTCAATTTACACATTGCATTATATGTTGTTGTCAGATGCGTGTATATGTTTAAGGACGTCAAATTACATACAGTTTAATGTTTGCAAAAGTATCAATATGTTTTTATTGGGTAAATTGTGATTAATGATATGGATTCAATATACAATTCAATTTTGTTAGAATTATTATTCAAATTAGAAATTAGCTTATTGATAATTATTGTTGCATTAATTCTAATCCGATACAATTATTTGCGCAATTCATCGATTGATACGTACATTTACTTCTTACATAATTTCAACTGATGTATTGAAAAACTAAATTTAAATTTTAAACATCTAGACGCATATGCTCATTCTTGGGGAATAGGATCAACTCCCTATTTAGCGCGTCCTCAAGCGGCGGATACTAGAATGGCATTTAATAACTACTTAGGAACACCAACCTTAAAACTTAAAATAACATGGAATGTGACTTTCAATCCCACTGTCTGCTCTGTCTATTTAAATCCACCAGTTATTAAATCTAGAATTTACCTCATACTTAAAATGTCCACTTATTGTTGGCCTGTAGAACGTGTCATCACTAGCTACATTTGCTGCACCAGAATGTGTTGTTAAGTAATTCAACTATTTTAATGATAAGATTTTACCACTTATTATTACTACTACTAATAATAATAATATTGTTGTTGTTGTTGTTAAAGTCATCTTACATAGTTCAGTAGAAGTACATTCAGTATCATAAAACACAAAAATTACACTATTGATATAAGCGAAGAAAGTCAGAGACCAGATCAATGTATTGGCATTCTTAATATGACGTAATGATTACCATATATATATACTAATTATTACGTCATTGATAACGACGGAAGCTTTTATTAAATGGCGCCTCATTAATTAGAAACTGATGGTTTCTCGCCTTCGGATTAAAATTTTTATTTTAGGTATTTTAAAGTTACACGATTCAATGAAATTTACAATGAGGTCTTTCAATTATTCGAAATTTATAAAGCTTATAATGATCGCAAAACAGCGGCTCTTCAATATGCAGAAGATGCATTTCTCGTGGCGGAAATAGAAAATTTAAGACCTACCCAAAAAGCTTTATACAAATATAGCTTATATTAATCACTAAAAGCAGTTATCTAATTCTCTCTCAATCAAATAAATTAGAATAAGCTTGTTTATTGTAAACCAAAGTGTTTAAAATCTATTTACTCTTGTTCCCTTACCTTTCTTGAACACAATCGTTTTTTAACAGTCAACATAGTCTTTTAACCGTTTTCCAAAATTTGTAGAACCCCCAATGATGTGTGGTCATCAATTTGCAACACAATAAAAGGTATTTTAAATAGATAGGTTTTATGCATATTTAACAAAAATACCAATAGAAGTCCAGCCACTACCGAGTAGAAAAATATGAGGGACGTCTGTAAAAAATGCAGTGCGGTATTGTAGCATATGAATTCCGTCGGTGTATGTACGCTTAATTACCCTGTCCAAATAATTTGTTGAATTTGTTTTAGTCACCGTATCTCAGGTGTCAACTCCGCCTAAAAAATAAGAAATGAAACAATCTACTCAGTCCAAAGTCTTGATAAAGGAGAAGAGTTTGAGTGCACGGTTAGAAATCTGGCATCTATAAAAATCGACATTGGTACAGAAACAATAAAAAGATGCCATTTCAGCAAACAAAGGCAAAGAAGTGATAGCGCGATCCAGATGACAAGATTGAGTGAAAGCCAAAAGAAAGCTCAATCTTGGATTAGACGAAGAAAATTACTTGATCAAATTTTACGTATACCGCCCAAAAGACCAGCAAGAACGATTTTGGAATAGACAATTAATGATAACAAAAGAGAAGTTGGTAGACTACAGAAGATCATTCGGGCAGATTTAATTGGCATGAGTGTCTCAAGGAATCAAACAGAAAATTCTGGATTGTGTTAGAATACATGGAATCATTTTGTTTCCCCATATTCTTTTTAAATTATGAAACTTTGTTGTTGTTTTTGCAGTTACTGTTATCTTGTTGCCCCATGCTTTTTCTAAAACATAAGAGTTTTGTGATAATATAATAATAATTTGAAGTGTCGATTATTGAGTGCATATTTTGAAAGCTGATGATTTATATGCTTTTAGTATGTTTGGTATCTTCACTAAAATCCTGTCTAGAATTTAATAACTTTAGGCACCCGTATAGAAATGCACGATCAGGTCCGGCCACATACAAGCAATGATTTGTAGATAATACATATTAATTTTTATTCACCATTAGTTTGTTTCAATATGGATATTATTTTTGAGCATACGAAATTAGGTACGATTGTAAAATACATAATTTGCAGTAATCAAACAACCGTCGAACAGAAGCAAAGAAAGGTAGATCACTAATATATATATATATATTCACAACTATTCAACTAGATGTACAAACGCACTACAGCGGATATGTGTGAAGGTCAATATATATCAAATATAAATGACTCATATGTGGAGTTTGGGTGTAAAAACAAATTGAAATAAGATATGAATATAGTCACGTGACAAAATTGGTCGACTAAAGGAGAAGGATAATTAAATAGACAGAACTGTTCATGATTTAGATAGGTTTGTGTCAAAATAACATTTCACTTTATTAAGATGTATGAATGCAGATATAATTCTTACCCAGTTGTGAAGTTTACCAAAAAAACTGGTGGAGGGTATCTATCCTCAATACTGATTATATATAATTCCAGCATAAGAAATTTAAATTGTTCGTTAAGTATAAAGTTAAATTAGAAAAATATTTTAAGTTTCATTTTTTATTCAATTTGCGTTATATTTTTTTACTAAATATTAATTTTGAAGTAAAATAAAACGCCATTTTTTAATCCTAAGAAAAAATGTAATATACAGGTTTTGAATGTGTTAATAAGCGAATTAAATTTGCGATATATATATATATATAATCTACTCTATAATTAAATAACTAATTAACTATAACTTTTAAATACCGTAATACAATATAATAAATAGGCATATTTAAACTCAGTATATACCAAATGTATAATAATAATACATTTTAATCTATAAACAATCAATTGTAACTTTGTGAATATAAAATTAGTCTAAACATACATAGGTTTTTAACATTTTATTTGAAACTGTTAGATTATAATTACAATTTTATTGTCATTAATGTTTATAAATTAAATCATTATTTTGTGAAATATTGATTGTATAATTGTCATTATAGATAAAGTAATTTTTAACTAATACAGCAGTAATATGGTGTTGAAATATATGGCAAATTAAATAACAAGCATACAAGGATTATTAAATAATTAGTTCATTTGTAAAGGTTTGTCAATTAGGTATTTTGCATACCCAGCTGTGGTGATAAAAGTATGTCATTATTTAAACTTATTGATGGGTTGGCATATATTCGAGTACCACCACCCACACAGATCCTCATGTATAATTTCCCTAAATTTCCATTTGTTGAAGAATGTTATCTCTTAAAAATTTAAACAATAAAGAGGAAAGTATTATATTCTAGGAGTCCGAATTGATTAATTGACAAAACAATGGTCAATATAATCGCAAAAAACTGAATTACACATCTTGTCTAACTAAAGATAGAGACATACATATTATTATTAGTAGTAGTAGTAGTATTGTTTATTTATGTGGTTGTTACTTCTTGAGTGATTTACTGGAAACATTTTTAGCAAATAGACATTTAACGAGGCCAAATGAAGATCCAAATTTAGTACCGGCTGTGGTATTCGAATCCACACTTACCTAAGTTTGAGTCCAGAGCTATATCACTAGTAGTAGCAGTGGTAGTGGTAGTAGTAATAATAATAATAATAATAATAGTGGTAGTAGTAGTCATAGTAGTAGTAGAATTATTATTAGCTTAGATAGTTCAATTCAAATAATATAAAACTACTAATGATAAATTAAACATTGAATAAATATCACTGGCTTCTATGCCAAAGACATTAAAATATTTGTTTGTTATTAGAAAATTTTTTGTAGATGTATTGATAAAAATTGGTTGGAATTTGTAAAGACATATAAGAATCTATTATGCAATCAAATTGGCGAAAAAGAATAACCAGCAATCATTTTATAAACATCAGTTAACGGTCAACTACACAGTAGATGGTTCCAAGTCTCATTGAGAAAAAAGGAGAGTTTGCGTGCAAGATTACCAACCTGGTCTCCGTAAACAATTATATTGCTAAAGAAACAACACCATTTCACTTAAATACGATGATGTGGTTTGGCAAAATCAGAATAGAATTTATTTATTATCATTATTATCAATAAGCTATAATACCTCACTAGAGATACATTCAACACAAAAATACAATTTAACCATTAATATAAGAAATTACAATTAGGAAATTGTACAAATTATAGGAATATTTAATACATAGTGAATTTTTGATATGCACGATTATCAAAGCTAAAAATTTAATGATCTAGAGCGAAGAGTTTTGGAAAAAAAGAAAAATATAACAATGAAAGCGAAGTTAATATGCTCATTTGAGAAAAATTAACAAAAAGGAGTGAGTATATGTAGAAACACAGAAAAGGAAGTAAATACAAACAAAATAGGTGTGCACTGGAAGGATAATTGACAATGTTGAGGAACTTAGAAATCTTATTACTGATGCAGTTCAACAGATAACACCACAAGTCCTGGAAAAGGAGTTTCGGGCAAATTCCTTTCGGTTTAACCTTTGTAGGGACATTGATGGTCGCCACGTGGAAAAGTAGTTATTTGTAACATAAAATTTTAATAAAGCTTTTTTTCAACTTGAAACCTGTTTTTCTAAATTCCAACTAGTCCTCAAAATAGATAGTACCTATTGGGTCACTATATATATAATACCACTCCTCTTATAACAAGCAAGTAAATATTTAGCAAAGACAATCGAGGGCCTACAATTATCGCTGCTAATGAGACCCAAACTTATTGTCATCCAACTTTGGATGCAGCACTCCAGGCATCTCCAGCATCCCGGTCGAAACTGCTTGAGTAATGAGAAATTGGACGAATTTTAATTGCATATGGAATGGAAACACATGAATTTACACAAACAACCAAACAACAAGTTCAGTCACACATCATGACATCGCATTACAAAGGTCACATTCGAATCGATTGCGCAACCAACTAACAAACCGACCCTATTGATCAATCCTTGAAATACGAATTGTCAGTAAAACGCAAAAAATTGAAACAAACAAGTCACGTGATGTTGTCGATTGTCAGAAGCCAAACATCGTGCATTCGAATGATGGATTGACACGGCTAATTCATCCATATATGGAACATTGTAAATGAGAATAAGCTTCAATTCACAACGTCGAATCCATATGGAGTTGCGCCAATGTAATGAGTGTGTTTCAATATGCTTAAACGTGTTATGACGAATTACCTCCGTTATTGAGACGAAGCAGGTTGATGCAGCTGGAAGTGTCGAAGTGGAGGGTTTGTGTGCGTAGATTGTAGATTTGATGTAGCACAGTTGTACAGCTTGTGAGACGTGTTCAGTGCCGGCTAGTTGAAATCTACTGATCATCATCGATTAGGTCGCGTGAAGTGAAACTAGGTTTGGATCACCAGGTTGATTTTTGAGTGGAATATTGATTATTCGATATTGAGCATTTGCGTTGATCCAGTTTTGAGCCCAATCAACCAACTAGTTTCGGTCATTGAGACCAGTACTGACGGGTGGATTTGTGCAATTGGTTGTCATCGCATTGCACAGGCATCATTAGCATAACATTTGCATTGCAAAGACTCGAACAAGGATTGTGGCTAGTTGCGATAAACAAATGTATTGAGGTCACCGATTCATGATGGAAATGAGATACCCGGATTATTGACGTTGCATGTGATGTGTTGCACAAATGGATGCACATATTCGCGTCCGTGCACGGCATGGATTATGATGCGGTGTGTGTGTGTGTGGCCATGTTTTAGGTGAAGGCGATATGGATAGATGAGAGTGTAATAAATAGAAATAGTGTACTTTTCGATTGCACTTTATGAATTTGGCAACTGCCATTGTAGAGTTCAATGTGGTATAGGTGATCGTGCGGCAAGCCTTTCTGGTCCAATTTATTTAACAGCCATGTCGGTAGTACGATTGTTACATTTTATATGTTCATATTATCTAAATGCACGAATTTGTGCAAAATTTGACAATTTGAACTTCTCAACAGCAACCAGGCCACATTTTGAATATTGATTGAAAACTGTAATTGACCGTACCAATTATTAGTGTATTACTTGAAGCTACTCTATCGAACACTGATATTCGAGTAATACAGGAATTCCAGTTTGTGTTGTTACTTACAAAATATCAACACGTTTTAAAGCATTGAGTTCGCTTTATAACAAATACCAAATAAAAATGTTAGAAGATGTAAACTGCCCCATACTTATTTTTAAAGCAAAGGCGTTTTATAACAATACTAATAATAAATACGATAATGGTCTTTTGTAGTTTGCCCATATAGATTATAATAATTGAAAGCAGACAAACGAAAACTTGCCTTTATTTAAAACATTTCTAGTTCAATTTAATTAACAAACTCAGTATTTAAACGAACAAGTGAAACACCTCTCGAATAACAAAAATGTGTGAAGCTCGTGCATTTAAATAAAAAAAATCGATAATTATAATGATCAATAACGTTTAATTAAGTGGCCATGGCTGGAAAATGTTGCTATTAATAAATTTTCACAAACCGAACTTGCTACACATTTCACAATTGTCACATTATGCTTTGAAATAATTCAGTAATGTAGCTCAAAATGTCTCCAATTGTTAAATAATAATTGATGTTTCAAATGTTTGATCCTATTTGAAGGTCATTACAGACATATTCAACTCCACCGCAGCCGTTCCATATTTGGGTTGAGGAAGGAGAAGCTTTTGGATGCAAGATTATCAACCTGACCTGTGTAAAATATACTGCCAAAGAATCAACAAGAAACACCACGATCACATTAAACTGCGTCAAAGAAGTGAAAGCAGTATGATTCCGTTGATGGAGTTTGGCAAAAGGCGAAGAAAATTTCAATTTTCGACATACACAATGTTCAAAACCGAAAATGTAAGGTACGATTATATGGAATAGTATTCTTGCCCCACGCTTTTCAAAACGAAGGAGTTTTGAAATAAATAAACGTTTTGAAATTACACTGGTATTTGTAATTGGTAGAAGGTTTACTTAGATGGAAATGCGGTGAGTGATTGCAATCAGAAGGTGCTTTGCAAAATTGTTTCTTGGTATCTTCTTATTGCTTTGAATTGAATGAAATAAAGAGGAAAATACAGAATAGATTAGATTTTGGTATAAAATGCATATTTGGTGAATTTGTCATGTTTATGAACTGGTTGTCACATGACAGTATTTTATTTGCTTATTGAAGTTGTTGTTTATTTGATGAAAAGTATTTATCGATTTATTCGGTTTTTGTTCTGACTTTCTTAATTTAAGTAAGTATGTTTATGCAGTACGATTTAGTCACTTTATTCATTTACCTATTTGTTTACTTGTAGGCAAGTGAATGCAATGACAGAAAAGGTATGTGAGTGTCTAAATAATATTCGTATCGGCAATTATTATGGATTTTTATTATAGTAGAATGGTTAGATTCATCTAATAATAAATGTTCTTAGGTTCAAGGTTTCTCACGAGTTATGTAGGAGAAAACTCCTTATTGTACTCTGTTCAGTGTGTCAGATGTCAGTAAATAATAAAAATCTTAAATATATCTATATATATAATTAGAATTAAAATAATTATTAAAATAAAGTTTTTATCGTAGGCGGATTTGAAAGTACTTAAGGACGAACCTAAAACAAGTTGAATCGGTAAATTATTCCATACAGAAATGACCATACACTGGAAATTGTTTAGTCACAGACGGAGATTTTTTTTGGGTTTGATTAATTTAAAAGGATGTTCTCTGCAGGAATTATTGGCAATGACAAAATAATGATTTTCAATATCTGATCTTAGCAGTTTATAGACTAGGATGAGATTGCCCCAAAGACTCTTATCTTGTAGTGAAAAAAGCTTAAGGGAGTAGTTTACATTGTTAAGCTGTCTAGGGACTTTAGTAAAACTACGTTGTACTTTGTCAAGAGTTATAATATCTGCCTTTTGGAAAGGAGACATTACTTGGATATAATATTTGAGGTGTGGTTTAGTATATAACTGGTAGAGTAGACGCGTGCAACTAACAGGGATGTTTCCCAAGTTGTGCTTGAAGAACTTTGTAAGTTGAAAACAGGTGAGGACAGCTTTCTTATGGTGTGACGAAAAATTGAGGGAGGGGTTAAAGGTAACTCCTAGGTCTTTGACCAAATTTACACAAGTGAATGATTGTGAATTTGGAGCTCTGAACGTATTGCCTGCTGGTTTATCAAAGGAAGAATGTTTACACTAGGAAACATTTTGAGGGAGCGCATTAGCTAGAGACCAATTATAAATACTGTTAATGTTGAGTTGAAGTTGTTCAGGATTGGAACTCCAGATTTTGACATCATCAGCGTAGATAGAGCAAGATGTAGGATTGAACAACCAAAGGTAGGTCATTGATATAAATTATGAATAACAAAGGACTAAAGACAGACTCTTGGGGACACCTGAGGTTATATAAGCCTAGCAGCAGAGGTGAACTTATCTAGTTTAACACTGAATTGCTTATTCGAGCGGAAGTCGTGTATCCAGTCGAGAAGTAGTGGACTAATCCCGAATGATCTTAACTTACTCAGTAGTGCTGTATGTGGTACTTTGTCGAAAATTTTTCTAAAATTAAAGTAGATGACTTTAATTGGAGGAAAGTATTCTAACATCTTGGTAAAGCTATTAGTAAAAGCCAATAAATTAGAGAGGCAGGATTTTGATGGCAAAAACCCATGCTAAGCAGGACTTAACAATTCTCTCCACGATTTTACTAAGAGTTGATTAGATGGTGATGGGCCTATAGCTATCTGCTTTAAACCTGCAACTGGATTTGTAGATCGGCCTAATAAAGGCTAATTTCCAGATTTCCGGTACCTTATCTTGGTCTATGGAAAGGCTAAACATGTAAGATAGGACTGTGGCTAATTCTGAGGCGCATTATCTAAGGACTCTCGGGTATAAATTGTCCGCAGCTCAGAATGACTTTAATCTAGAAAGGAAATCACATACTACCTCAGGAGATAGGGGGGATCAGAAGAAGTAAGTTCAGTAAAATTTGTGTTCAAGACAGACTGGAAATATTTACCAAAAGTCTTGCTTAGTTAGTTTGAACAAAATATATTTATTATTCAATAAACCCGAAACGTTTATTATAAACCAAATTGTAAAGATATACATTTTTAAGCAATTCTATCACTAATTTTGCTAAACATATTTTCGATAGACACCCTATTATTTGTAACTAGGATTATTGTGAAATGTTATGTGTTTAAAATATGAATTATTTTATTGTTTTATTAATGCACAACTTTGACATTATTAAGCAGTTTTTCGTTGTGCGTTTTTAGATTTTAAAGCATTGATAATATATTTTTATTTATATATAAAGATTGCCCACTTATTCGGCTAAAACAGCTAAGGAAACCCAACTATTATCCAGATAGTATAGGAAAACCGTTAACCAACAAATAATTTAGATGAACATTGTAGCAAACAAACTTAGTCGTTTTATATGTACTATGGCCCCAGACTAAATAAATTACTTAATTGGGCGTCCGATTTACATTAAAATCATATATATATATATATATATATATATATATATATATATATATATATATATAAATGTTTGTTATGACCAGTATAAGTTTAGTAATTGTAAAAATTGTTTTGTGTACAGAGAATTGGTTTTGTCGTATGTATATTAACACATTTTAGAATTTTGAACATTCTGGTAGGTAAATACGTTAACAATTTAAGTTAATTATTGAACTTATTTTAATATTTTTAGTAGTAGATAATGTGATATGCAAGAAATTGATGTGTTTATTAGACACTTTGTTAATTCAATTAAAATTATTCTTTTAAGTTCGGTAAAATATTTTCTACCTTCTCTTCTACTATTTTCAAAGAAGCAAAAAATTATATTTTTTAAGAAAACCCCCTAAAAATTGTAAACCAGTTCCTCGCTCCTTTATAAGAATTGTCCAGAAAAAAAAATTTGGAAAATATCTGGAAAATATCTGTCTTCCACCACTGCTACATTGAGCTTCGTAATAAGTGTTCTAATCTAACAAAACATTTCAAACAAATATTTTAGGGCTTTTCTCACCAAATCTGCCTCTTATTATAATATCCTCTTTGATTATGTTAAAATTAAAACTAAAATAAAAGAGTCTATTTCTATAAAAGATTCCGAGGATCAAATTCTTTCTCCTAGAGATGTATGTAATCCCTTTATGAATTACTTTAACTGAGGATTCCACTCCCTTTGTACTGTATCTAATGTTGTCCTTGATTTATTATTACTAGTGATCCCTCCCTTATAATCACGAAGGATCTAGTTATTAAGTATGTAAACTGCCTAAAATTTACTAGTCCAGGTGCTAACGGTATTTACCCTTTGATTCTTAAGAAAGATGCCAATGCATTGGCATTTTCTTTAACTTATATATTTAATTTTTCTATTAATTCTTGTAAGCTACTTTTTACCTGGAAAGTTGCACACATTAGACTTATTTTTAAACCAGGTTCCAGGTTCACACTTTCCTACAGGCCTATTAGTATTATATCAGCTTGTAGTAAAACTCTTGAGAGAATCATTAAACAACATTTCTTATATCTGACTGAATACAACTTCCTACTTGCGATTCAACACGGGTTTCCTCTTAAACGTTTTTGTTTTACAAATTTCCTTTTATTTACTAATTCACTTACTTTTTTCCTTAAATTAAACTCACAAATAGATATGATTTTCTCTAATTTTTCTAAAGCTCTTGATAAGATTCCTCACTCCTTACTTCTCCGTAAATTTGCTAACATTGGGATAATTTTTTCTTTAATTGATTGGATTGCCGGCTTCCTCACTAACAGATTCTTTAAAGTGAAAATAGCAGACACATTTTCAGAACATTCAATAATTTATTTTCGAATTCCTCAGGGTTCAGTTCTTGATCCCCCACTATTCCTAATCTTCGTTAGTAATATCCCTTCATATATTAAGTCTAATGTTCTATTTTATGCAGATGACTTAAAAACATGGTCCATTAACCTATCTATACTCCAATCGGATATTGATAACATTCTTAACTGGTCGGTGCAAGATGCACTCCCTATCAACCCTAAAAAATGTTATCACCTACCCTTTGGCAGAACCTCATTGATTAAATATTACTCTACGGCTCCCAAAAAAGTTCTCACAACTTACGTGTTCTCGATTAAGGATTTCGGAGTCACTTTATCCTCTTTTTTTCTTTTACTGAACATCATTCCCGGGCCTCACAAAATGCTTCAGTCTAATTCTTTTTTTTTAATCTTTTTCTTTTTAACCCCAACTTGTTTCCAAATACTTTCTTCATTAAAGGAGAAACCACTTCAGGGTAATTTATTTTAGTCTACTAATTACTTTACTTAAACCAAAGCTATTAATACCTACTAGGGTTAACTCTCTACGTGGACACAGATTTAAACTTTTTAAACCCAGCACAAATTTCCGACTTAAACTACATCATTTTTTACATAAAATTATTAATGCTTGAAACCGTCTTTCCAGCCATATTGTTAACTCCATCAATCTTTCTTTTTTCAAAAATAATTGAGACATTTTTTTAAAACTCAATTCCTTTAATTTTATAAAAATTCTTTGTTCTACAAATTGTCTTATTTATATTTAACTTTAACCTATCTTCTTTCCCTGTTTTTTAAATTTTTTTTTCTGCATTATTGTTTAATATATTCCACTATTTTATTTTTATATTTTTTCCTAGGAGGTATGATCTTTTGCATTTAGAGATTCTACTGGTTTTTGGAAAATTAGCCTTTTTTTCTATTTTGTATAGACCCCTTTCTCTCTTGAAGGCTTTAGATAGAGTTCTTGTAAAAGAACTCTCTTTCCTCGCCTCCCTAACTCACAAGTACATTGTTTTAATGGGAGACTTTAATGCTCCCTCAATTAACTAGAATTCTCTTGAAAAGCCTTAAGTGTTCTTTGAACACAGTCTGTTTAACTTCAGTATTAAACATGCCTTCCAGTAGCATGTCCGTTCTCCTACTAGATATAGAGATAGAAGCCATCAATATTGTCTAAACTTGATCTTTACCAACATTCCGTTCCTAGTAGACTCTATCAAGTTTTTCTCTTTTGGGAAAGAGTGATTACTCCGTCCTGTTCTTCTCAGTTTAGTTCCCCTCACCTATCTCTAAATTGCAGATGCAGAACACATTACCCTTTCCAGATTTTAGGAAGAGAAACTTTAATGATTTACGGGAGTTTTTCCTAAATGCCAATTGGAATCTACTAGGTTTTGATAATGTTAATAGCCTCTACTCCCATGTACCAGACATTTTTAGTTGCGGCATTAGGTTATTCGTTTCTTTCAAAACTCAAGCCTCGTATAAAAAGATATTTCACAGCCGCATTAAGTGGTTAATCCAGAAAAGGGATTCTGCATTTACTAAGTGGAAAGCTACAAAATTGCCTTGTTTCCATTACAACTATATAGTGACATTCGAAATCAAGTCATAGCTGCCATTAAAAGGTATAAAGCTAAAAAGCTTAACACTTTATTACACAAAGCCAAAAATAATAAAAAAATGCTAGTATTAAAGACTGCAACGGTTTGCTTCTATTAGCTGAACTTTTATGCAAAGCTTTTAAAGAATACCTTAAGTCAGTTTTTTGCACTGGAGACATGGTTGCCAGCTGTTCTACCAATCCTTCTATTAGTTTAGGTAATATTAAAATCACTAAGAATATGGTCTGTAAACACTTTAAGCATCCAAAATCTAACTCATGCGGGTCTGATGGTATCTACCCTAGAATTCTTAGGGAGTATGCCGATGTATTAGCACCAGTTTTTCATTATTTATTTAATATATCCCTTCTTAGTGGGCAAGTACCAGAGGTTTGGAAATTAGCTTACATCAGGACAATTTATAAAACAGGCAGCAGATATAGTCCTGATAGTTACAGACCGATTAGCATTCTACCTGCATTTAGTAAAGTACTAGAGAGACTTATTAAAAGGTATTTAGTAGACTATCTACTGAATTAAAAGCTAATTAATCCTGCTCAGCATGGATTTATCCCCTCTCGTTTATGTCTAACTAATCTATTAAAATTCACTAACGGTCTAACTAGTGATTTAGAGCAACATCCGTGCGTTGAAGCTATCTACTTCAATTTCTCTAAAGCTTTTGATAAAGTCCCACACCCTCTCCTAATAGCTATGTTAAAGACTTTTGACATAGGTGATCCTCTATTAAATTGGATTAGTGATTTTCTGAAAGATCGGTATTTCAGAGTTAGGGTCGGCAACACGTTGTCTACCCAGTGCAAAATAACATCAGGTGTGCCACAAGGATCAGTCCTAGGTCCCCTACTTTTCATCTTGTTTGTCAATGATTTATCTGCAAAAGTTCAATCAAACATTCTGCTGTATGCGGATAATGTTAAAATCTGGGGCACAAACCCTAAACTTTTACAACAAGATATTAATAATATCTATCTTTGGTTGGTTAAAAATAAGCTTCCTTTAAATTTAGAAAAGTGTAAGCATATAACTTTTGGACGATCCTCGGGGGTGACATTTACAATTCAGGATAAATTTATTGCAACAGTAAAAGTGGTTAAAGGTCTGGGTGTTACATTCACGTCATCCTAGTCTTTACATTACATCACAAATTAGCGATCTAAAAATGTTTTAGCCTGATTAAGTTTTTCAGACGTAATTTAGGTAAAATTCCGATAAACAGCCTTCGACTACTATTTATGTTATATATAAGACCACATTTAGAATACTGTATTCAGGTAACTGCCCCATCTCTGAAGGGTGATATATATCAACTGGAAAGAGTCCAAAGGATGCTCTCCAGACTCCCTCATGAGCTTTGTTTTAAGTCGTATTCAGAACGTTTATGAATATTAAAATTATTCCCTTTAGGAGATAGGAGACTCCGAGGCAACTTAATCTTAATATATCAGTTATTTGCGAGCAATAGGATCACTCATTTTTTTAATGTAAATAATGGTAACCTTAGGGGACATTGTCTAAAGATTCACAAACCCAGAGCTCTCCTCGTGTTAGACTAAATCATTTCACACACAGATCCATTACAGAATGGAATAAGCCTTCCAGTCATGTAGTCAATTCTAAATCCTTAGGGTCATTTAAGATAAATTATGACCAACACATGCTTCCCAATTTTATTTAATTTCTAATTTACTTTTTCACTTTTCTCCACCATACTATTATTACTTTTTCTCTCACAATTATTTATTTTTTTTGTCCCAGCTTCTTCCTCCCTCTTTATTTTCCCCGATTTTAAATTTTCAGATACTTTGAGAACCGTCCTGATCCTGATTCTATCACCAAAAAAATTAATGTCAAAAAACGTGTTGCTAAAAGTCTTTAACCTAATTAAACCGATTCGAAACCTAAAAACTTGAAAATTAAAATGTTATTCAAAAACGTATTTTACTAACAATAAAAGTTTAATTTTCAAATATTAATAAAACTATAAGTTCAAATTTACAAATTTGAACACTAAGTATTTATATTGTAAACAATTATGCAAACGCAAACATTGTTATTTAAAAAAGTTTAATATGTATATAATATCTGTTAATATTACTTTTTATAATTATAATATAAAAAATAATTTAAAAAATGTTATAAATAGAATAAAAATAACAACTATTAAAAGTCATTATCCCAAGCAATATGGATCAAAACAATTTCTAAAATAAAAATGCATACAAAAATCAGATTAAATAAAAAATAAATTTATGCATACTTTTTAGTTGTAGTTAATTGAAATACGTCTTCAAGTACCGATTTTAGATTTCAGGATTTTTTACGAGTTGAGTAGGCCAAAACGCCTTTTAGTACTCGGTTCTCAAATTATCTCAAATTTTCAGGGGGAAAAATGAAATGGATGGTGAGGTAAAGGGGATTAGTGACAGAAAAAATATTTGAAATCAAGATAAAATCAAGGTAGATAGTGGAAGTTAACAATTATAGAAAACGAGCAGAAATTATAAATATGCAAAAATAATAATAAAACAAGTTACATGTTACAATGCAAAAACACTGCAATAATCATCAAAAAAGAAGAAAAGGATGAATAACGCTCCAATGGACGTGTAGCGTGACGCGCGCCTCACCTCGCGATTTGTGATAAGGAAATAATAAAAATGTGATGGGATACGAACTTTATTGAAGATCCACAAAAAGTTTAATTAAAATTTTGAATAAACAAAAAACATTGCAAATATTTATGTGTGCGTTTAATTAATGTTTGAAAACTACTATAATAGAAAATAAAAAATGTTATTTAATTGTATAATTACTTGACAACTGTAAATGAATAAGGTAAATAGTCGAAACAAAATTTGAAATTATTATTATTATTATTATTATTATTATTGTAAAGTCGTTAAAATAATGATTTTTGTGAAGCATATTAAACGATCATCTCCTGCATTTTTATAGGCGCATTAAACGTGGAAAAATGATAACGTTTATTGGCTAATAAATGGCATTTATGTCAAAACGCAATTTTTCTTAAACAAATAAATTAATTGTTAGAAAACAAATTTGTTGTGCACAAATCTAAGTGACATTCTTGTGAAGCAAGTTAGTTGTTAATAGAATTAATTTTTATTTTAAGCAGTTTAAACGTTTTTAGTTAAATTTTTTATTTAATAAAAACTGATTGATAATTCACGTTTATATAACAAGCACATATTTAAAACAAATTAATTAATAAAAAATAATAATAAACAAAATAAAAATTTTAAATTATTCTTTGCGTTAAAAATGGTGTTTGATTAATTTTTTATTTGATTGTATACCTATAACGAATTATTTTGATATAAACCTGTTTACAAAACTGTTAAGGTACTCTTCTCGGTCCTAAATAATAAAAAACAATTCAAAGTTTTTTTTTAATTTTAAATTATTTATATATATTGTAAAAACGTAAATATTATATATAATTTTATTAAAATATTCATTTATTGCACTGAAAGTTATTCATTTGCTAAAATTGTTAAAATTATTTTTTAATTTTAATTTTTTGTTTTAAGACTAAAATTTTAATTATATTATATTAAAAATTATATATATATATATATATATATACATACATATACGTTATTTTTTAAATTTATGACTATTACAGTGACCTTGATTAAGTGATTGTGGGATTTAGGTTTGTCGAATGCCTAAGGGTGAGGTGTCTATTTATTTATTTTATTACTTCTTTGAAATTACGATCATTTATTAAATACGAAAAAATTGTTTTTTAAATTAGTTAGATGTATATTTAATAACGTAACGAAGGGTAATTGGAAAGATTCTATGGGTTAATTAATTTTAGTAACTGAGTTTAAAATTTTGCTGAATATTTTTATTGTTATTTTAAAAATATTGTTTAATGATTTTGTTATAAAATGTTTTGCATTAACGTCAATATCGACATACCCATTATTATTTGTTTAGAAAATAGTATTCCTTAATTTGCTCTAATTTTGTTTTGCAATTATTATATACAGATATTTTTGATTTTGATCAAAGCAGATGTAGATATTAATTAAAAGAAATTTATATTTGAATTGATGGGTTTAAGTTTATTGTATGAATTATGTTATTAATTTGGGTTTTATTAGTTGATATCGTTAAATTTAATGCTTGTACATTATCAGGTTATAGGTTAATACACGAGTTTTTATGTTGAAGTATTAATTTTTTACTTTTTGTAGGTTAGTTTTAACTCTACGTTACAATTTAGATATTTTAGCATATATATATATATATATATATATATTCGCCTCTCTACTGCAACCTTTGGGCTTTTAAGTTAACCTTTCATTCGTTAGGTGAGGCGCGCGTCACGCTACACGTCCATTGGAGCGTTATTCATCCTTTTCTTCTTTTTTGATGATTATTGCAGTGTTTTTGCATTGTAACACGTAACTTGTTTTATTATTATTTTTGCATATTTATAATTTTTGCTCGTTTTCTATAATTGTTAACTTCCACTATCTACCTTGATTTTATCTTGATTTCAAATATTTTTTTCTGTCACTAATCCCCTTTACCTCACCATCCATTTCATTTTCCCCCTGAAATTTGAGAACCGAGTACTAAAAGGCGTTTTGGCTTACTCAACTCGTGAAAAATCCTGAATTTATAGAAAAAAAGTAATATTTCTATTAAAACCAAGATCAGAATATATATGAGTTTAGTGTGTTCCATTCTACTTTATGCTTGCGAAACTTGGACTCTCACCCAATTGGATATATAAAAGATTGTCCATTTTGTGTAAAGCTGTTTAAGATCCACATGGTTTCGCTCACTGTCCTCTATTGAACGCAACTACTTAATAACTAATAAAATATTTTAACCATTCCCAGATATTTGTAAGACACTTAACGTTCATTGGTCATGTATCTCTAACACAATATGAGAAAGACGATTAAAATGGATTGGCCATGTTTTACGTAGATCGCCCAATTATCCAGCCATAATAACTGTGGAAGCCCATCCATTACCCGGATGGAAAAGAAGGCCAGGCGGCTAACGGAAAATTTGGACGGACATTGTAGCACGCGAACTCAGTCCTTTTATTTATGCTAAGCCCCTCGTCTAAATGAATTACTTAATTGGACATCTGATTGCTTACCTTTTGCAGCTAATAGAGATCACCGGAAGTGCTTAACTCGGGAATGCAATTAACGTTTAATGTCATTCATTAAGTACAGATTGCAAGTTGTTTTGGCAGATGTTTTGAAATTTGGACAACCCTGGGCGATAATAACCGGTGGGGAATGTTTATCCCCGATGATATATATATATATATATATATATATATATATATATATATATAACCTATGAACTTTTAAAAAATCCTGTTTAATACACAGTCCTATTTATGTTTGGTTTTTTGACTGGGTATTTTGTTAATTGTTTTTACTTCAGAACATAAACGTACACGGTCCCGGTCACGCGGTCACCGAGATCGCGATCACAACAGATCTCGTAGACACCGCGATCATGATGATCATCATAGAAGGGATCGAAATTATGATCATGATAGATCGGACAGAGACAAACATAAACGCGAACGAGATAAAGAAGGAGGAATTAATTATCCTCGTGAAGAACGAGCTAAATCACGATCGCGTTCAGTAAGTCCTCTGCCGACAACGGAAGAACCACTAGGTAATTTGTTTTGTGCAAAAATTTTATTCTAAAATTTATAGACGATTGCAATGAATTAACAGAGGAAGATGCAGAGATTCAGAGCGTTTTTGGGTTTTCCGATTTCTCCTCTACCAAAAACAAGCACGTTATAGGAAATTCAATTTATGTTGCGAAAATCCTCAAACAACGAAAATATCGACAGTATATGAATAGAAGTGGTGGTTTTAATCATCCTTTGGATTATGTTCCTTAGTTTAAAGTGTTTTGTATGTGGTTACTATTATACCTTTTTCATTTCACTTTTTGTTGTTATCGAGTTGGAATTTATATTTTTGTGATCAAATTAAAAAAGAACTAAAGCTCCCGTTGTTAAATTAACTAAATCTTTTTAGGACTAAATAGTTGTAGTTCATCCAGATAAATAAACGTGCTGCAACATAGATTTATATATATCAAAAACTTAGCTTATAAATCTTATCAGTTTTAGACGAAAAACTTAATATTTTTTCTGAGGGTTAAAAAGAGACGCCATATTTAGCAATTCATTTAAGTTTGGAGATTTAGTTGAAATATTATATATAGAAAAATAATTTATTAACAAAAACACATTTTATACATTATCAATATCGTCATCTGAATCTACAGAAAATAATTTCAAAGTGGGGTTGATTATGCAGTTGATGATTAATAATGCTGGTGGTCCATTGATAGACTTCAAAAGGCATGTGAAACATTCGAAATCCAAAAGCTGAGATAACTTGGGTTCAGTGAGGGCCAACAGTCTTAATAAAATCAAGGACATTAATCGACTTTCGGCACATTTCAAATGTGTGTTTTTACTTGTCAAACTACAAATAATAAGTGTGTTGAAACATGTAAACTAATTTAGATATACCAGTAAATGTACATTTAGCATAATTTAATACAGAAATTGTTTACACCATAGACATGAGCAAAAAATATAAAATTAAAAAACTACACAAAGGTTATACACTAATGAAAAAAGAAATTGATAAAATTTCATACAATTGCATTTCCGTCTATAACACTGAACGGGAAGAATATACATACTTTTATAGTAAGCTCCAATGTTTTTATCATAGGGGCTAAAGTTCAAATCAAAGTACCAACCCTGTGTAGACAATACTGAGTGGCAGTTCAATCAGTTATTAGATTGAAATCATTGATTGTATTATGTATATATATATATATATATATACTTATTGAGTCTTAAAAAAAACATTTTAGTAAATCCAAATGGGAGTCCGTATTTGGTGTCGGTTGTGAAACACGAACAAATAAACATCTAAATACAAACCTAGCTTCTTAGTCACTTGCGTAATCCGATTACGATTAAATCATTGGGAGTATGATATATTCAAGATTGTTTAGCTTAAGTTGATAATGGTTTTGAATAATACTTATAAAAACTCCATTTTCAATGACGATGATAATCCTTTATCCAAAGCTGAATGTAACATGTCTCGACTCGTCACTACGTTTCTGTGCCTGCTGCACCTACAAAGTGTTGTTTTGCATATAAAATATAAAAGGCAATTGCTGTAACTCCGCTATGAATACAGAAATAATGACGTGATCATGTAACCAACCCAAAAAGTATATTTAACTTATGATACATTAGTCATAAAAGTAAGTTTAAAATGGATAATTATTGTAACCGACTAATTTCAAACTAGAAAAAATCTGCAAACTGGAAATGTTACATGTATGGTCAGTATTAAATAATGGTATCAAAGCATTTGAATATGAAATTTACAAGCTTGCTTGATACTTAGAAATAGAAGCAAATAGGTTCATCGATAATCATTAACTAGAATAGATGGATGTAATCATGAGCTGTGGCGTTTTCAACAAAAAAGTTTTAATAGTAACCCAGTAGTGAAGTGATTGAGTAAGACGAAATTTGTATAAATTCAAAATTGATAAAACTTTAATTGACAAATTTGAAAAATAAATTCAAATAAGCACTTGGCAAGTCAAAATACTATTAATTGCATCAACTCACTTGAATTCTTGAATGAGAAGGTCCAATTTGTTCTTTATAGCATGGTGATTATCTACGTTCAACATATGTAGGAAGTGCTCGATGCTTAAAAAAAATCAAAATATTAAAAATTTCAATAAACAAATATTGTCTACATCCACATGAATTTTATTGTTGTTTTACACTACTATTAATTGTACATTTGTACAATTTCATACATCTTTGTAATCTTTAGTAGTCATTTTTAAAATTATTAGATCAAACTGGTCTTTATTAAAAATGTATTAACTTTGTAGATAATTAATATTGCTCTTACAAAATCTTTTTATTATTTAAATAGTATGATTGACCAAATATGACATTATGATTATCATTAATAATACAATGCAAGATTTACTTACTCTACTTTGAGATTGTCCCAAAGTATAATTCGTCGTACAACATCGGGAGAGATAGAATCAATAAGTGGAATGACGCCGTTGCTTAAAACCTGATATATATATAAACTTGTGGGTTTTTGCAAAGCATAAATTATTTAATTACGCAGATTAACATAATTAAGGAATAAAGACCGTTTGAGTTAATATATATTACTGTCTTGAGATCACAAATCATCAATAGTAAATGCAACTAAAGAATGACGTTAGTAAGTTGCAAGTATAACACTCATACTATCCAACATGAAACAAGAATAACTAAAATCATCAATCGAATTTCCAATTTCAAAGAGTAGTCTTTACAATCCTTATTTACATCAAGAATCAAATACGTGACATATATCATCCAATTAATTGACTAGATTATTAAAAAGTGCAATTTCAAAAGGCAATTCAACACATGCTGAACAATTAGTTAAAGTATTTTTGTTATTAATGATTGAACAATACAATCATATGAATTATTTATGAAAACCAACAAACTTTTAGGTTCTTTAATTCTGCGTTTACTCGAGTTCAAACTCGATATCTATTCTCAGCGCCTAGTCACAACTAATCTTGGTTGTTAAAATAATATAAAATGAATTTATATAAGAATTTTAAATCTTCAATAATCCAGAATTTGTATACAAGCCGTTAAACAACTTCCAATCACAATTCTAAAGTAAAAATGCACATTGGAAAAACTTGGTTTTTATAATTACATCTCATTTTCCATTCCATAGTATTGATATTGTTTCACAATGTACATTTTCGTGTCAGATATGGAAAGTTATATATATATATATATATATATATATATATATATATATATATATATATATATATATATATATATATATAAACATATACGTATTGCTAACTGATGATTATCTCGATTTTTGGTGTACACTTTGTCTTGAGTAAGGTTATATTTGTAGTAGAATTGTTTCATAACTGCATCGCATAACGGATCGTTTGGTTTAGTTGGGTGCAAGTTGGTGGTCAATCTGTTCGAAGGGTAATTGGAATTAATCAAATTCAAAGCTTTGGTGGTCATCCACTCGTATAGCCTACTTTTTATTGTGTCGATCAGTCTTGTTTCAGCTGACATATTTATTTGATTGTAGTTCGTAGTAGACGTAGATTGAGGCATCAATTTTTCAATCTTACCAGTGCCAGTTACCGACTCAGTGTGAATCTCGTCAAAATCTGTTTCAGTCTGCAAACAAAAATGTTCAAAGTTATCTTCGTCCTTCAAAACACAATTGTCTTCATTATCTTCGTCGTCAGGTTCGCTATTCGTATTCGAATCGGAACTAGTTTGTGAAAATGTTAAGCGATTTAGTGCATCGAGTACAAGCTTTCCCGGATTTCCTCTTGCATTAGAATGCAACAATTTCAATGAACAAGAATTTAACGTTGAATGCGAGCGACACCATGCAGGTTCTTTGGAAATTTGTTTACGCACATAATATGAAGCTTGAAAACACCAATCTGAGCAAAAAGGCTATACATATATACCAATGTACAAACACTGTTACTTTAACAATATCGACAACAAACGTGACTTTTTAAGATAAAATTAAACTTTTAATTACAAGCACTACATTTAATTCATAATTTTCATAATTATCATTGTCGACAAGTCTGCCTAGTTTGGACCAGGAATGATTCAATCTAGCCAGTCCCAAGCCTGGACAAAGGAGGGTTTGAGCGCAAGGTTAGCAACCTGACCTCTGTAAAAATTTGTACTGCTACGGAAACAATAAGAGGACGCCATTCCGGAAAACAACGACAAAGAAGTGATCACAATGGAATACAGTTGAAATGTCAATATTATGCGTTCGCTATACCAAAATTCAAGTTGTTGTGCTCAAACAAAAAGTGGTCATACTACAATGTTCGAAATTGTCACGGGAGTACGTCAATGATGATAACTGATTTCATTATGACTCGGTCCATGAATAATTCGTTTTATGGTATCACATGGAACCATGACAGATTAACAGATTTGGATTTTGCAGATGATATTGGTCTACTCAATGAAACTCCAGAAATGATGCAAAATATGACAACACATCTCAGTGATATCAGTTCCTGTATTAGCTTACGGACTAATTGTTCAAAACAATTGTTCAAAAACAAGTGTTATACATTGAATCAAACAATTATTTGCCCATCAAAATTAGTGGACAAAATATTGATACTATTGATTCCTTTACATATCTTGGAAGCATCATTGGTAAAGACGGACAAACCGAAATTGATGTTAAAGCCATACTTGGTAAGGCAATATCAGTCTTCAATAGACTTAAATCAGTATGGTCATGTTCTTCCAGCTGACTGAAGACAAAACTTCATTTGTACGCATCAATAATCATTCCTACGGAAATATATAGGAGTAAAACGTGGAAGCGAACAGATAAGAGTGATAAGATGGTGGATGTTTTCATCGCCAGTGTCTTAGAAGTATTTTAAAGATTACCTGGCGCGATCACATTTCAAATAATGAGATCATGACAAGAACTGGCTCTCGTTCACTATATAACATCATTACAATTAGACGAAGAAAATTACTTGGTCAAATTCTACGTTTACCGCCCGAAAGACCAGCAAGAAAGGTTTTAGAATGGAAGATCGAGAATAGTAAAAGAAATGTTAATAGACCACAGAAACCTTGGCTAAGAACTATTCTGGAAGATCTAATTAAAATAGATTTTTTTAATATTTCTTACTTTGAATGTTTTTCAAGAAATATCTTTGAGCAGTGGACATTTTAGCGAAGCCGAACGTGGGTCCGCATTTTAGTGCCGGTGGTGGGATTCGAACCCATGCCTACCCAGGTCCATGTTGAGCGCTGTACCACTAGAACCCATACCCACCCAGGTCCAAATTTGAGCTCTGTACCGTTAACCCAAGCAAAATATTTGGCAGAATGTTCAAATACGTAGAAACATTTTGTTGTCTCAAGTTCTTTTTAAATTATGGGACTTTTTTTTGCTATAATTGTTATCTTGTTATTTTTAGAGCAAAATGGTTTTGTAATAAAATGTAATAACCATCATTAACATTCATAATTACATATATATATATATATATATATATATATATATATATAACAATGTACTTTTCGTTTGGTTGTATCATAAACCTTTCGAGTATGTGTATCGATTCGATAATGTTGATTAATAGATTTGCCTTTACAGTTTGGACATAATGCGTAACCACAATTGTCATAAGAATTACGCTCGACAGCAATATCATCATATTGGGCGCGTTCTAACCACGGGAGCTAACAATCAATAAAAAACCAATTTGAAACTGTGATATTATAATCTTAAAAATTCTAATTTATGTTGATAAGTTCTTACTAAAATTGTTTAAGTATTGTTAATCATTGATTATCTTTCCTTATTTTTAAATATTTATATAAAAATTATTACAAAGCGCATTTAAAAAATTCAATTTTAATAACTTCAATAATTAAGATAGTAATCTAAACCCATGTCTATGAGAAAATGGGTTTAATAATTTACATCTAAGACCACTAAAAGCCACCATAAATGACAACACTAATTTTTTCACTATGTATAAACGTTATTACCACAGAATAATCATCCTATTCATATGTTAATTAATTTGTATCATACATAAATATGATAATCAATCGCAGTTTATAATTTTTAAAATGGTATAATAAATAATGTTACAAATACTGTATAATGAAAACATAAAAATAAATCAAAAGCTCACAGCAGCAGCTAACATGTCAGGAGTTACTGGATTGTAAGCAAATCGTTCAATTATTCGAAGAGCTTGTCTTAAGAACAAAGCTTGACGTCTTCGTGTTGCAGTTTTATCCTCATTAAAACATTTGAATGGAGCTGGAACCGACGGAACTTCGAATTCCTCTTCAACCTTCATTTCCATTTATCCATTAAATCAGCTAAAACTTAAATCATAAAGCACTATTAAAACATAGTCAGATAATATACTTCTAAATAAAAAATAATTTTTGTTCAAAAATTTGTTGTATTTGGTTTAGATGGATAAATAATAGATATAGTTAAAGAGCAATCTGTACATTTAGCATATTTAAAAAAGCACAAAACTGACATATGATCAAGAACAAAAGACCCTCCACATCGACATGAAGTCCAGTAAATAACATCGTCATCATCTTCGTTTTGTTCCTTAGCAAAATCATCAATTGACATTTCTCCTTGAATAGGAAATCCTGATGAATTTAGCATAATATCATGTTGAGCTAGTAAACTGTCATAAACACGTCGCCTTTTGGGACACTGTAACACGTACCACGCTTTCTCAACAGCCATAAATTCTGATGTCGATCCGTCAGGTTTTTTATCTGGATGAAAACGTAGACGAGCTTGTTGAACAAAACGTTTGATTTCAAGTTGTGTAGCATTTTTTTCACAACCTAAAATCTTATATAAATCTTCCATCCTTTAATTAAAAAATAACAAAAATTACTATCTTATATATATATATATATATATATATATATATATATATATATATATATATATTAAAAATATTAAAAATACGTTTTCAATAGTTATATTTACAAATAACAAATACAAAAATATTGAAAATAAATACTAGTCGCTTTCTTGTTTGAATCACAATATTCAACAAGTTCGGCTTTAGCCCAATTGGATTCACTTGACGCAGGAAGTTTAACTTGATTAAAACCATGTGCCGATTTGAATTCATCTTCTGAATTTAATAAACCCGATTCTTTTGTTTCGAATTCATTATTCAAAATAGCATGTGGTCGGTTACAATCATGCTCTTTATTATCTTCATCATCACTCAAGTGTGAATGGCCTTTACATGCTGCTCTCGAAGCATTAATACGTTCAACCAAATTTTTAGCAAATTTAAAAAACCCTTTGGTATCAGCGGTGCAAGCAAAACAACGTGCTGTTTTCTTGTAACGCTTCAAAGCACATTCACCACAAAAATAATGATTGCATCTAATAAGTAAATTAAAAATGCTGAATTTTGACATACATTGTTACAACAGGATCCTTAAAGTCCTTACGACAAATTAAACAATGATGGGGCAATACCTCGCGTTCATCATCAGATGAATTGTTTAAAATTTCATACCGATTATCTTGACCATCAACCCCATAAGTGCCTTCCGCCAACTCTTGTTCAATTTGCCATCCATGTTTGTAATCAGATCGATCGTGTAAAAATTTACAGCTGTCACCAAAACCACAAAACCCTGTTTCTTTATAATCCTAAAATTATAATAAAAATATTTTTTTTATAAAACATACTTTGCAAACATCTGGTTGATAATCCCATCGAACAGTAGCTCTTAGATTACCCGGCGCTCGTATAGGACCTTTGCGATTAAACCCACTAGAAGCATTTCCATGAACAGTATCTTTCTTTTCAACAAATTGATTATAACTATTGACTCCTTTGTAAAGGTTATTTTTTTCAGTACTCTCCTTTCAAATAATTTTTCAAAAATAACTAACTTTATTAAATTTTTGCACTCTCTCAAATATAGCCTGAGAATCCAAATTTGTATCAGTGTCAATTTCGCAAGTAGCTGTAGCAATACGATCTTTGGAAATAATAGATTCCTAAAAAATAAGAAAAAAACTTAGACTACCTTTAAATTAGATGCTTTGTAAGTTGTAAAAACGTTATCATCATCTTCTTCGTCCTCGTTTGGCAAATTTTTTTGATTTCCACAAAATTTAGGTGTCTAAATATTAAAATAAACAATTTAGTAAACTTTTTGATAAAGTAAAGAATTGGATTGTTTTCTAATTTTTGATTTAATGCATGTTTCATCCTCGCTTGAAGATGACTCTAAAATTATATAAGTACAAGGCTACATAATTTACCTTTCTTCTTACGAAGGTTTTTACAAACTCGTTTTTTGATAAAAGTGCACGATTCACTATTCTCTCCACTCATTTTATAGTTACAAACATATTCTAAAATATAAATATTTAACATTCATAATAAAATTTTAAATATTAGCTGTTTATAAACATATATATATATATATATATATATATATATATATATATATATATATATATATATATATATATATATATATATATCACTGAACTAAAGTCAACAAAATAAAATCACTGGTTCATAATTAAGATCCTTCCAAGGTAAAAGTTGAATAGAACCAACTGCGTGACCAAAAATTGGAATGATAATAATCCTGAGGATTTAAGTAATGTTTATAAAGTCTCAATTTCTAATAATTATAATAATTCTACATGTTTATCCTCCATGTAGTGCAACCTGTAGTAGGTGCAAAAAGCATTTATACTAAAAACAGCAAAGACCGAGTGCACAGTCGTATAACTGGGCTTCAGGTGGGTAGATGAAAGCATACACCCAGAGTACTTAAAAGGTATTTTTAGGTACATCCATACCATATGTAGCCCTTGAGCTAAGGGAGATAACCCTGAGAAAATATCAGACGACCTCGTCAATCTTTACGAACAGTGGCGCATTCACAAAAATACCGTCTGTCAGCCAAGAAATTTCGGTATCGCTCTACCCTTGTTATACTTATCGGGCCATCAAAATCAATCGTTTTAGCATGCCGTACAAATATGGAAATAATGAAGAGGTGATTATGTCAGTAACCACAAAAAAAACGAGTTGGGGAACACGTTATATTGCACATTATGTGTGGCATTATTTAAATATTCATTTTCTTCTAAAAATTATTATTATTATTTGTATTACAACACAATTTTTATTATACTTATTTATTTTTATACTTTTCATTACTTTTTCATTTACTATTTCTAATTACTAATTAAATCATTTTTCCAATCCTTTCCAAATCTTGTTTTAAATCTTCCCCTTTTCAGCTCACCCTCCACTTTTATCTTAATATAAAAAATGAACCAAACATCAAAAGTAGCTCCTTCTGCCAAACTCGCATACCAGTCTGTAGCAGGGTTATTGATTAACCACTACCCTATAAATCATGTAATATACAAAACCATTCTTAAAACTAATGAGTACAGCACAAGCTATACCGAAAATTGCAATCCATTAATATTTAAAATACCAACGTTCTACGTTAAAGATAACTATTTCAGGTTCAGGTTTATTCAAGAGTTATATAAGAAAAAGATCCTTTTGGTACTCGGTTCAATGTTATCAAATATCAATGAATAATAAAAAATCTCAAAAAAATTGGTTAATTATTAAGATAATACTAATAATAGGCTGATTTAAATGAACCTAAAGACGAAGCTGAAACGTGGGTTGGTAAATTATTCAACGCAAAGATAACCCAATAATAAAAATAACTTAAACGCAGATGTGATTTAACACTGGGTTTGCTTAACTTAAAAGGGTGTCCTCTGCGAGCGTCAATAGCAAGGACGAACGGGTTATCTACATGTGGGCTGATCTTAAACGTTTGAAGAATAAGACGAGGTCGTCCCGGAGCCTTTTATCTTGTAGTAAAAAACTTCAGGTATTGTAAACGGTCTGAGTTGTTTATATACTTAAGCTGTCTAGAGACTTTGGTACTTTGTACTTTCCGTAAAATTTTAATGTCAGCCTTTTGAAAAGGAGAAGACTTTTAATTAAAACAACAAATCACAATTTTGAAACCCTTAAAAATTAATTATGTGTAAACCATTTAACAACAAATAACATACTATAATACTAAAACAAAGTAGTTAAATGAGATACATACAAAATAAAACCAAACTAACCTTGAAATCGAAAAGTGCTAACTTTGAAAGCAATAATAAGAATAAGTTAAATAATAAAATCAAATGCAATATTATATATATATATATATATTAACTATAATTAAATAATTTAAATTAATATTTTTAAACGTAATATATTTTAAACGGATTCATTAGATAAGGCAACCTTCACTCATTACGTTACAGGTTGACAGGTTACAGGTTGATACACGAGTTGAGAAAGAGTAAAACTCCTTTTGATCCTCGGTTCTGTTTATCAATTTTATCAGAAGGTTGATAACAATAAATAAAAATGAGTAAATAAATAGAATAACAGAAATTTGGCAGAGGTAAATGGTCAGATTAGGTGAACTTGGAAAGCTTATAATTGTCATATGCCTTTTTGAAGGCTGGGAGTGAGGACGCAGAAATGACGTTAACAGGTAAGTTGTTCCATGGAGTGATTGCTCTATGGGAAAAATAATGACTTTTCAATTTGAAAAAAGATCTAGGCTTGGATAATTTAAGGTTATGCCTTTTGAGTGAATTTTGAGCTAAAGTAAAGAAAGGCGGATAAGAGCCGGAATTAAAAAGTTGATAAGTCAGGATAGCGTCACCCCGGAGACACCGTTTACTTAGAAGAAATAATTTAAGGAATTTAAGCCTTTGTTGGTAGGATAAGTATTTAAACCCGCAAGGCTTTTTAGTGACAACCCTCTGTACCTGATCTAATCTGAGTGTGTCGGATTTTAGGATTGGAGCCGTAACTTGAGCGCAATACTCAAGATGAGATCTCAAGTACAGCATGTAAAGTAAGCGTAGACATTTAGGTAGAGTACTTCCAAGGTTTCTTGTAAAGAACTTAATAAGCCTGAAACACTTATGAATAGCTTGGGAATGGTGCTCAGTAAATTTAAGAGAAGAGTCAAAAATAACTCCTAGATCCTTAATAAATTTAACTGATTCAATTAGCTACGAGTTTGGAGGAAAAGAAAAAACAGTGCTAGACGGTCATTAAAAAGTAATGTGCTTACATCTAGCCTTATTGAGTGGTAGCTGATTGAAAATATTGGAAATGTCAGCCTGAAGTAGTTTTGGGTTAGTCTCCCAGATCTTAACGTCATCCGCGTAAAGCAGAATGCTAGAGTGAACAACTGAAGGTAAATCATTTATAAAAAGAATAAATAGAAGGGGGCCTAAGACAGACCCTAGAGGAACTCCAGAGGAGATAGGACAAGAGGAGGAGGAATCAGACCCTACCCGGACCTTAATAGTACGATTGAAGAGAAAATCTTCAATCCAATCAAGAATAGACCCAACTATCCTTACAGTCTTAAGCTTAGAGATAAGAAGATTGTGTGAAACTTTATCAAATGCCTTAGCAAAGTCAAAATAGATGGCATCGACAGACTGATAACTCTTTAGCAGTTCTGTGATGCCATTAGAGTAGGTAATAAGATTGGTAAAACAAGATTTCTTAGGCACGAGGCCGTGTTGGGCAGGATTAACAATATTAAGTTTAATGAGATGGTCAAGTAAATGTGATCTAATAAACCTTTTTATGATTTTACTTAAAGTGGAAATGATACTAATTGGCTTATAGCTATCAGGTTGAAACCTGCACCCTATTTTGTGGATAGGCCTTATAAAGGCGACCTTCCATATAGAGGGCACATGACTAGACTGGACCGAAAAGTTAAAAATATAAGTCAGATGAGGGGAAAGAATATCCGCGTATTTTTTCAAAATTTTAGGATAGATGCCATTTGCGCCACAACACATGGACTTGAGGTTTCTAAGACAGTTGGAGACTAAGAGACTAGAAATGGATAGAGATTGTATAAGTGGACAAGCAGTAGTTGGGAGAGACAGGGTATCGACTGGGGTTTAAAAGACAGAGTTCAAAAATTCCTTAAACAAGTTGCAGCTAGAAAGTTCTGAGATCAACCTTTCTTGTTGATCTTTGAGGCGAGGGAAGAAATGAGTAACCACCTACTCATTTTTGATAAACTTAAATAAGAGAGTTTTGTTAGACTTAGCTCTGTTTAGCAGTTTATATTGTAGTTTTCCCCTTATACCTTCTAATAAGTCTAGTGCAGGCATTACGAATATCTAAATAACTATAGTAGAAGCAAAGTAGCTTAGTAGCTTTCCACAAATAGAAAGCCTTATCCCGTTTGTAAATTAATCTACAGATGGCTCTGAGAAGTCTAGGCTTAGTGTGTTTAGGAATTCTAAAAGGAACAATAAGTTTTATCCCTACAATAACTACCTTGTTAAAAAAGGCATAGGCTTCTTCAAGATCATTTGTATATGGATTTTCCCAAATAACATTAGTTCATTATTTAATTATTTATAAAAACAACTTAACTATTTAATTTTTAATATTTTTAGTCATAACTAATTAAATAAGCAGTATTATGATCTATGAGGACAAATAACTAAAATATATATCCCTAATTTAATGATTATTGAATTTGATCAAAATACGTCTACGTACCTGGTAAACCTGGTTTTAAACAATTTTATTAAATCAAATACTTTTTATAATTTGATTTTGATATTCGGGTTCTCCTGAAACAAGAGAAGGTTTGGAAAAATAAAAATAACAGAGGAAAACAATGGAGTAGCAATAAATGGAAATAAGTGTGGAAATAAAATAAGTTTTATTAGTAATAAATAAGGATTACATTTTAAATTTAAATTAGACAATTACGTTTGTGTCAAGTTAAACCTGAAGAATATGGAAAAGATATTTTGGTGAGATTTAGCAAGGGATCTTCTTTAGGTGCAATATTAAACATAAAGTTTGATTGAGTTTCAGTAAAAAATATTAAATTAAGAGTTTTTATAAAAAATAATATTTAAAAAAATTTTTAAAACAATTTTTAGTTATATAGGAATGGTGTTTAAAAAGCGGAGAATGGGGAGAAAATGTCTCCGAAATCTTTAATAATTTTTCTTAGATAAAATGACAGCCATTAAAGCGGGTAAATAAAACTTGTTAGAAGATACTATGCAAAAATAAAATAGTAGCATTTGAAAAAAATGAAATAAGAGTATTTCGTATTAACTTATTACAAATACTGTTAGTATTTCTTTTAAGAGTGGAAAAGATAGCAAACCAAATTTAAAAACAATAAATGAACTTTATAAATAAAAATGGGACCTGTCAAAATTAACACATTGAAATTGATTGACTTTCCTTATATCACTTAAGCATATTAGGCACATCGACATTGTACTAAAATAAACGTTAAACATCACATTAGCAATACCAACATTCAAAACACTAAAAATATTTCCTTTTTACAAATAGCATTACCAAATTTTTGCTTAGACCAAAAACCCAGAATTTACACATTTTGACAACATAAAAATACTACTACATTATTTGCTTAAAAATAAATTATATGTACATATATATAAAACAAACATCACCAATTGTCTAAAGTTAATAGTTTAGAGGATAGTCATGGTTTTTTATAAGTTCCTTTAACCGTTTTGGATAAAAATCGACCAAATTATTGATAAAATCTTGTGGAATTTAATTTTTCAAAACAATTGATTTTTTCTTTAAGCCTGCCTTGATTTTCTCTCCAATTCACCTCTCGTTTAAGATAACTAAAAACGTTTTTAATTACATTGAGGTCCAGGCTGTATGGAGGCAATTGAACAAAGCTCAGTTTTTTTGCTATTTAAAGAATCCTTGGTTTAAACAATAAAAAATGCGTTAATTTTTAAATTATGATAAAAACCAAGTTACCTTTTTGATGTATGCACCGGAGCATTATCTTGAACAACCACCAAATGCCCTAAAACATTTTGTCGTTGTTCAGACTTGAAAAGTTTATTAAAAAAAGCTACAAATTCTGAGCTGTTTAGATAACTACTTGTTTGGCTCTATTTTTGGTAGTTACCCGTATTTAATTCCAAAATATCCATGAAGACATGATGGATGTGCAACCTTTTTAACAATGCAATTGTTGTTTTGAGAAAAATCGGGACCACAAATGATCGTGGACTACACTGCCCATGGTTCATATTTTAAAGCACACTTGTGTGCGAAAAGCACCGATTTCCAAAAACATAATGGACGGTTTTCATATGTTTTAGCAAATTCCACGCATTTTCTTTTATGTTCTGCTGTTAAAAGAACCTTTTTTAACGTTTTTCTTAACTGCAAATTGGCCGATTTCATTCGATTACGGATAAGTGAATATAAAAAATTGGGCAATTCCTCTTTTTGTATTTGTTGGATGGGCTTCATTCTGTGCCTTTTTAGTTTAGTAATAATAAAAGTATCATCTCGTTTACTCGTTGATAGTGAAGGTTCTGTTCCTGCTGTTATTGGACGTGTATAATCCTTTAAAACTCGGTATACAGTCCTTGTACTTATATAAAATAAATCCGCAATTTGTTCAATAGTCAAACCAAAATTATGACTTTTTTATTTGTTAATAATTTATAGCACTTAAGAATAACTTCCAGTATTTAAACTCATTGTAATCACTTATTTACTGTTCGTCCAACTATTTTCTTATTGGCTCTTATAATTTCCCTTTGACTCCCACGTAATTTTTGGAATTATTAAAAAAGGGTGTATTTTGATCAAAATGGGGTGTATGAATAGGCTCTATCAAAATGAGAGGTCAAGTATTTAAAAATATTCTTTGAATTATTCGCACCATAATTAATGTTAAATTTTCTATACATAAAAAATTTGAAAACTGATCAATTTACTTTATATAAAGTGTATGCAGTGACGTGTGCTGGGTTATGTAAACACTTATAAAATTATGTAAAAATTGTTTTTGAAATTTGTGTTGCGTAATCGTTTTATGTTATTAACTTAATATATATATAATTTTTAAATGTAAATATTACCATTTACCCATTTGAATGCCATTTATCCAAAAATTCCAAGATACTCAACTAGTTATAATTATAAAAAAGTTAAAAAACAATTCACTTTAAGTATTTATAGTCCATATTATTTTAGCATAATTACTTTGTTGAAAAAAATATAACTTTCAAGTTAAAACAACAAAAATTGAAAACTAAGAGTTCACTGACAAGTACCATTTTGGACTCTGTAATTGGTAGGTTATTAATAGATATTAAAGAATAATAAACTTCATACCAATTTTTATAAAATGTAAAAAAAGGAATACTAATATAGGTTCTAAAAAATAAAAAAATAGACTGTATTTAAAGTATTGATTAGAAGAACAGCGATCAAATTAGTAAATGAGAAAACTTTAGTTAGAAAGGAACTAAAGTTACTTCTACAGAAGTATCTAGGCCAGGAACCATAATAATAATAATAATAATAATAATAATAATAATAATGTATTATATGTAAAAATGCTTGTATAAAATAGTTTAAAAGATGTTATTTAAAAAAGTTTGAAAGTATTACTATAAACAGATTATTTATAATTTATAATACGTTTCAAAATAATTTTTTTTGAATGTGTAAATGCTGTTTAGTTTAGATATCTTTAATTGTTTTTTAAACTGTTGCACTTGCGAGATTAGGCGCTCGTCACGCTACAAGTCCATTGAAGCGTTATTCATCGTTTTCAGGATTCAGGATTCAGGATTTTTCACGAGTTGAGTAGGCCAAAACGCCTTTTAGTACTCGGTTCTCAAATTGTCTCAAATTTTCAGGGGGAAAAATGAAATGGATGGTGAGGTAAAGGGGGATTAGTGACAGAAAATCAAGGTAGATAGTGGAAGTTAACAATTATAGAAAACGAGCAAAAATTATAAGTATGCAAAAATAATAATAAAACAAGTTACGTATTACAATGCAAAAACACTGCAATAATCATCAAAAAAGAAGAAAAGAGAAAAGGATGAATAACGCTCCAATGAACGTGTAGCGTGACGCGCGCCTCACCTCGCGCGTTTTCTCTTTGCTTTTTTTAAAAGAGTATTACTGTGTTTTTGCATAGTAATACGTAACTTGTTTTATTTTTATTTTTGTATATTTATAACTTTTTCTTATTTTCTATAATTGTTAGCTTCCACTATCTACCTTGATTCTGTTTCAATTTCAAAAATTTTTTTTCTGTGACTAATCCCTCTTCACCATTCATTTCATATTTCCCCCTGAAAATTTTTGACAACATTTAAACCAAGGATTAAAAGGAGTTTGACTCCTACTCAACTCATAAAACAACCTGTAACCTGTAATCCCCCTTTACCTCACCACTCATTTCATATCCCCCCTGGAAACTTGAGATAATTTGAGAACCGAATAGTAAAAGGCGTTTTGGCCTACTCAGCTTGTGAAAAATCCTGAAATGTTTATATAATTTAGATATTTTATTTTTGAATTGAATTTTAAATATTATGTTAATTTTATTTAATTACATATTTTACTGTATTTGTGAAAGCATCAATAAACACAATATTGTATTTAGTTTTAAAAAACTTGAACATAATTGATCTTACTGGTAACATTTGAACCGAGGATCAAAAGGAGTTCGACTCCTACTCAACTCGTGAAACAACTTGCAAATTGTAATTATATATTAAAATATTATATTACCATGTACAATATATCATAGAATATTTTATTAATATAACAAAACATTTCGTTTTTTACAAAAAATAATATATTTAATTTTAAATTTTTTTAAATAAAAAAATTTAAAAAAATAGAATATTGGAAAACATTATTTTTTTATATAAATGTAATTTACATATCAACTAGTGAGCGTACTATGCAAAACTTTTGGATACTATTGAAGTATAAATAATGAAGTAAATTATTGGTTTTTAGATATAGAACTTTAAATTATTTGAATTTTGTTATTATTATAATGTATAAAATTGTGTTTATAGATTAAAAATATTTAATGGATGTTTTATTTTAATAAGATAGAGAATTTGATAAAAGTTTTTAAATAAATTTTTATGTACAATTTGTATAAGTGATTATAAAAATGCATATATAATGGTTTACAATTGTTGACTATTAAAAAATTAATTAATAAGTGAAATTCAATTTTTATTGAAGGTATTTATTTGTTAATATATTATGGACAATATTTATAATTGTTTAAAAATTTTGTTATTAAATTGACATTAATGCATGCATGTATGGGGATGTTTAGTTAAATGTGTTTACGACGTTAAAAAGCTAAAAATGTTTTTCCCCTATTTTCATATAAGTAAAAATAAAAATATACTGATTTTTAGTTTTAAATATATGTACTTTATATCTTTTAGTTGTGTTTATATATATATTATACTATTTTAATTTAAAAAGTTTGAATAATTGCAAGTACTTGTTTACAGCTGTTTTTGCTTGTTTATTGATTAACATATGGATTATTTATCTTATTTCAGAGATAACTGTAAGGATCTTGGGGTTTTGTCTACAGAGTGGAATTCTACCCTTGAAGGAATTTTATTATGGAAACAAAAAAATGAATCCCGATTGAAGCGTAATATTAGTAATTAATTAGTTAATTAATGTTTTAAAAAGTATTTTCTGAACATTGGTGTCGACTTAAAGGAAACATGTTGCTTATTTGCCGTTCTTCAGATCGAGCCAGCATTGATCTCATTGGATTTATTTTATTAGAACGGGTGAATGTTTCACGTACAACTTGTCAGACAATTCCTTATTCATTTTGCTTAGGTAAACACATTGAATGTTCATTAAATTTTTTTGTAGATTTTGAGTCTGGTGACAGATCGAACATATTTATTGCTCGTTCGGAAAGCGAAGCTCAAAATTGGTGTGACATGCTGGTCAAAGCTTCATTGTCTCCCAAACTTAGACTTATTAATATACTTCGAGAAAAGATTAAAAGAATCACTGGAACAGATCCACTGGATTCAAATAATTTAACCAGTGTGGACACGAAAACTAATTCGATAAAAAATGGTAATCTGTTATTTTTAACGATATTGTTTATTATGTTTAATATTTCACTGGATGGTTTTTACTTTTAAACTGGAAAAGTAGGGTTATAAATGCTATATTTTAATATAAAAGTTTTAATGTTAAAGTGATATTACAACACAGTATAGTTTTTTATAGTATTATTCTAAGTTCTTTCTGAGTCTTGTTATATTGATATAATAATAATAATGGCTAAAATTGTATTGTATTTCGTACTAGCTGCACATTTTGTTACACTGATTCTAATGAAACAATTAAAGTTTTTAACAAATTACTATTTAGTTCCATTCATAGTAGTATTTTATGGATACTGTATATATATATATATATATAAATTTTAACAGTTGAAATATTGGATGAAAATGGACTTGAACTTACGTTAAGTGAGTTTTTTGTCTATGATTTTGTTATTCTTTCTTTATTATATATAACATAACTAATGAGTTTAATTAAAATAGGTTTTCCTTTATTAATGTTATATTTTTAACATGTTATTTATATTATACTATTATATAAATATACTTTTAAATTTATTTAAGGATGTTATGCTTTTAAAGCAGTTTAGTGATTAGCATATCTTAATTAATTTTCTTTTTTTTTGGGGATTGGAGTAATGCTTATGGAGTTTCAATCTTTATTAATGGTGATAACTTGGTTTGCGTACTTTAATATGGCGTATTCTGGATTTAGAGTATTATCGGTTAGAGACAGTACATATCGATATAACTAGTGTTCGTCTTGGAGGTTGGATGCAAGTATACATCCAGTGTACTTAAAGGGTGTACCCTTTACGTAGTTTTTTTCTAAAGGAGATAATTCTGACAAACAATCAGACTGTTTTGTTAAGTTTTGAAAACATTGTTACCGTTTATTACAGATATGTAACAATAGGACGAAATCGTTTGGTAAGCTGTATGAACATAATTTTTTAATTTGTTTTTACTAATTGAATATCTTTACTGGAAATACTTTTTAGTATTTATCGGATCTAAATAAGAACCTACATTTAGTACTGGTAATAGGAGTCTATTTTATGTGCACTTAGTCGCAAGTTTATTTCTATTTTCAGTACAACATATAAAGCAATAAAGTAATGTAAAGATGTTATTAATTGCAAAATAGATTGCTTTTAGTTGAGGAGATTGATAAAATTAATGACTCACGAGTTAAAAATGTCTTAACTGTATTTATTAAAGTTTTTAAATTAAATTTTAAGTTTCACTACATTTTAAAGCTATTTAAAGACACGTTTAATTTGATTGAAATTTGAAAGAATTTTTTTGATATTTATAATTTTTGTGTTTAATTATACCGGTAATCTATTTCACTTACTGATTTGTTTTTACACGTTATTTATTTACATTATTATAAATGTTTTTATTACTATATATATATTGGTGACATTATTTCTATATTTATACGGCGTATTAAATGGTTGATTTTGATGGCTTGATAAGCGTAACGAACGTAGAAGAATAACGAAGTTTTTTGGCTGGTAGATGGCATCCCTGTGACGACGTAACTTTTCGCAAAGATTTACGAGACCGCCTTATATTTTGTCAGTGTTATCTTCCTTAACCCAATGAATACATGTATAGGTATACATATACCTTAAGATACCTTATTAGTATTCTGGGTGTATGCTTATAATGGCGAAAACCCAGTTATACAATTGTGCACTTGGTCCCTGCTTTTATCAGTTTAAATACTTATGGACACCTAGTCCAGGACGTACCACATGGAGGAACAGTTAGGAATATTACAATTATTTGAAATTGAGACTATATAAGCATTACTCATATCCTCAGCATCATTAGCACACACACACACACACATATATATATATATATATATATATATATATATATATATATATATATATATATATATATATAATATACTATATTTTTTTAACAAAAAATGGAACATCAAACTACAAAGGAACTCAAGATATTGGTGATTCTGATGAATTGCCCAACACTTACGTTTCCGTTTGCGTTCGTTTGGGCTCTAATGATGATTGGATTCCTATTGGATTGACTGAAACTATTGAGGTTTGAAAATGTTTGTTTTATTTATGTTTAAATTTAAACGTTTTGATTTGATTACGGTTTATTTTAAATGACAGTTTTCTTAGAAAAACAAACACAATTGTTTACTAGTGTGTTCTTTTGTAAATACTTTCGTTCTATATTTTCTTTGGTGGTATTTTTTTAACCAAACAATTCTTTTTTGGCTGCAACGCGATTTTGTAACTGTCTAGGACTTATTTTCAATGTTTACAACATTTGTTTAATTAAAACTTGTAGGAATTTGATGAATATGCGCTGTTATGAATGAATTAGTTTATGTATTGTTTTCATTTGGTAATTACTGAATTAATGAAATATTTACAATATGTATTTTAATTGCTGATGACTCAATTACAATAAAGAGTATTTATTTGATGTTGAAATTGGTAAGCTTTATTAGTTGAAAAGATTGAAAGGTTGTTTCGATAAAATTTTAAAAGTAGTTACTAGATTTATTCCGGTATGGAAGAGGTGGCTAGAACGCTAGACTTAAAATTGTTTTACTTGTTTAATATAATTGGCTACACGGGGACTATTTTAAATTTTATGTTAAATCAATACGTTTTTAAGTATTATATATATATATATATATATAGTTCTCTAAGTAAAGTTTTTACGAATTTATTTCTATATGCTACTTTCTTAATGAGTGCTTTTCTGCAATGAAAACCTAAAGCAAAACACGTTTAAAAATTATTTATTAAAATTTTTCTAAAACAACTCTAGTTTAATTGTTTTATAATAAAACAAAAACTATACTTTCAGTAATTGGAAAAAAATAAAACAATTTTTTACGCTCCTTACTAATGAATAACTGAATTCTTATGAATTATATTTTACAATTTGAAAAATTTGTTTATTTTATTTATTTTGTTTTGTAGAATAATTTTTCTAATAAATGGTAAAAGAAGTTTTAACATTTTTAGTGACATTTCACATTATTATTAAATGTTTTTAAATTTTGTTTTAACATTACATACTAAATTTTTTATTTTATTTATAGAAAATATCGATTTTTTATCTATTTTTAAATTAAAAAAATCGGTTATAAGATCCTAATTTTTTTCAACTGTCATTAATGTAGTTAACAGTATTGTAATTGTAATAACGTCACATTAAAATAAATTATTTTTAACAAAAGTTAGTGGCCGAGCTACATTTTTATTAATTCCAAGTTCGCATAGCACTTCAAATAATCCCCTTTCATTGTTTACGGTTTTTGGAGGCGTGTGGGTAGGGATATATCAGTTCATTTGTATATACTTAATAATTTTTAAATTGTATACATTTAAAAACATAAATAATTACTTTTTATAAAAATATCAAATTTTTATATATATTTTAATTAGTGTCTTGCTCGCCTAACTCAATGTATTTTTAATTAGCTAAATTTTAGAATATTATAGTAAGATATTGAGTGCTATGTGGAAGTGTTACAAATTTTGATAATTTGACTAGATTGTGTATTTAAGAAGCTTCTAACGCTACTTTATTTACTGATTGTGGTTTCCATATTTATACAGCATATTAAACAATCGACTCCGATGGTTTGATAAGAATAACAAACGTGGAAGCATAACGAAGTTTTTTGGGTGTATAACTTTATATTATTTTCTACTTTGACCTTTTTTTCTTTACACTAACAGTGCAAAGTATTTTTTCTATATCTGATGATGCTGAATGTCCTTCCATTGAAGTATCTAAGAGGACATTAATAATGATAATAAATGTTTTTTTCCGTTATATGCAGAGTACGAAGAAAATACTGAACTAGTCCATTTTAAACATTTTTCCTAATAAATTTTAGAAATGTTCCAATCCGACATTTTCCAAAACGATATTTTTGCAAAATGGCATTTTGGATGACAAATTAAGTCGCGTCCGATTTCGTATTGTTGGCGTGCAAGATGTCAAATCTGATGTGGTATGTTGATCATTTTTATTTGATGTTTTTATTTAAATAGGGGCAAGTTTTGTTTACTAGTTGATTCATTGATTCATTATTTCTATATTTGAACGGCATATCAAACTATTGAATCTGATGGCTTTATAAACAGAACAAACATATGATAATAATGAAGTTTCTTAGCTGATAAACGGAATTTTTGTCTCAAAGATTAACGAGGTCGCCTTACTTTTTGTCAGGGTTATCTTTCTTAGCCCAATGGATACATAAGGTATACATATACCTTAAGATACCTTTCAAGTACAATGGGTGTATGTTTACATCCATCCACCAAAGCTAAAGCCTAGTTACACTCTGTTCCTGCTGTGCTAGTCAAGGTGCTTAGGCAATGCGCCACGTGGAGGTTGCAATCTGGAATACCACTATTAGTCAAAATGAAGAGTTTATAAGGATTGGTCACATTTTTAGGATTATTAGCATGCCTCAATTGGTAATTAGCTATTGAGTTTCATCTTTATAAAACATAGTTGTTGTCATCTGTATACCAATTTATTAATTTATAAAATTTCTGTTTGCAGACAATCTGTGAATTATCAGCATTTAACAAACTTTAATAATATCATTTGATTTAAATTATTGTAGATTTTGTTTGAACAAAAATTACGTTTCCTTTATTTCGAAGCATAACATTGAAAGGCATATGATAAACTTTATTAAGATAAATGTATCTACTTTTTGTTGCGAATACCATTATCAACTATAGTGCTATTAGAATATATTTTCTATAAGTTTATAGAGTTTACTATGTTCAACTTAAAAATTTGTTGTAGAGAAAGGTAATCTAAAGTTACTTGTGATTTTTTAAAATATCGTTTTTATTGCTCGTGTATACGTGTGTGTGTGTGTGTGTGTGTGTGTGTGTGTAACGGGAAACATTTGTCAGTAACCGGACATTTAGAAAAGTTAAATGATGATTTGGATTTAGTGCTAGTAGTGGGACTCGAACCCATATCTACCCAGATAACAGTTACTTAAATGGGCATCCGATTGCTTACCGTTTACAGTTAATAGAGGTCATTGGAGGGGTTTAATTCAGGATGTAATTAATTTTTTGATAAGTTGTACTAATGAGTTTGGAACTAATGAAGATGTGGCATTGCCACTAACTTTTGTTGTTGTTTGTTGTTGAGTTTGTTTTTGTTAACTTGCTGTTGTTTACATTGTAGAGCAGTGTGATTGGCGAAGTTGTGGTAGATATTGAAGATTTATGTTTGGAAACGTCGAAAGTGTTGCCAATTTTTGACGTATGGACCGGTCAAATGTTAAAATGTGTCTCTACGCAAAATATACCGTCGATAATTGTAGAAAGTAAACGATACCAACCAGAGGACAATGATAAGTCTAAAGTAACGAATTTATTTTGAATAGATTAAAAATGTAAAGATAATTGCATAATAGGTACGCAAATGTAACATGAAAATTATTTGTAAAATTGTATTTTCATAGAAGTTGTTCAATCTGTTTTTTTTTTCGTGTGACGGTACCACTATTCCCAAAGATTGATAAGGTCGCCTTATTTTTTGTTACGGTTATCTGCCTTAGCTAAAAGGCTACACCTGGGGTATACGTATACCTTGAGATATCTTTCAAGTATATTGAGTGTATGTTTGTACCCATCCACTAAGACAGAAGCCCAGTTGTAACATCGTGCATTTGGTTCTTTTCACTGTTTGTATGTTTTATAGAAAATATTTTTATATAAACGTACAATTAAATACGGAACGCTTTATGTTATATATTATTGTTGCTTTTATTGTTTAATAATATTTATTTTGACAGACGTTACGCGTAACTTAGATGTCAGTCTACGATGCTCTCACTTTGCTTAGGGATTTGTATATTGACAATGTTCCAAATCTACATATTGGATTAATATATAGCATGTGTTATATTTATGTAAACATTTTAAAAACATATCGATTTTCTGCATTCATTTTTATAACAGGTTGATATAAATATGTTACCATTACGTTGGAATTGTGACAATATTTTGTCTCAGCGTTACTGTTTCAAAAACTGTTTGGGTCAATCAATCCATGTTGTTGAATATATGGGCGAATCTAAATTGTGCATTGCTGTTCCAATTAAATATATGTAAGACTTGACAATTATTCTATACTATAGCAGATTCGGTTGAACGCGGACTCTACAATAGCTTTGGGTTTATTAGATGATGTAGTTTTTAAAATGAGTTGTTTTAATAACATCTCCCAGGATATAACTAACAGTATAGAAAATACTTGGGATAAGGAATAATTGTAAATTGTATTTGGAAACAATTAAACAAAATTGCTAATTGGATTTGGATGATCGATTTCTGAGATGAGTCAAACGCAGATGGTTTCGGTGATGGTGTACAGTAGGTGCATAGGCTGTTGTCCAAGATTGACGCAGTGTCGATGATTGGCTTTTTTAAACATTATTTAATTACATTGGGATATTTAAATTTTACCTTTAAAGATAAGCAGGATTTTAATCCAACTTGTACATATATATGCAGTTGGTGTTTGATACATCGATAATTAACTGTACTGTGTGGTAGCTGAGGTAGCTACAATGGCTGTACTCAAAACTGAGTGGGTATGGGCACGAGTCTTAATACAGATACTAAATCCGGGTTATTATTTAGGGATTTGCTAAAAAACGTTCTTTTAGCCAAACTATTAAGCAATAAAATTTAAAATTAACAGTGGATTGTGATACAATACTTTTTGAGGATTATTATATATAATTAAGATGGCGATATAGTTGTAGGAAGTGTTTATATAAAAATTATTATTGGGATTCATGAACTGTAATAAAAAGAGCCTTTATTAAGATTAAAAACGTGAAAATATGCAAAACGTTTGGTTCTTAATTTCTATATATTTCTGATTTATTATAAGAGTTGTATTTTTTTATTAATGGCTGCATTTGTGTGTTTGATGTTAGAAAAGAATAGTTAATTAACTTGTTTTGCGTTATTTTTTGAAAATGTTTAGGAAAAGACTTGTAACTTTTACTCGTAGGCAAAATATTTTTTAAGCAAACGTTTTTTAATTTTAGAAAATCCTTGCTTCAAGCAGAATATCTAACTTATAGTTCATTAACTCGAGCTGGATCAGTACGTTTTGTTTATTATATAATGGTTTATCTATGTTCTTAATTATTTTAATAGTTATTATTTCAGTCTTTAAGTTAGTTTGTATCTTTGGGATGCCAGGGTGGTCTGGCAATACAGTGCTCGACTCAAACTCGGGTGGGCATGGGCTCAATTCCCCCCCACCGGTACCAAATACGGGCCCACGTTCGGTTTCACACAAATGTCTGCTGTTGAAAAATGTTTGCCGTTATTTATTTGAAGTAGCAAAAATAAAAATAAATAAAATAAACAATTCTATGAATTTGAGTAGTGTTTATAAAGTATCGATTTTTGATAATACTGATATTCCTGATTTCGTACTTTCATATTCTGGGAATTCTGGTACTTAGATTAAGGTGGACTAGAGATTGAGTGCAAGCATACACTCAGGTTACCTACAAAGGTAACTTCAAGTATGCATACCGTATGTATCTATTGGGATAATGGAGACAACCATGACAAAAATGTAGACGGTTTCGTTTATTTCTTTTGTGAACAGTGACCCCGTTACAAGGTTGTTTATCAACTGAAAAACTGTTTTTCTTTATTAATGGGTTTTTAAGGGATTCGATTCTATTTAGAATTTTTACATTCACGTGAATAATAAATCCACTTGGGCAATTAGAATTGATCAGATTCACTATAAGTAATAAATTTACAGGGTCAAGTTCAACCACTCGTAGCTCAGTGATTAAAGGCGCTGGCTTTATATGATTTATGGATGACAAAGTGGCAGTGTCACCAACCATAATAATATTTTTAATTACAAAACACTTTTGCTCTCAATACCATGGAGCATCAAGATTGTTGCATGCAATTGTACTTTAAATGTTTGACATTAATAATTCTGCGTATCGAAGATTAGAATATCTTTTGGCTATCACTCAACTTTATTATCGGAATCATTTTTGACTACTTTACAGTAGTTTACTTGAATGGTGTCCTGTTAATTTTGTGGTAATATTTATTTAAAAAAAAGCCGACTGCTCATTTGAGTCTCTAATGCGCCTCTTATTTCAACCGTCCTTGGGACAAGCTCGACTTCGTACCGATTTGATCGGACTGATTCAGCGATTGAATGCTCCGCGACAAGCTAGTTTCTTGGCTGAGCGTATGCAGAAATTTGTAGGTTTGATTGTTTTTATCAATATAAGCTTTTTGAAAGGATACAACCCTATTATACCAATAATGAATTTTTTACGTTTGTTACTGACTATTTTATGTTTGGCATTATTAACCGAATTAGACGTTGTGCATGTTTGGTTTCCATTAATGTATTACAAAGACAATTGGGATGAATGGACTTTTAGAGCCAGTGTGTTTTATTTTTGACTTGTTTTTTTGTCATAATGATAATAATACAATCCAAGTTGCATGTAGTGAATATTGCAACTGTTTTACATTTGTCTTTGTCAAAAAGTCCAACCCAATGTTGGAAAGTTTGCGTAAAGAACGAATTTTGGGCATGAAACGACTGTTGGAGGAATATGAAACAAATTTACGATTTTTAGTCGATTATGCAGGTACGATACTTTTCAATATACATGAGCATTTTCACAATGATAGAAGAAAGTTTTTATTTCATTTTATTTTTTATTTTTTGATTACACATGCCGGGATGGTCTAGCAATGCAGCCCTCGACTCGAACCTGGGTGTACGTGGGGTCAATTCCCAACCACCAGCACCAAATGCGGACCCACGTTTAGCTTCGTTAAAATGTCCACTACCAAAAGTTGTTTCCCGTAAAACATTTAAGGTAGTAAAAATAATTTTTTTATATAATATATTGGTGTTCAAGGTCCTTCATTTAAATCGTGTAAGGAACGTATAAATCCTCGTTTTGATTTTGTGCCCACTAATTTGCACGTCAACGAAATTACCTTAATCGACGACAATGGACGAACAGGTTGGAATTTTTTAATGTACATATATTGAACTTTTTTATTTGATGTTATTTGAGTTGAGGATGCTAATGATTCCGATGATTTGAGTGATGCTTATTAAATCTCAATCTCGTATCTGTCATTTCCACGTGGCGTATCCTGGGTATCCATTTACCATATGTAGCCAATTAGGCTTGTGGAGCCGTCAATCACCGTCAACCTCTAATTTCCTCGAAAAAGACAGTCTCGCCAATTTTTGTGGACACTGGGGTCGCCGCTAGGAAGCTGTCTTCTAGCCAAGAATCTTCATTTATTCCTCCTCCCACGTTCAATTCCCATCCGGCAACCTCTTCGCATAGGAATTCGGTATGCTATTCGAACTTGGAACTAACTGAGAGGTGACCTTACTACTCTTGTATTACACGGCGCAGGCGTATTTAATGTAAAAATAAACAGCTTTACTATGCATGTGCTTTTGAAAAAGGTCCTTATAAATGATTAACACATTTTTGTTTAGGTTAATTTCCTAAATATATGATTGATTATACATTTTTTAGTAAATTTCAAATAATGTATATGTAGGACATTAAAAAATATTGCTTTTTGTGTTTATTAATTTAGTACGTCATTGCATTACCACACAAATTTTAAATCCATATTTTTACTAGTATTTATCGGGTACATTGAAGATTTAGTTTTAGTTTTTACGGTGTTTTATAAGTATCGTTGACGCTAGAACCGAATTCTCTTTTTTTGTTTATTATTGATTTATAAATTGTATTGATCTTTTATTTCTTATAGTGGTCATTGTATTGTAGCCTCCTCTACACAAATTGCTCTTAAAAATTCTTTGTTGTTATTAAGGTACTGCTCTTATAAACTACAATAAACAGTTATTTTGTTTTATGCCGTTGTTACTGCTTAAATGGAAACATATTTTAGCATGTGGACATTTACAAAGCTAAACAAGGGCCCGCATTTAGTGTTGGTGGTCTGGATTGAACCGATGCTCACCCTGGCTAGAGTCTCACGCTCTACCAATACTGTACTACACTTAATTAAATATTTAAGCCGCTTTTTCTATAGAAAAAATATCTTGTATTTGTTTGTACTTTTTAAGTTTACTATTGCTAACTCTACATTTGGACAATTGATTGTATGAATAGGTTGGTGAAATGGTCACTTCTTTATTTTTTCCGCATTCACAGAGCTTATTGAACGATATTGGGTACATGAAGAAAGCCTTGCATACGCAACAAAGTAGCAAAGTAATGACGTTCTATGTGACGGCATCACTGTTTACAAAAATTAACGAAGTTGTATGAATTTTTGTCAAGGTTGTTTTCTTTAACCCAATATCTTTATATGGTGTATATATATATATAGCTTAAGGTACCTGCTGGGTGTATGCTTTTACCTGATCGCCGAGATTGAAGTCCATTTGGAGGGCTGTTCAGTCAGACTATGATCCTTATTAGTCTATGATGCACTAGGTAGAGGTACGGGAACAGTAATGTTTTCATTTATTTACTCCGTTTTTTACTGCTTTGATTGTTTTACTGCAAGCATATTTCAGAAAGTAGACATTTAGTAAAGTCAAACGAGACTCCTCTTTTTGTGCTGGGATGGAACTCAGATTCATACTTACCCAGTGTCGAGTCTAGTGCTTTACCAACTCTAGTACCTCAGCATTATCGGAAACTGAGACTTTATAAGCATTATTGAAATCTTAAAGGTTATTAGCATCCCATTCGAATAATTGTCTAATTTTTATGTAAATTACAATTTGATGCTTATGCATATTTGTGATGAGTTTTTGTTAGCAATGGTACAATGATGTTAATTATTTATTTATTAAGGTAATGGTAGGTTTGCAACCGATATTTTTCTGGTTTTGTGAATGCTTATGTGCAATTTATTTATAAAACAGATTACTTATTGTGTTTATTAAAAATGTGCATTTAAATATTTTTAGAATTTGATTAATTAGACTGGATGAATTGTAACATGTGTGATGTTTTTGTTTTGCAATTTGATTTCATTTGGTTGTATTGAATTTGAGTTGTGTTCAAACATGTATGACATTTTCTGATGACCGTCATCACATTTTTGTTTACTGATTAAAAGTACACCGTCATTTAAGTAATTTTTTGATTGATTATTAAAGCACATTTTATTTGTGTTATTTACAACAAATATTTTGTCAATTTTAATATATATATATATATATATATATATATTATTTAGTGTTTTTACACGATATTCTTTCGGTCGGAGCATTTTCAATAGCTTCCAAACGTTATAAGTGCGGTGGATTATTTCGCATGGCCTACAACACCGCTCCATTATTGTCATCAAACAGTTCGTATCCACCTTCCGAATTTTCGTCTTTGCAGTTCATAAACGATTCCCCTATTGCTGCATCTGCTTGTGGTTGTTCGGCAAGTAAAAATGTAGTTGGCAAGGCGATGCATTTGTTGTATCGAGGCTCTTTAGCCGTAGCTCGACTTCGTACCGATTTGAGCGGACTGATTCAGCGATTGAATGCTCCGCGACAAGCTAGTTTCTTGGCTGAGCGTATGCAGAAATCTGTAGGTTTGATTGTTTTTATCAATATAAGCTTTTTGAAAGGATACAATTGTGAAGATTGTAGGCTGCTATGTGGTCCAAGTACACATTATTATCATTACAAGCACAACAACACGTACGAAATCAACGAAGTGGTTTTGTTGATGGACGACATTCTTGTGACGCTGTTACTGTACACAAAGATTAACTAACTTGTTGGATCTTTTTGTATATATTGTCTTTCTTAGCTCAATGGTTATATAGAGCGTACACGTACTTTAAGATACCTTTTAAGTAACCTGTGTGTGTATGTGCTTGTATTCACAAACTAACGCGGCAGTTTAGTTATATTGCTGTGCACTTGGTTCATAATCTGTGTTAGTTTGAGTCCCCGATGCATTATGAACTTATGGAGTTAATAATATCACAATTATTGGACAAATTTTAGGGTAATTAACATCTCAGGTACTTTAGCAGAAGAAGTTTTAGATGTAATTGTTTTATATAGACTGAAGCTCTTTTAATATTGAATTATTTTTAAGAATTATAATAGAGAAGGATATTTTTCACATTTAAATTCTGATTTTACGACTTCTATTAAAGTTATTTTTTAAGTTTAAGTTTAACTACTTATAAGCATGTTTAAGTAATTAATAATTTCTAGATTTATTTTTAAATGCTTAGTTACGTTTCGTATTAGTTGTTTCATATAAAATGTTGATTAATTTGTTAAACATATGTTGATTTAATAGACAAAAACTAATTGTAATATTGTTGGAAAGTAGGTAGTTAACTCTAGTGTAACTGGCTCCAATTCCGATTGAGAAAGGAGGAGGGCTTGAACGCAAGATTAGCAATCTGGATTCTATAAAAAGATATTGCTAAACAGAACAACAAGAGGATGCCATTTTATCGAACTGCGGCAAAGAAGTGAAAACATGAATCCAATGACGGGGTTTAGCGAAATCCGCATGGAATTTCAATCTTCGACATGCACAATTTTAAAGCCAAAAATGTAATGTACAATCATGTGGACACAATCTTGTTGCTTATACATACTCTTTAGGGTAAAAAGGGTTTAAAATAAATAATGAATAAATAACTTTAATAGTTTTTTTTACATTAAACAAGTGCATGCAGTAAAGAGCTGACACAACTTAAAGTTTAATAATCAACTTTTTTCAACTCCTTAATATTGAATAGATTGAGACCGTTAGAGCAATTTTTTCTGATCAATTATTGTCTGATGTGAATGCGCTTTCCAATTTTTCAAGCGAGTTTGAACAATTATTTACATTGATGCATTCTTTATTTGAATTTGAAGATTTTCCTGAGACTAAGTACGTTTGTTTAGAATTTCGTTGCATTTATTAGTATGTTACCTTAAAGGAAAAAATATTGCATATAGGTTTTCTTTTAGCAGTTCATATAACTCGTTCAACTGGGTTTTGTTTTGATGTTAGGCATCAAATAATGGCTAATACTTTGAGTTGATGCTTTGTTTTTAAAACGTATTGAAATTAATTTATTTTTTGTATTATCTGGCACGATGTTTTTGTTTTAATAATACTTGATCTTTTTAATAGGTTTCAGGTTGTATTGAGTAATAGTTAATAATTTTGTTTATATTGGATTTTATATATCATCATCATCATCATCATCATCGGGGATAAACATCCCCCACCGGTTATTATCACTCAGGGTAGTCCAAAAACCAAAACGTCTGCAAAAACGTCAACTTTTGTAGTGTGTACTCAAAGAATGACACTTGAGGTGTGCTGACATTAAATGTTAATTACATCCCGAGTTAAGCCCCTCCAATGATCTCTGTTGGCTGCATAGGGTAAACAAACGGACGCCCATTTAAATAATTCCTTTGGACGAGGGGGCTTAGCATAAATAAAAGGACTAAGTTCGCATGCTACAATGTCTGTCCACATTTTCCGTTGGCCGCCTGGCCTTCTTTTCCATCCGGGTAATGGGTGGGCTTCCATAGCTATTCTGGCTGGATGAGAGGGCGATCTACGTAAAACATGGCCAATCCATTTTAATCGTCTTTCTTTGACTGTGCTAGAGATACATGGCCAATAAATGTTAAGAGACTGACAAATATCTGGGAATGGTCGAAATATTTTACTAGTTATTAAGTGAGTGCGTTCAATGGAGGGCAACGAGCAAAACCACATAGATCTTAAACAGCTTTGCTTAAAATGAGCAAGCTTTTGCGTATCCGCTTGGGTGAAAGTCCAAGTTTCGCATGCGTAAACAAGGATGGAACGCACTAAACTCTTATATATTCTAATCTTGGTTTTAATAGAAATATTACTTTTGTTCCATAAAGGTTTACTTAAATGCCCAAAGGCTGCAGCAGAGAGGCGAATACGACGCCGAATCTCTGAAGAGCTGGAGCCTTTACTATCTATGACCGAGCCTAGATATGTAAATTCATCGACCACAGGGAGTGGGCTACCATCAACAGTGATTGGATTTCTAAAAGGGACGTTAGCTAAAACCACTGTTTTTTAGTATTAAGATATAAACCGTATTTCTCTGAGACTTTTTGAGTAAGTTCAACCGCATTTTGCAAATCTTCTTCGGTTTCTGCCATAAGAACCGCATCGTCTGCATATTGAAGATCCGCTATCTTGCGACCATCATGAGTTATACAGCCCTCAAATGACCGAGACACTTCATCAAAAAAGTCATCAACTACAAAATTGAAGAGCATGGGAGCTAAAACACATCCTTGGCGAACACCTGAATTTATGTAGATTGCATCTGTTAAAGAATCACCATTCCGTATTACTGCGTTTGACGACGTGTATAACGATTTAATAATGTTGACAATCTTGGCAGGAATTCCTTTGGTAATAAGAAGATTCCACAGCAGGTTGCGATCAACAGAATCAAAGGCGGCTGAATAATCTATAAATGCACAATAAGTAGGTTGTTGGTATCGCGAACGAAGTTCTAACATTCTACGAACAGTATGGATTTGATCGACGCATCCCATCCCAGGACGATTTTATATAATCGATTACGATAGTATATCGGTTAGATGTATTTACAAAACGGATCAACAAACGTTTTTACAAAATCATATTTCAGGAAAATGGTGTTTTATTTCTCCATGTTTTGTGTTTGGGTTGCGGAGTTAATTTGAGTATTGGAATCAACAATGGGTAGGGAAGGGTTGAAGTTCCACCATCTGCACAAAATGAAGGTCATTGTTTGTTTTCGCTAAATGTTCCTTTATTGTAAAAAGAATGCTAATGATCCTGAGGATTTGTGTAATGTTTATAAAGTCTTGATTTCAATAATAGTGATATTCCTAACTGTTCATCTTTTACGTGGTGCACCCTGGATTGGGTGCTTATAGACATCTAGATGAATAGGAGCACAGCGGTATAACTGGGCTTCCGGGTTTAGGGTATAGGTGTTCCATTTATAGCCCTTGAGCTCAGGGAAATAACTCTAACAATAAATCAGGCGGCTTTGTCAATCTTTGAACATTGACGCCGTTATAAGGATGCTGTCTATCAACCAAGAAACTCTATTCTTCTAGGTTTGTTACGTTTATCAAGCCATTGAAATCGATCGTTTTATATGCTGTACTAATATACAAATAATGAAGAGGTGACTTTGTCACCAACCACAATGAAAGTTAAATGTTTTTTTATAAGTGACCAAATAAAATTAAACATAAAACAGTTAAATAAAATATGGAATTATTCGTTCTTGTAAGATGATTGTTGAATTATGTATCTTGTTTAGGTGAGAGTTGAACGAAACCAACTATGTCTTGTTAGTTAGTTCCAAAAATGGAAAATATTGGAAGGGATTATTTACTTGCTTGTTAGTCGTTTCTATCATAATCATTATCGGGGGGAGGGGGTAAACACCCCCCACCGGTTATTATCGTCCAGAGTAGTCCAAATTACTAAAGGCCTGCAAAACATCAACTTTTACAACGTGCACTTAATGAAAGACACATGAGGTATACTGATTTTAATTGTTAATTACATTCCGAATTAAACCCATCCAATGACTTCTATTAACTGTAAACGGTAAGCAAATAGACGCCCAATCAAGTAATTCATTTGGACGAAGGGGATTAGCATAAATAAAAAGACTGAGTTCGCGTACACCAATATCTGTCTAAATGTTTCGTCGGTTACCCGGTCTTTTTTTCTATCCGGGTAATGGATAGGCTTCTGTAGATATTTTGGCTGGATGAGTAGACAAACTACGTAACAAATGGTCAATCTATTTTAATCGTCTTTGTCTTATTGTATTGGAAATACATACCCAATGAATGTAAGTGGTAACAAGGTACAGCATTTGAAGAGACTGGGAAATTAGCATTGATTAGATTTATCGTAAATAATAAATCTACAGTCAGTTTTAAAAACCCGTAGGTCAGTGGTTAAGGAGTCATCCGGACATTAGATAGGGTGTGGAAGACCTGTAAGGTATGCACTGCTGATTATTCCATAAAACATTGAAAGTAGTAAAAATAAATAAACATATTGGACAATGTAATATGGCCGCTAATATTAAATAAATAAATTTCTGCAAGATGATAATTAATTTTAAAAACAAATAATTAGATCAATTTGGTTTTGTTTTTGTGTATTTATAATTATTAGCCATTTAAATGGATAATCAATTTTGTAGATTAATTACTCTCCTTTTTTATATATTATTAATTTCACTTTTGCCACACAAATGTAAAACATTGTTAACAAATTGGATTTTAATTGGGCTTGGATATATTTATAAATGTTGTTTACACAATAACAGTGCTTTAATTACGAATAAAATAAATTGGATTTTATAATATAAAATACAATAACATGGGAATAATATTAGCAATTCGTCAATGTTTGAAGTAATATTTTAGAATCAGCTAGAAAGTATATAATAAATTGATTATTTTCTAGTTATCTTGTTTGTTGAATATTATAATTGTTGCGTTTATACCTTTATATATTTTTCCATTTTGGTGCACAGAACTTTATACGATGAAATGTTGACGTGAATCTACTCAAACACGATAATATAATTCAGTTGATTTAAATATTTAAAAATGTCAAATTTAGACGGTATTTTTGTTTCTAACGGGATGTGTTTTTATAAATTACTTTTTTGGTAATTTTAAAGCACTATATATCTTTTTTGTTTACAAAAGTAGGGTTGGTAGATGAAATTGTACAAAAATTATACTTCAATTATTTTGTTCTTTGTTATGCTTTCCGGTTTAAAATTTGAAATTGCATGTTTAGTTATTTTAAAGAATTGAATTTGAATAAATACGTTAAATTACTTTATTACAAGATTTTATCATTTTTAAAATATAAACTTTAAAATGAACAATATAATTAAGTGACCGATAGTTTATGGTTTATAGTACATATCAGCACTGCTTTTTTCTAATTGTAATAATCTGTATTACTATTATTATTATTATTATTATTATTATTATTATTATTATTATTATTATTATTATTATTATTAGTAAGTACACGGACCGCTGTCACTAAAACCTATTTTTTCCATTTTTGTTTTAATTAAAATTAAGTATGTTTTTTAGCAAAGTAAATATTCTACAATAACTTAAACTTTTGTTAGTTGTAATTAACTATTTTTTTAACTAAAAAAAGTTTTGTATTATATAAATAAATTGTATTCGAGAATCCAGTTGATATATCAGTTATGCAAAGATGGAATGAACTAAGTAAATTATTTAAGTAATTAGAAGTTTATGCAAAATTGTTATTTCTCAATTTAGATGAGTGTTTACATAAACGTTTACATATAGTTTAGACAACATTAATTTGTCAAATATACAGTCGCAAGTTTATGTACACTATAAACTAGTAAACGAAATAACGGTTTGTTATTTGAAAATTATTTCTATTTGGTTATAACTGTTTGAATGTTTTAGGAAAAAATATTTTTCAATATGTCAACAGTAAGTGGACTTAAAAGAAGGCGTGTATTTCATACCGGTGGTGGGATTTAAAACTCTACTCTTATACCTTGTATTTTAACACTAACCAATTTAGCACAACAATAAAATAAAATTAATTATTTTGTGTATAAGCAATACCAACAGAATTGTAGAATTTTTCTGTTGTACAATTAGGAAAATAATAAAATTAGTCAGCTTTCAATTAGGAACATGGATCTATAAAAGCTTTATTATTATTATCGCGAAGTAGACAATAATATGATATTTTTAACGTATTTAACACATACTTGTGAATATTAGGTTAATTTACAAGTGCTAATGAGGATTTTAATAATGTTTGTTAAGTTTTAATTTCTAATAATGGTGGTATCCCTTTTTGTTACATTCACGTGATGTATCATGGACTAGATGCATTAAACACCTAAACTAATACAGCAGGGACTAATTGCACAGCGATGTAACGAAACTTCTGACTTGGTGAATAAGTGCAAATACACACATAGTGTACTTAAAAGGTTTGTTAAGATGTACGTATACCATATGTAGCCGTTTGCTTTTGGGAATATTGTAAACCTTTTTTATTGAATATAATAATAAAATAAAGATCAAAGTGGAGTTCAACTTGTTATTATCTGGGTGGGACTATATTTACTTGAATTTTTTATCAATTTAAAGACCTGAATTACAGCATAATACTTAAAAGCATTTGGAAGTTGATAAACCCATGTTCTAGTGCTTATTTTTAAAAGAATAGCAATTTTCATTTGAATGTTAAACTTCGAGTATTTTTTAATTATATATAATGCAATATTATTGACTTGGAAAAACGTTAAATTTATGCAATTTCCACCAGATGGCTGAAACCTCGTATAATTGTATTTAAAATTTTTTAATCTTTAACAGTAATGTATATGGCTTAAGAAATAAAAATTTTGGACAAAATGATTAATTATGTAATGCAAAATCAAATTTTACAACATCAGGTTGATAAATAGAAGAACCCCTAACTTAAACGCTTAAAAAATTTTAGAAAATAAATATTACATAAATTACTAAAATATATTGCTTTTATTAATTATATATATATATATATATATATATATATATATATATATATATAATATGCATATTTTATAACAAACTATCCTTAAAGAAATAATTTATCTGTTCTATTATTTTCCGAAAATGTTTAATTTATGGTTGTTTTGTTTAAGTTACAATTCGGTAATTAAACTTCTAGAAAAACCTTTTATATAATTTTTATTACTACTACTTAAGTAATGTTTAAGAGATGCTTTACTAAGACTTATATGTGTCTTATATAATTAAAAAATCTAGGGATTTCAATCATTCCAACTGCATTGAATATATTGAATACGTGAGTAGAAGTAATTTTCGTAGCCAAATGAGGTCTACAATACTTTTAGGTTGTTGAAATTTAGACAAACGTGTCGGAATTTGATCTGTGTAGATTATTTAAAAACAAGAGCCTTACCAATGCTTGTACTATTTCATTTATGGCACGTCTTATATACACAATTTTTTTACCAGATCGAATAGTATTCGTTCGGATTTATTGAAAGAGTTGGAAAATACAAATAACAAACTGATAACATCTTTGGACTCTTATTGGGATTCCATGAATGAATCTTTGTGGACGTACGTTCTTGGAGGTTTGTCTCAGATGATTAGTGGGATGTCGTCAAGCTTGGTGAAGTCGAACAATTTGGAACGGTCTCAGCGTTCAGTGAACAATGCTCAAATGGATTTGATTCACCAGGCCGATCGATCAATATTGGACTACAATAATCTTTCTACTAATAACAATGTGTTGACAGCTATTTCAATTATACGGGATACATTTGCTTATCGATATCATGCTTGTTTTTGTCAAGTGCGTCGTATTTGACCTAATTAATGTTTTAATATTGTGAATATAGATGTAAATGGGTGAATGGTGCATTGTTTGGTGGTAGCGATTTGTATTTTCAATTTCATAAATTAACTAATTAAAGTGTTGTGCACTTTATTAACAAGGTTGATGATTATAATGTACAAGTAGATTGTTTTAAGATTATACAATTTAGGAACATATGAATATTGTGGATGCAGATTAGATAGACTAGTTAGTGAAAAAGTTATTTCTTTGTTATTTCCGAATTTGTAAATTTTCCTGTATACTCAACAAGATTGAGGAAGGAATATAGATTTTCGGTCAAAGAAAAACTTTTTGTGACAGTATCGTAGTTTATAAAGGTTGACGAAGCTGTGTTAGGGAAACATTCATTGTGGTTGGTGACATAATCACTTCTGCATTATTTCTATATTTGTAGGGCATATTAAAACGATTGATTTCAATGGTTTGATAAGTGTAACATGCGTAGATGCCTCTAGGCACCTAGTCCAGGATGCAACCTATGGAGGAATATTACTATCATTGGGAATGGAGACTTTATAAACATCACTTAGGATCATTAGCATCCCAATAAGTGTAGTGCCAATCTTTAATCTAAATTTAGGATGCAAGTTACTGACATACAGAGACGAGTTGTACAATTTTTGTGGAAACTAAAGATTACTTATAAATATGGTTGTTTTTAGAATTATTAGCATTCTATAAAATGTAACTATAATTTCTCTTTTACACACATACATACAGGTGTTAACAACCGTTCTAACCGGACTTTCGATTCTCATACCAAGATGGATTTGTTCGGATTGGCAACATAACGTCGTTTGCGGTGTGCTGATCCATTTTGAATCTTTGTTGACGTGCCACTTAAACGAGCTCGGCATGATTGAGGATTGGGCGTGGGTGGTTGACCGTTTGCGCGACTACCGTCTTGTCGTGCGTCCTGACGCTATCGATCAGATGGCCCAGTCGGCTGATAGTGATTCGACGGACACAAATTCAGTCAACGATTTCGAACCAACCGTCAATGTCGTTCAGGTAGACGAATGCGAAGTACGTCCAATGTTTTGATGTTGTTATAAAGGATTGGATATACAGTAGTATAACTGGGTTTTGCCTTGGCCGATGGGTGAAAGCATACATATAGGATATTTAAAAGGTGTATGTATATTATATGTAATTGTTGGGGTCAAAGACGTTAATCTTGACAAAAATCAGGTAGCCTTGTTAATAAATAGTCGTACCGTCACAACAATGTCGTTTATTGGATGTTGATTTCTTATTTTTTTGTGCGTATGAGATTTGTTTTGCTAATAATCCTGAGTATTCGAGCAATGCTTGTAAAGCCTTGATGTTATTCCAGACTGTCACCAAATGGTGCATTCTAAGTGCAACCAAACACCTAGATTAACGCAGTAAATATTGAGTGCACAGCAGTATAACTGGGCTTCTGCCTTAGCGCATGGGTACTGGCGTACACCCACAGGATATTTAAAAGGTATTTGAAAGTATACAAATATTATATGTAGCCATTATTCTAAGATAGATAACCCTGACAAAAATCAAGCTACTTTGTCAATCTTGGCAAACAATGTTGCCGTCTATCAGCCAGAAAAACGTTATTCTTGGAGATGATTATGTCACGAGCAAATTGATTATTCGATTGTTTTGTTACAGCGCTCGATAGTACTGTTATTATTCATTGAAGCATGTTAGTAAGAATACAGTTGGCTTTATCTACAATTGTAGATAAAATATAGGGGAGCAATTATTAGGAGGAACATTACTGGATTGTTTACAATTAGGAAGTAGGTAGCATTGAAAGTCGAATTTCTTACCCCAATTAGTCGGTGACCGGAATGATAACTATTGAATGACGTTTTTTTAATAATTTTATTGGAAATAACTGATTATTTAGTGCTACAATATTTTCAAAACATTTTATTGTTTGATTTTGTAGTAAGGCTATTAGGTATTCGTTGAAAGAAAGTTTTTATGGAATCTTGCTTTGATGTGGGGTGGCAGAAGTGTAGCTAAGGCGCTAAGTTTATATCTGATTGGACATGGCCTCGAGTCGCACCATCTGCACTAGATGGTGTAGAACGTTTTTGGATCTTTGGCAAATTTTTATCTGTTAAAAAATGTTTTCCGTCAACCCTTCAGGTTATAGAAACTCAATTTCACACATGGAAAATATGTTATAGTGCGTAAATGATAAAGCCGACCAAGGGAAAAAGTTTGCTAAAAAAGGAACTAATAAGAGTTAGATAACCTTTCGTGAGTGTGTGATCACTCGTAAGTTGGGAACACGAAAGTTTCTAAATATGTGACCAAATTTACACAATGATTCAATACAAATGGTATAGTACTAGCTAAATATTGATTTTTCCACCTTATGTACATTTTCAAGGTCAAGAAATCCCCTTTTGATAGAAGAATGCACCAACTAGACTCACACTCACGAAGGCTGACCAATAGAATTTAAAAAAATTTTTTCTATGGTTGGTTTTATTATTTACCTTATAGTGCAATTAATAACTATTTTCATTTTCAATTATTTTTAAAAATACATTTATTATAATCGACTTTTAACTACACTGTTAACATTTTTAGATTTGTAGTGGGGTGAATATTTTTTAAAAAGGATTTCATTTTTTTGATTAACTAATATTCATCTTTATTTTTATTGATTTGGATATCACAATTAAAAGAAGTTGAAAATGGTATTTAGATTCAATAGTAATAGTTATTGGATGTTAAGTTTTTCAATCTCGTTTTTATCCATTGTAGTTTATGTTGTAATTTATGCTGAAACTGTTAATTTTTAGGTTAACATAGCAATTAAGTGTTGTGCCATAATTATTTATTTTCTATTTGATTTTTTATAAATTGGAGGGGTTTAACTTGGGATGTAATTAACATTTAATGTCAGCACACCTCAAGTGTCGTTCATTAAGTGCACATTGCAAAAATTGATATTTTTGCAGACGTTTTGGTATTTGGACTACCCTGGGTGATAATAACCGGTGAGGGATGTTTATCCCCGATGATGATGATGATGATGGTGGTATGAATCGTTTTTTCATCTTAGTTTGTTCACTGTATTCAAAAGTTGTTTGCTGATGGCATCCGATCTATATTCAAATAGCAATGCGACAATTTACAGTAGGTACATGGGATATTTAAAGCAAATATATTGTCATTTTTAGAGCCTTTGAATAAATAGAATTTCGGACTTGGTTTATAATAATTATAACTGCAATTTATATAAAAATGAAATGAATTAAGTGAACTAATTACGCAACCGTAATTTTAAACAAAATAATTATCTTTCAATTCAGATATGAGTGTTTATATAACCAAAACATATACTAATTTATAATAATATATAAAGTTTGAAGATAGTAGTAATTAATGGAATCAGTCCTATTTAATATTTTTTAAAGGATAACACATTTTAAATTACAATTTCAAGATTATAGTATTTTTATCATATAAATAGCAAAATCATCGACTAGAGAAATCATCACATTTATACAATTGCCTTCAGACAACTCATGTTTTAATATAATTGAAGAAATTAGAAAAATAACACTTGACATTAGTGTAAATGGTTTAAGAAATAAAAGGTTTCGATATAGAAGGAATTAGTGTATGATACAAAATTAGATTCTGCAAGATTAGGTTAATAAACTGGATGACTCCTTAACTGAACATTTGGAGAAAATTGTAGGACATTTAAAGCATTGCGTTCCCGAATGAAAATATTTGAAGATGTACACTGTGAGACGAATGTATTATATATATATATATATATATATATATATATATATATATATATATATATATATGTAATTGTAGTTGGTGCCAGTCACCTCTTTATTATTTCTATATTTCTATATGGTAAATAAAACACTGATTGAAAAGTTAACATACTGCGTATTAAAATAAAGTAGTGTGTGGAATCAACTGTGTAAACATTACTTTGACTGGTTAAGGAAAAGCGTGTGTTTGACAAACGTTATACCAGTTTGGTATGAAGTATAAAATAGTCATCATATAGCGGATGATACAAGTATCCCAAGAAGTGGTATTGTTAGTTCAATGTGTGACAACATTTTTGAACGTTTAAATATACTACACTAATATGTGAGTCACAATTAGTTTTTAAAAATTATATTGTGTTACATATAGAAAGTTAACTTCAACTGTATTAAGTAAATTTTATTTACCTAAAAAATTAAATACAAACATAACACGGAACGAAATAAAAATAGCTATTTTTCCGGAAGTTGCCACCTAACAATTAATGTTACTAAATTTTTGTTTAGCTTGATGAAACAAGTTATATTTATATGTATACATATATATATATATATATATGGCACTTAAAAATTTAATTATTCTGTCTGAACTCATTTCATTGTTAAAAATGACATTATATGATATTGTATTAACAACCAAACTAAGAATATACAAAATTACCAGAATTATATGATTACAAAAATGTAATTACGTTTTTATTAAGTTATTTATAGTTTATGAAACAGTAAAATTTTTGTTGGCGAAAGTAAGTTACATATACTTCGTATTTAAAAAAAAATTGATGTTATATTGTACGTTGATGATTTTACTCAATTTTTCATTATAAATCAGTTGACGTTCAATACAATAATAACAATAATAATGAAAATAATAGCTTTTTTGATGTTTATCGTTAAAATTATTATATTATTTTATTTACTATATAGTATTGCATAATATAATTATGTTTATTTTTAATTATGTGTAGTTCAAGTTAGATGACTACGTTTATTGTGAGTTCTTCCTTAGGGGTTGTATATATGCTATCGTTGATATATTCACGTAAGCGGAACACTAAATTGTAAGGATGATCAGCCAAGCAGAATATATTACATGGGGTATATATATATATTCAAAACCTTTTCGTTACGAAGAGCATGGATAACAAGAACGTTCCAAATAATTGTACATTAAATTTGATGATCGTGCATATCAAGCATTGAAATGTTGTCCGTTTGTTGTTCCTTTAGCAATATCTCTTTATAGAAGCCAGGTTGCTAATCCTGCGCTCAAACCCGTTTTCTTTCTCAACAAGACTTAGGACTTAGGTTACGGTAGATCTGGGTACATATACAGTGGATTATATTTTCCGTATAGTTCCGTATATAGAAAATGCAAAGGCATCTATATTTGGATGAAAATGATCGAACAAGAACAATCATTACAATAATTAGTTAGCATTTGGCCAATTAGAATAGCATATAAAGTAATTTGATGAAATTTGAATGATTGGTAATGCAACCCACTAGCAAAAATAGAATGATATTTTGTCAATTCTTATTACTCAACGATATTCTTTTTTGTGACAATCGACATGAATTTTACTGATGAATGTTTCTGTTGAAGAGGCTAAAGCGTCAGACTCGAAATTATTGGTACCAAACGTGGGCCTTCGTCTAGATGTTTTGCGATATGTATATACTGACTGAAACATGTTTCTCGTGGGCCATTGAAGCAATAAGAATCAAAGTTAACAAAAACATTAACAATTGATGTCGAATGATTAATTTCAATCAAGGTCGAGCGTGTTTTCGAGTTTACAATTTTTTTGAACTTTTTGATATTTTAATGATTTTCGTGTAACTGGATTAGGAATGGTTTGATATCAAATCATCAATGTTCTTTCTTATTTTATCTTCTGAATGTTTTACGAGAAATATTTTTTGGCAAGTGAATATTTAACGCAATTACCGGTTGTGATAGCTAAACCCCATGTTTATTAGGATGGAAGTCTGTCAACATAATCAATGTCTTTTTAAATTTTTTTATTGGAGGTTTTAATTGTTTTGGTAACCTTTTTTCAGCAAGTTAACATTTTGCGTAACCCAACACACAAGGGCTTGCATGTAATGCTCGTGTTGGGGGTGGGGTGCGTGTTGAATTCTTGTGCACTCAATTATAAATCGAGGGCTCTCATCACCTCTACCATTGCAGCAAATTTGTGGAATTTTGTCAATGTTTAAAACCATTATTTTTTGCGCATTTTGAAGCTAACAGTCCCATGGAAAGTTTGGCAAAATGCTCCTACCGAGATTCAGTCACGTGGTCGTGTTCGTATTCATTTGCATCCGGTTTCGTTCGTAATTGGAATTAATGAATTGCAGGTTTTTGCCGAAGTGTAAGTCAATTTGACTATATTGTTTCTATGTTGTTTTATATTTTGTGTAACTTGTTACATATTTATGTGTGTGTATATTACTTTTTTGATTAATCAGATCTAACAATATTGAAGTTCAACATGCGATTAACTTGTACGGTTTGCGTTGCTTCCGTGACTATTTCAATCGATATACCAAACACTTTGGTGCTCCCTGTGAGTCACTGCTTTTTTGTATAAATTGAATAGTGCTAATTACAGGATAACTGGGTATTATTGAGCTTTTTTGAAAAGATTTTGGTACAGATTGATCGGTCGGAAGTTTTTTAACTGTTCTATTTTTAAATCAATGTACTAGGCGAGGTTATGGTCAGACAAATTTGAATGGTATTTATGAAATCTCAATTTTGAATTGTGTGTTTGAATTTTCAAATCGACGTGCCGAACTGAGACTGATGTCAATCAGGTATTTCGACGAATACACAACAGTATAAATGAGTTTTTATCTAGATAGCAAGCAATATATCTAGAGTACTTACAATGGACTTGGAGTTACAGCTCTATATCATATTTGATCTATTTGATCAAGGAATGTTGCTCATATATTAATATTTTAAAATAACTGAACTGTGGCCGGTGCCAAGTCCGATTGAGTAGAGAGAACGGATACAGTTCAAGGTCATAAGGTCTAGTTTTTGAATAATAAATATTGTCAAAGAAACAACAGGACGGTATTATTTTTGCAAAGTACTACAAATAATAATTTTGATGATTGAGTTTAGTGAAAACTTAAAGAAAGCCCAATGTTTGATGAGCAGGATTTATCGTGCCAATTATGTAAAGTAAAATCACATGGAACAATTATGTTATCCGATGCTTTTCAAAGCGACAAAGTTTTCTAATAATAAAATAACATTATCTGAGTGTTTAACTAGAAATAGTTAGTATTTTATTGTCATTTTCCATTTATACATATCCTTTTTAAGTAATTTCTCACCTATTTACAAAAATGACACAGTGATTATTAAATGCTATAGGTCAGACATCGTCTAATCAGGACGTGTGCGATGTGCTGGCCGATATTGAGCACATACTCACTCCTCCAATTCGGTCTAAACCCGTCGAGCTGTTCCAGATGGCGTGTGAAGTGACGCAGGCGTTTGGTGGCATTCGCATTACTAGTTGCAAATCGGCCAAAGATCGCACTGGCATGTCCGTCACTCTCGAACAAATTCGGTGGCTCAAGGTTAACTTATTGTGCTGTCATTGACAGTATTTGTCGGTTGTTTTGTATTTTAAAAAGGTTTGGCGATGATTTATTTTCAGTCAGTGTTGATGTTAGCTTTGCAACACAAACAACTGAACTGCATCTGAAAGAAATAATTTAATGGACATTTCAATTTTTTATTAAGCATTTTGATATGTTTGAAAAACAACGGAATAATCATAATAATAATAATAATAATAATAATAATAATAATAATAATAATAATAATAATAATAGTAATAATAATAATAACAATAATAATAACAGTAATAATAACAGTAATAATAACAATGATAAAATCAATAATTATAATATTATTATTATTTTTGAAATCCAAAAATTATTCACACAATCACAAATTGAAACGTTATCTCGTACATTTTAAATTGCTCTTTTAAGCAAAATGTGATTAATAAAGACTGATAATGCTGATTTAAATAGAAAAACATTGTTATTGAATATTGATAATGAAATTATTTTGCGTATTGCATGATAATACAAAAATAAAAGTACACAATTTTTAAAAACAGCAGGTGAACTGAAAATTATAACAAAATGTTCTGTATAAAAACACTGAACTATTATACAAATTAGATGTAACAATGTAATAAATATCAACTTTGACCTCGCATACTTAAAGTTATTTTGAAGTAAACTATGGACAGTAGCGTTGTCATATTATTCCTCAATGGCGTTTAATGCCAGTGGTAGTTTTAAAGAACGGTGTGTTTTCACAAAAGGTTTTATAAATGAAATAAAACTTTTTTTGTATTGAGGACGATTATTAGAGATTTACTATCGGATTTTTTCTATTTACTAATGTAATATAATGAAATAAATAATTGTGCATTACTCATCCTCTCTATGGATGTATGTATTGTTATGTAGTCCGAAGGCTTGCATGATGACAATTTCAAAAGCGCGTTGAGTTGTTTGCGCAAAACGGGTCTTCGTCGCGACAATCTATACAAAAATACAGGCAAGCGAAAATTCGCATTGAATCGTTTACAGTTGATATCATATCCACGTCAATATCGACCGCCCTATGGAACATTCTCAATGGTTGCCAATGACACCTGACATTGCATTGCACATGCAGACTGACTTTTTTTATAACTGCACATAGTGTTTATCAAAAAAAGATTTATTTTTTTATTTGCCTAACACAAATTATTCAATTGTGATTTTGACACTGATAAAATATTATAATTTTATTTGATTTGAGAATACTTTGTAATGAGGAAAAAGGATTAAAATTTGCATTATTAAAAAATTGTTATTTGTATGTAATTTTGTAAACGTTAATTGATGTTGTATTTTTAACATGGCTTTTAATGTTTTGTGACACGTATTTAGATATTGACATTAAGGTCTGTATTGTTTTTGTAAATATTTGATATGCACTAAAAATTGAGGTTTATGCTTTTGAGAGGGTACATTTATTTGCACTGTTAAGAATACATATTGATAAAAATGACATTACATTCTTTTTGCAAGTAAACGTTGAATTGTTTTATATAATTAACTGTGAAGGTTGTTGCTCACCATTTAAAGTGTATTTATTCGAATTATACAGTAATATTATTAATAATAATAACTTATTATTATTATTCAGCAACTGCATAAAAGAGAGAAAAGTTGTAAAGAAATATAGAATATTGCTATTACTATTAATGTAGAAGTATATTCAACATTATTGAATACACAGACGAAAAACATCATTTTTAGTACACTAAAATAGGAATATATGTTTGTACAATGGAAAAAGTAATTAAAACTTGTCAACTTCCAACTTTGTATAAAAAAAGTATGAAGTATTTTTATATTAATCGCTATTTGTTAAATATAATTAATTATTAAAGCACATATATCACAAGAAGGTAACAGTGAATCATGCAAAAACGATTTTTAAAGTATAATAAAAATAAATAATAAGTGTAAATTAGTTTATTTAGATTGAAATTAAGGTATTGTGAGTGTTTATTTTAAATAAGCATAAGTTAAATACAATATTATGAACCAACGTATCATTAAATGTAGAATACTTTATATTACTTAATGGCATTTTATATTAATGGTTTGATTATTGATAAATCCATTTTGAAACAATGATTTATATATATATATATATATATATATATATATATATATACAGATGGTGCTCTGTATGATAATGTATGATAAGTATATGTTTATCTACTAGCAACAATGTTATAAAATTGAAGTGGAAGTTGTTTATATTAACTACAACTGATTTTTTTATGTACTGGTAAAAAGTAACCAAAAAAATGTTGTCTTTTTAAGCTGATGACTTATCTATCTATTCATTTCATGTTAGTCCAAATTATACATAGAAATATATAATTTTAAAATTATTTTTCTTAGTTGTAAAAAAGGAGTTAATTTGGTTAAGTTGCATTCGATATAAACAAAATCTCAAATAGCTACTACAACTTTGATAGCTATTGTTGTATTTGGCGGCTCAGTGATATTTGTCAAATATGTACTTTAAACTTAAAAAACATGCACTTTTTGATTGTTTTTCCATATTTTTTATTTAATTTCAAGTGTCCTCTTTGGTTGTTACTTAACGAGTAATATTTAATGTCGTTATTTACTAATCAATTGGATAGCTTTTACCGAAGTGGTAAAGATGGATGGAGCCGTAGACTTTGAACTGAGTAAGTATGAGTTTGAGTTCCACTTATCGTTTTATTAATTATTTCTCTATAAAGAGCATGGGGCAACATGATTGTACATGAAATTTTTGGCTTTGATAAGTGTGCCTATCAAATACTGAAAATGCATTCCGATTTCATGAAACCCGGTCGTTAGAATTAGAATTATATTTTTGTTGCAGTTTAATGAAATAATATCTTGTTGTTTTTATAGCAGTATTAATTTTGCTACAGAGGACAGCTGGCTAATCGTGCCCTCAAACTCTCCTTCTTTCTCAACCGGACCGACCATGGTGGAGTTTTACTATTGGAACTAAGGTTATTTATTTATTTGGATGTTACAGCTTCAATCGTTTAGGGGAATTATGTTTAGGCGAATGGACGTTTAGCAAAACTGAACGGGTTCACGAATTTAGTGGCGATTGTAGCATTCGAACTCATGGCTACCACGATTAGACCGCTTTAATAAAAGTTTACTAAGTCACACGTTTTTAATCAAACATTCCAACAATAAAATCCAAATAATTTAAAAAAATATTTTTTATTAATGCTGCGTTTTATATTTTTTAATTACGCTTTATTTGTACATTGTCGTAAAACCGTATTACTTCATTTATAATTTAAATTTAATAATTTTGATTAGCAATGCTTTAAGTTTTTTATTTTTTAAAACAATTTTATAAATTATTCATATATGTTTTCAAAAAACAAAAAAGAAAAGTTATTTTTGGTGACTTTGTATATATCAATTATTAATTGCCTGTAAATAAAATTTGTTTAACTGATAATATCATTAATGACTTATAAATTTTGAATTTGTTTGACTATTAAATAAGTGTATTTTAAATAGAATAAATATTACTTTAAAAATTGCAGTATGCGGTTAATGTTTACTAAATTCGAGTAACATTATATTTGTACAAGATTAACTTCTGTTGTGATTTCTAAACATAAATGATACAGAGGCGCTAATTTTAATTCTGGCATTGTTAACATTGTGTTTGCTTACCAAATTTAAAGTGTAAATAACGATTTTTTAAATATGTATAATAACAGTAAAAATATGATTCACACAGCACTCAAATTACACAGACTTATCAGTAAAGTAAAATATATGAAAATGAATTACACTCTTAACATTTGCAATACCTTCAATAAATTGTGAAACACATTATTATTATTTTATTTATTCGGTTGTTACTATTTGAATATTTGGTGGAAAACATTTTTTTATCAAACAGGTCTGCATATAATTTCGGCGGTGGCACTCAATTTAATGCTTACCTAAGTTTGAGTTTATTGGTGTACCACTAGACCACACCGTTTGTGCACATTTGTATTTTCAGTTTGTGTGTAAGATTCGATTTAACTCGTATTATTTTTGATTTTAAACATTTTAAATTACAAATAATTCAATTATTTTACTGTATTTTACATATGTATTTATAACCATTGTTTACTTAAATTATTAAAAATGTCAGTAATAAAAACACAGCTGCAAAATTAATGTTTTTGTGTAATATCAATTGTTTCAGTTCTTTAGTTTTTACAATTTAATTAAAAAATTAATTGTGTATTTATAGTAAGTATAAACAATATTTTTCCTGATTAATATATATATATACATATAATTTTACAACTTTGAATATTTAACGGGAAGCATCTTTAATGTGTGGACTTTTTAGCGAAGCCGAACGTAGGCCCGCATTTAGTGCCGGTGGCGGGATTCAAATCAATGTTTGTCCAAATTCAAGTCAAGCGCTGTACCTATATATATATATATATATATATATAATTCTCATGTAAAATTCTGTAGTAAACTAAATTTAATTATAAAAGTTTTTAATTTTTATACTTAATGTACATTAATAATTATAAAAATAATTTTAACCTTGAGATAATAATTCATTATTATTATTATTAATAATGTTTTTATTTGAAGCAGATTAAGGTAATGAAATTAGCATAATTATTAGTTTTTACAATCATTCTTAAATAATAATGGATGTTACTATTTGTACAAATAATTAAAAAGTATCATTCTAAGTTGTAAAGTACACAAAAATAAATTTTTGGTACATTTATTGTTTATTAAAAGTAAATAGTTTTTTTCAGAAACAATTAATTATTTTTTTGTATTAAATATTTAACAATTAAGTTGGATTTTGGTTAAAATAAATACTCTTTTTTACAAAAGTTAAAAAATTTGTTTTTTATTTAAAACGATTAATAATTTTTGTTACATTAAAAACAAGTTTCTAATAAAATATTTTGCAAAAAATAAGCATTTTAATTCAACCAAATGAAGACAAGCATTTACTGAAGTTTGATGTTTTACTGAACATAAAATTTCAATTTGTATTATTAACTAAGTAAGTAATAAAACAAAATAAATTGTAAAACATACGTAATCAACATACTAATATGTTTTTAGCATTTATATTTGTGAATAAAAAGTTTATAAGAATTTCGTTAAGTAAAATGTTTTTACAATTAATTTTTTGTAACAATTTATTACCATTGTTAACCTAGTTATTTAATAATTGAAAAGATTTGCATTTGGTAAGTACTATGCATGCAAACGTAATGCACGATAAACAATCCTATTTTTTGTTTACAAATGTAAAATATTGTTAAAATATGCAACTTAAAATAAAATTAAACATACGCCCAAAATGTTTCACTGTTTTATTAGTTGTGCTTAAAAGTACTTTTTGAAAGTTTTAAACATTCCTCTAAAACATTTTATAATAACCAAATAGTAATTTAAATTTACTGAAAATAGTAGATATTGGAAATTTTGTATTAATTAGATTTAAATTCATGTCCAAGTAATTAAACCAGGGTGTTCTAGTGGTGCAGCGCTCAACATGGACCTGGATGGACATGGGTTCGAATCCCACCACCGACACTAAATGCAGGCCTACGTTCGGCTTTGATAAAACGTCCACTGCTAAAAAATGCTTTCCATGAAACTTTCAAAGTAGTAAAAATAAATAATGCAATGTTGTGAAAGCAACGACTAATTTGCCAAGCAGAACTTCCAACGTTTGTGAGCAATGGAAAAGAATAGCTTGAAATGCGATGCAAACTTGGAATTAATAAAAACATGACTCTACCACTAATTAGAATTAATTTTTAAATATTATCATTTTCAATAAAAAAATATAATGTATTAAAATTTTGCATTATTTATTAAATATTTAATGTCAAATTTTACATATTATTTGGTTCATTGGCAAATCAGTTTTGCGATAGTCGCTTGGTAGAAGCGCAAGTATACTTGGTAAATAACTAGAAAATAAAATAAAATTCTTTCGATAAGAATATGAAGATCTGCTGAAAAAGGTATTAAACTTAGTATAATTGATTTTCATTAATTTACCGTACACGTATTAAAAACACTCCAAATTAACTAACTGTTGTTATTACAAAAGGAAAAAAGAACTTTATTTCAATGCTGTGGATATTCTAATAAAATTAAATCAAATTCGAATTCTTTCTACACAGCAATCAATAACTGATTGAGTTTTAGAATAAAGGAATTTTTATTAAAAATTGTGTGATTAAATATGCTTACTACAAAACATATTATTACATGTTATTAATACTAAAATATTGAACATGTTACATTTTGATTCTTTTTTAAAAACATTTGTTAAAGTATACTTGCTTTTGTTTTTGTACTAAACTTTATAAACATTTATTGCAAAAAAATGTGTATATTAATTACAATGCTGTAATCTAAAGCAAATATTTATATTAAAAAATAGCTACATTAATTAATTAATTAATGGAATGCAGATTAATGTAATATAGATTAATGTACAAATTACATTTTAAAATGAGTAAGATATGCTTCACAGTAATTGATATCGCTCCAATATTACTAAATGAATAAACAAGCAATCTGGTAAATACTAAACTACTTTGGCTAATTCTAACTGAGAAAGTAACTTAACTGCTTTAGAATAATAGAAAATTATTATTATTATTATTAAACATAATTCGATCTTTAATGTACACGCAAACATATATATATATATATATATATATATATATATATATAACAATGTATCAAAAAGTAACAAAAAATAGTGAAACAACAAAAAATAATAAAGATATTTATGTGAAAATTATGTAATATATTTTAATCACGTGGTCAAAGTTACTAGATATTGAAATGCTATAATTTAAAAAATTAAAACAACTATATCTAAATAATGTAAATTTTGAAATTTATTGTTTTTTGGAATACCAATCTTTTATATTGTGTTTTATTAATTCCATATATAAAATGTTGTTTACATCAAAACAAAAACCGAAAATTTCAAATAAATAAGGTTTGACATTTGGTTTTGTTTTTTAGCGTATGAAATTAGATAGTTTACATAAACAAATTTATTAATTATAAATCTTTCACTTATTTGAAAATAAATACGAAATTTGTTTTTTAATATATATATATATATATATATATATATATATATATATGGTTTAAATTAAGTTAAAAAAGAAATCAAATTAATTATAAAGAATAAGTATGTATTTTTAGAAATTACCTTTAAAATATAATTTTAATTTTAGTTAAACTGTGTTTATAAAGATACAATACACATTGTTTTATTTTTTTAAATTATAAGTTTAATGATGGATTATATAAACGTGTACATAAACAAACAACAAAGGTTTTTTTTCTAGATTAATATCAGTACAAGTCTTATCAGTGTAGAAAATTACGGGTCTTTATTGCGCTTTCCTGAACAACCAACCATCAATTTGTGATTCAATGTTATCACTCATAGGGGAATAATGTAAATTTTCTAAAAACTAGTTGATCAAGTATTTGATCTAACTACAAATTTTGCTTTCTACAAAACATTTTCCTTAGTCAAAGCAACATTTTCCAACTCTCGTTACATTAATAATTGGGTAATTTATTGTTTAGCTAGCCAAGCTAATAAACACATTCCTAATTTGATTAATTGGGAAGTTAAATAGAAATGAAGGTAGATGAAATTTTTTTATATTAAGTCACCTACTTTTAAAATATTACCAATTTAAATTCAATAATTATTGTAATGTGTTAATAACATTATTCAATCATGCACAAAAAATATGTTCAAGTGACACCATTGATAAAGAATTAGAAACCACAAAGCAGACTCTAATCAATAATGGATATTTTGAGAAATTTATTAATTACTATTTAAAGTCACTTATTATGTTGATAAAATCGTAAACGACAATAACCCGGTATTTATAAAACTGCCATTTAAAGGGGATAATGTTATGAATTTCATAAAAATAGAGCTTAAAAGTGCGATTAAAAACATACTTATTGACCCAATTGAAAATGTTATGTACCACAACAGGTCTTCCTCTGTCCAATATAAAAACAACCAAAGCAATGTGATCGACCTCCCATTGTGTTTATCAGTTCACTTGCCGTTGCGGTAACGAATGTGGTGGTCGAACAACTCGTAGCTTAGCTGAACGTGCCAAAAAACACATTCCTATTTGGATTAATATTAAAATTTATAGTTATATTGTAAAAGATACATAATTGTGAAAAATTAGAATATTTATGCTAATAACCTAAACTAGATAATTAAAAATACGATTACTTTAATGCAAATATTTTAATGTGAAAAACTATTTAAAAACACTTTAACATTATTCCACAACTTTATTTATAAATTTAGCATAACTTATAGATAATTTAAAAAATTACGTAAATAAAAAAAACAACAGTTAAGTAAAATTTTTGATAAAAAACATAAAATTAAACAAAAATGTTAATTTAATTTTAAGTGTTTTAGTAGCATACCTAACAATGCCTCATTTCATGTTAATTTAATTTAATGTTAAACAACGTTGTATTACTTGTTTTAAAGTGTATACACAATGTCAATCTATACATTTTTATATACGCCCAATAGTTTTTAAGACAAGCAGACTGATAATAAGAATCCAAATTCCTGTACTGAGAAAATAGAAAATTTGATTTGTTGTCAAGATTGGGTTTAAAATTAACAAAATAATAGATAGTATAAATATAATACCAATATATTTTCTACATATTAAATGCGCCAAAAATATACAAGCAATATTTTATTTTCTTAACAACGCATTAATAGTTTTGCTGGAAAATTTTACTTTTACTTGATAATAATAATAATTTATTATTAAATGTTGTGGAAGGTATTTTATTTTATTTAACATTATTTTTTGTGTAAATTAGAGTAAAACATTTATTAAAAATAATAGCTAATTTAAGTTTATTAATATATTAAAACAAAAATTTTTATTATGCTAATTAAAAAAAAATTAAAAAAATATATATAATCTGTTTTATTTTATGAAATGTATCACCAATATATAATCAAATAAGATGGTAATATATTACATTAATTCTATTTTTATTATTTGAATGTATAACATTTTTAGTATTGGTTATTTTATTTTTTAACCTGGATTTAAAAACTTATTACATATAAAAATCGATAAATGTTTGCATTAACTTAGTAGCATAAAAGTTAAGGTGTAACATTATATTTGTTGTATATAAATATATATATATACGTATATAGATAATATAGCGTTCAAACAGCAGTTTTATCCATTATTAAAACAAGCAATTTGTAAAACGTAAATTTTATAATAGTTTATGTAATGTATGTTAATAATTAAGCAATAAATTATTTTTAACATAAATCTAAATTAACAATGCTTAGTTTACGGACTGCCGTCAAATGTAATACAGTATAAACAAATAACAATCACATTATTTAAGTACATAAAGATTATCTAAATTTTACTAAGACATCTCTTAAACATTACCTAAGAAGTAGCAATAAAAATAATATAAAAAGGTTTTTCTAGCAATATAATTACTAAATTCTAACTTACACAAAACAACCATAAATTAGATATTTAAAAAAATAAGAAAATAGATAAATTATTTGATTAAAAATATATTGTTTCAATGTATATATATATATATATATATATATATATATATATGACAAAAGATGACAAAATAAATAATAAAAGCAGTTTGTTTTTAGTAATTTATGTATTATTTATTTTCTGTAATGACGTTTAAGCGTTTAAACTAGGTGGTCCTTCTATTTACTAACCCAATTTTCTACACTTTAATTTTTCATTGTATAATCCATTCTTTTGTAAACCATTATTTTATAAACCTAGGCCCCAATTGAAAATTAAACAAAATGGATTCTTTCTTGTGTAAAAATTCTAAATATTTTTAAAATGTTGCCTATGCGTTAAATAATTAACTAAAATTTAATTTTGTTACAATAGAACTTATTTCGTTAAATTTTTTACAATATAAATAGAGTTGCATTTAAAACATCGAGTTCCCTTCATAATTCCAAATAAAAATTATTGAAGACATGAACTGTACATCCTTTTTAGTTACAAACATAAAAATCAGTTATAAATTTTAGAAAATATGATCCAATTAACCAAATATTAATAACTACACGGACATACACATACATAACACAAGTCATGCTTATGCTGAATCCAAGCTAAATTTAGCGAATTTATAAATTGTTGTTTTGTGAACACAAATGATTTTTAATGTGTGAATGTGAGCAATCATAAAAATTAACGGTGCTTGGGTAAAGTATACAAAATAATAGTTTCTTTTGAAGGCACATTTGTGAAAAGTGACTCAATGTCCATTGAAGTCATTATTATGTTCCGAACATTTATTGCATTCACATGTTTAATAACTTCAAACGTGTCTTTCAGATTATTTACATTTATTTGTTTTTCAACAGCATCAATTATTCGTTCCAGCCATTTGGCTAATTTGTGATACGAGGAATAAGATAAGATTGGTTTGATAAGCACGTTGTCTTTGTGTGTTGTAGGCAGTCCATGGAGTTTTGGTGTAAGGCTACAAATTTCGTTTTAACGGTTAAAGCATCGAGTTAATTTTAATAATTACTTTAAATTGTTGATATGTTAAAAACACTTGTGCAAACATGCATATTTATACATTAAATCCCATTTTGTGTGCACAAAAACAATTTGTAACTTCATAAAATTTATCCTGAATTTGTGTTGTGTACGTGTATGTCTGTGTAGTTATTAATGTTAAGTTAATTTCACCATATGTTTTTGTATACACATATGCTGTTTTTTGTTTGTGACTAAAGAGAACATACGAAATGAATTCATCTCACAGTTTACGTCTTCGATCATTTTTATTTGAAAGTTAAATTTGTTTTAAATTTTGCGTATTTTTTCAAAATTGCAAAATCAGTTTAAATGTTCATTTTAATTACATACATAGATAATTAAATCTATTTTTTACATTTTGACCTGCTTTCATTTTTAAAAAGTTACAAATAATTTATTTATTAACACTTTAAAATTAAGTGACTGGAAATATACTTAAAATTACGCTTAATGCATGATTAAGGAAGAAGATGATGGGTCAAATAAAACACCGTTATTGATGAAGCACCAAAATGTTATGTCTAATTCTTTTACATAACAAAATTGTTTTAAAATTTGCATTAAGATATGAAGCAATTCATTTTTAATTACTGTTACTTGACGCATGTGTTTGTTTACTCAGACATTTTTTAAATTATGAAATAATAATTTTATTTACAAATACATTTGTGTAATCACTTTTTCTATTTAATTGAACTTTTATAAATTTTAATAAAAACTAGACATTTAAATACAATTTATTGAAAAGCCAAAAAACCGTAAATATTTTTCTTTATAAAATTTTAATTAATCAATTAACTGTAATTAATAAGGGCTTAAGTTATTGCATAAAATTTACTTTACTAAAAAAGCGTAATTACCCTGAATTGAAATAAAAATAAAGCGTTTAATAGTTAATGAGAGCAGTCTACGCATCGATTATATAGCAAGTTATCCAATAATTAACTATTTAAAATAATTTCTAATTAGTAAATGCCTTTCATATACTATGATTGATATTGTATCATCTCTATTGATATAATAGTGAAAATTGATAATCAAATAATAATTTTCTACGAAAAGCATTATTAATAAGGTTAACAGTCTATAAAATTGATTTCTTAAATAATATTTTGTTTACATTTAAGTTTATTTGTGATGTACTCATATATGAAAATATTTACAAATATATATATATTGTTTTGTAGAATTAAAACTATGTTGCATTAGGTAAAACAATTTTAATTATTTATTAAGTACAAAAAAATTATTTTTATGTAAATTGTTACCATTGTTTTTATATAGCGAATTGTCAGTTGCATAAATGTAATTTTTTATGCCAAACGCATATGGGGTAATATTATTATACTTTCTTACGTTAATTAAAGTTTAGACTAGTAAAAAACGCTTATTATAATCTGTTTTGAAAAATCTTGAGATTCAATTTATCTGAGTATAGTAATTTGTAAAGTTTGTAAACTGTAACCTCACATTTCTGGTAAAACTTAAGCGAATTTATTTGTATTGTATAATGTTCACATATTTAGTAATCGATCTTTTCTTTTTGTTGTGTTTAAGGTGTGTTTTTTATACCATTTGTTTTACAATTTGACTTTTGAAAAACATATATGTTTTGTAATAAAATCCAGATGGTTTATATACGTTTGTTGAATTACATACGTTCTTCCAATTGTAAGCTACCAAGCTAAACTTTAAACAAATGATTATATAAAATATACATTAAAATCTTCTTTAATTAGCTATTAATTAATTATTAATTTAAATTTATTACTTACAAGTTTATATTTTATAACGTATTTTATATATTCTATTTGTAATTTATAATAATGATAGTAATAATAATAATAATAATAATAATAATAAAATGTTAATAGTTTTAGTTTGATAAATATCTACCTTTAATAATTTTTTATTGATTGAGTTGTAAAAATGTATCAACATGCAATTTTAAAATGGGGATAGTTATGGGTATTTTGGTTATAGTAAATTTAAATAACTCAATAGATATGCTGTATAATGTTAACAATACTACTTTACGCACAACTTAAAAACTCAACATTTTTTGTCCATTTTAACTAGATAGAAAGAAAAACAAAAAAACCGAAACGGACCTTTATTAAGCAAATACCGAATAATCTAAACGTGTTACAGCTAGAAACGCCATTCATTAAAAAAGTATTAGAAAATAATGATAAATATTTTAAAAATTAATTGTAATAATTTTAAAAATTAGTAAAAATTATTTAAATTATTTTTATTGCCAACTTTTTTTTACTACAAAATTGACTATCAGTAGTAAATACAGGTTCTCATTTTGTAATTAGCTGAATGTTTACTTACTGCAAAATGTTTTTCATCAAATGTGTAAATAACTTAAAAACAGTTTGTTTAAAAAAAAAGCAGTAAAACAATTTTTATAGTCAAACACAAAATTATTATTTAGTTTTAAAATTAATTTAATATTTAAACAAAAAAACATTGTTTATGTTTTATTATGTAATTAAGTCATAATTTATAGGATTATGTTTTTGCATAATATGTTTTAGAACAATATGAAGGAAATAAATAAAATAAAGAATTTACTTTGACATTCAATTTTGTTAATAAACAGTCTATTTATATAAAGTATTTGTAATAATAATAATAATAATAACACTACTTTAGTTTAAAATTTTATTTTTGTACATGCACATTTAAAATAATTAGTAATAATAAAAATAAAACACTTCACAACATTAATTTTATTTTAAATTAAATAATGATCAATATTAACACCAAATTGTGTTTTTATCGTTTGAATGCAATAAAAAGTTGCAATACACTGATGCAATATAAGTAGCTAAGGCACTAGAGTGAACATAGGTTTAACAGTCACAACAAGAAAACTAAATACAAGTTTTTTTTAGCTTTATTTATATGCATACAAGCTGAAACAGCTTTATACTTTTAATAAACCATAAAAACCCTAATTTTTTATTTTATTGTTATTTTTTTCTTTGTCTGCTACTATAAATGTTTTACAGGAAACATCTCTTATTAGTGGACATTTTAGCAAAGCCGAACGTGGACCCTCATTTTAGTGCCAATAATGGAATTTAGACTCATGCCTACCCAAATCAAAATTGAGCGCTGTACCGCTAGACCGCTAGTAAAAGGTCCATTTTTTTGAAACATATGTAATAACATTTATACTTCAAAAAATGGATAAAAAATAAGAGTATAATGTTTTAAAGGTTAATAATTAGTTAATCTTTAAATTTTATTAGTATTTACTTAACAATAAAGGATAATCTAATTTTATTATTAAAAACAATATAAAATAAAAAGAAACTATAAATAATTAATAAATTTTTTTTATTTACTACTTTATATACCGGAAATGTCAAACCATATTTAATATTTTTGTTAAAATTGTCAATATGTGAAAATTTACGCTCTTGTTGTTTTATTATATATATATATATATATATATATATATTCCAAAACCTATCTTTGGAGATTACAAGTAGTATTTTACATAATGATTGTCAGGAGCATATATATATATGTATATATGACCTGACAGAAAAATACCGGATGCTGTATTTAAAAGGTAGTTTTAAAAATTTTTAAATGGAAACACTTTTTCCTACGAAAAATATATGTACAGCGTTTGCAACGTAACGCTAAAAATTGTTTTTTACCAGTATATGAAACGTGACACATTAAACATATATTACAGAAAAAGAAAGTTAAAATACACTAAAGTATAACTTTTTCAATTAAACAAAATTAATTTGTTTTAATGTTTTTATTTCGTTAAATTTTAATATTTAATTAAAAATTATATATATATATATATATATATATATATATATATATATATATATAGATTAGATTAATTTAAATTTTAATCTTTGTTTACAAAATATTAAGTAAATAAACTGAATTAAAAAGTTACTTAATTTTAAAATATTTAAATAATTTGCGTAAATTTAAATAAACCCACAAGACACATTATATTTAATTAAGTTACAATAATTATTAAAAAAAATGTTTTCTAAACATTTAAGTGATTTCAAATTTTAAATTATATTTTACTAAAATTATTAAATAAATCTATTTATTTAAAATTATTAATGTAATACCAAACAATAAGATAAAAAATGATTGTAATTTCTAAAACACAGGAAATTTAACATAAATCTTAATAAAAATTTATCAAAAACTATGTTTTAACAAAACTAAAATTAAAACTATTATTTATTTACTATAAAATTTATTTTACAATTAAATTACATTTTACATTGTGTTACTTTAGTAAATAAGTTTAATAAAGTACAATTTTCATTATGCTGATGCTAAAGAGATTTCAATAATAATAATAATAATAATAATAATAATAATAATAATAATTTACTTGAATCAAAATCAAATAATATTTAAATATTTATTGTTGTATTAGTCACATTAAAAGGCTGTTTGTTTTAATTAGAACATTTTTTTGAAATTAGGAGAAAAGATTTGAAGGTCAATCTAACTAAAATATTATTTGTTTGACTAAAAACAATTAGTTTTACAAAACTTCCAGGATTAATTTAAAAGAAGCATTATAAGAAATAACAGTCCACTTATACTAATTTTTGATAAATGAAGTCCGTTTTAAATAACAAAATCATTTAAAGTTAATTTTAAGTTAGTCATTTGACATTTAAATGAAATATAAAAAAACATATTATGATATTATTATAATGATATTATGATATTATTATATGTTTATTTGTACTTTAAAAACAATTTTGTTGCTTTGTAATTAAACAAAATTTATATATTAATGTCATTGATTGGTTATTAATACTAGTATGAACTATTTTAAAATAAAAAATTAACTGAACATAATTATTAAAAGCAACTTACATAAATTTCTAACAATTAATGCATTATTGATTTATATATATACATATATGTAAACGTTGTAATTACTTCGCAATACAAATTAGAATTAAAACGCAAATGCTATAAATTTAATAATTTTTGACGTATAATTTTTAAAATAAATAGGTATTTTAAAATTTTATATTTTATTGACAATTATAAATAATATATTGTAAAGTATTTTTTATTTTTAAATGTAAAAAATATTAAAAAAAAGTTTATTTTACTAAAAATGCAAACATCTCCATTTGTTTATTAAAGATATTATTATACAATTAAAAGGTTTCAATAAACTAGTTTTTTAATGTAACATTTTAAGTAAAAAGTGAAATAGTAAACGTATTTTCAATTCTTAAATTTAACCTAATTTTTTAACATGAACATAGAAACTAAAATTTTGTAGTATAAAAATTATGTTAAACAATTTTAAAATTTACACTATTTTATTTTACAATAAATGAAACACTTATAAAAAAATTAACATTTTGGAATGTAGCATAAGATGCTTCACAAGGCTCTTATTTTGATCAATTAGCAACACATTTGTATTTAATAATATTTCATTTATTTATTTTTTTTAATTTCTATAAATGTTTTACGAGACACAGTAAACGTTTTAGCGAAACCGAATGTAGGCCTACATTTGGTGTCGGTGGTATATTATTATAAACAAAAGCATGTTAAAGTATCTGTCTCATGTGAGTAGAAAATAAGCAATCAAATTTATTAAGAAATAATTTGTAATGTATAACACAAAGCGTTTTTTAATAAAATTTAAAAAATCTTTTGTATTTTTATTAATATGTAACGCTATATTTTTTTGTTACTTAAACCTCAATTAAGAAACAATCTATGTTTGATATATTTTTTTATTATTAATGACTCTACTATTGTTATTATTATTGTAAAACTCTTTTACTTTAAGATAAGCATAGGGCAACAAGACAACAGTTACAGCATAAACACCAAAGTTTTTTAATTTAAAACGTTTAGTTTAATATCACAAGACATTTATTTCAATTAGATATCCTAAATGGTTCTTAACCAAGTATTTTGTGGTATAACAACCTTTCTATTTTCGTTATTAATTGTTTATTCCATAACCGTTTTTGTTGGCTCTTTGGGAAGTAAAAGTACAAGTGTACCAAATAATTTTCTTTGTCTGTTGTCATTTATTTGCCGTTGTTTGCCGAAATGGTCTTCTCTTGTAACAATAAAGTATTTTACAAAAGCCAGATTTCCAAACCTGCGCTTTAACCCTCCTTTATTTAGGCTTAAAACTGACTAAATTGTTTTATTTTTGATTTTCTCTAGGTGGAGTATTTAATAATATAAACCAGTAAAATTAAAGTTGTATTTAATAATATAAAATTGTATATTTTGTTAAAAACATTAACCGTCTTATAAATCTTACCCTTTTAGCTTCATGCTTCATCTTTATATATGATTCATATATTATTATTTTTACTATTTTAAATGTTTTACAAAAAACATGTTTTAGCAGTAGACATTGAGCGAAACCGAATATAGGCCCGCATTTAGTGTCGTGGGTATCAAGCCCATGCTCACATAGGTTCGAGTCAAGCACTGTACTGCTAGACTACCCCAGAAATAATGATTAATGCGTATACACAAGGTTTTGTTTTAAAACATAAATAAACATAAACGTATTAGTTTTAATTTATAAAAACTGTTTCTAAGTCTGGTTTTACAGTAGGTGCATTGTTTAGTGTAAACATTAATGCGTTATTATTGATTAGCTTTTGTAATTGTATTGGACACATCTACGGTTTACTAAAATATTCTTTAAACATTACTTTAGCAGCATTATTAATAATAAACATTTACATTTTCTACCAATATTATTATAACATTTTAATTTACACTAAAAACAAAAATTAAAACATTTTACAAAGTACTTGGTTAAAAATAAAATTTATTATAAAATACATGTACATACGTAAAAATATATGTTGAAATCCATGCATTTAAAATATTTTAAATAGTGTTCCTCAGTTTTTTAACCTAATGTAGAATTTGATTTCGCATTGTATACTCAACTTTTTTACAAAATTTATTTCTAAAGCAATTTGCATTATATTTTAAAATTATATATATATATATATATATGTAAATGTCAATGCAGTATAATTTATTCGCCTTTGTGACATTATTTAAAAATATACTGTAATAAACATTTGTTAAACATGATCTTTGCAGTATAAGCAAAATATTTTTGAAAAACTAGTATTTTATAACATTATTATAATAAAAAGTTAGGTCAAAAACAGAAGTATTAGAAGTTTAAAATTTTTTTAAAATAAACAAGTTAGTTGCTTAAAAATGATTTATATTATAAAATATCTATACATATACAAATATAGATTATAAAAGTTATTGTTTTTTAGTAATTTAGGTAAAATTTCTTTTTTCTAAAATTTTCTCAAGTGCTTAATGTAGGAGTACCTACGTATTTTAACGCAACTTTATAAAATTTGATTTTGCATTACATAATTAATTTTTTTAATTAAACATTTTTATTTTTACTTCTATTATGTTTTAGTTATACCACCAAGATGTTTTAGTACAACTTCATTGTGCTTTATATAATTAAATGGTATTACCTAAGCAAATAAATTATACAGCATTGATTTTAATAGCATAATGTTTATCTACTATATATGTATATATGTATACATACAAGCAAAACGTTTGGCAGAATGTTCAAATACATGGAAACATTTTATTGTCTCATGTTCTCTTTGAATTACGAGACTTTGATGTTAATTTTTGCTGTAATTGTTATCTTATTGCCCCATGCTTATTTTTTAAAGCAAAAGGGTTTTGTAATAATAATAATAATACATACATATATATATATATATATATATATATATATATATATATATATATTAAGGTGTGTAATATTTGGAGGCAATTGAACAAAAGTAACCTTTTTGCTAGTCAACATTGTTGTGCATAAGATAAATAAAAAATATAGTTATTTTAAAATTATTATTAAAATTATGCTATCTTTTTAAATATATAAACTATAGCATTATTTCTATTAGTTATTACATGCTCTAAAGCATTATATTCTAATTTGAGATTGAATAATATGCATACATGTTTGACAGTTTTAGTGCAACCTAATCAATTACTAATTAGACCATATTTTTATAAATTTCTGCATTAAATTTTATAATGTTCTTAAAGAAAAATGGGTTAAATGTTTTTAATAAAATATATATATTTTAAAAATAATTTTGTTAGAAATAATCTTTTAATATACAGTTTAATATTTGTGCACTACGCACCTCACAACTTTACTTTCCAAAACGTGTTAAACAATTTTTATACATGACAAAAAATTTTACATATTGTTATTTTATTTTATGTTAGTAAAACCTTTGTAAACGTAGAAATAACATGTTAATAACATGTTAACCAATTCTCTTTTTTTTTATTATACAAATAAAAATTTTTTAAGTATTTTTTAAAATATTAGTACTACATTCAGTAATTATTAAAACTTTATTTTTGCAATAAAAAACTATTCTTTTTTTAACCAGTTGATATGGTCTGCATAGAGTTGTAATTGTTTAAATTTATTTCACTCTTAAAAACGCATATTTATTTTAAAAATATATATATATTAAAAGATTAGTTAATTTTTTTAAATTTTTTATTTGGTTTGTTATCTTTAATAATTAGAATTACAGTAATGATGTGTACAATTTAACTTGGTGCCCGTAAAGTCCATTGAAATATGATTTCAACTTAAAGTTGGTACGATTTAATTATAAATTAATAAAAAAAGCTACTTAAACTACAAGTCGTGTTTGTTTATTTTTACGCAATAAATTATTCCAACTTTTATATATAATAAAATTTTTTTAAATAAATTATTTTAATATAAATGGATATTATCTAGCATATATTTTTTTGTTGATGTGTACTATCACATTTTAATAAAGAAATATTTATTTTGTTTAAAGTTATAATTGCATAATTGTTTTATTTTATTTGTTTTAAAAACTATTTGCTCTAAAGAGCATAGGGTAACAAGATTATTCCATGTGATTGTACAATAAAGGTTTGGCTTTCAAGATTGTGCATATGGAAAATTGATATTTCTTTTGAATTTTGCAAAACTCGACCGTTTTTATTTACTTGCAGTATTTTATAAAATTTGTCAGTATTTTTTAAAGCTGAACAAAACTTATTTTTAATTTGCTTTGATTTAGAAAATATTAAAAATTTATTAGAACCTTTTTTATGCTTTAAATTAATCTAGAAATGAACTCCAGCAACTGTAATAAATACTAAAAAATATCAGCATTGTAATCATGTAAAAAATGCATTTTTTTTATCTGTAGAATACATTAATACATATTCTATACTTAGTAATAATTTTTACATTATTTTTATCTAGAGACGTTTTATCAATTTGTTATAAAAATTATAAATAAATGTTTAATAAAATTGACTTTAGGCAAGGACTACGTACCCTGTTTTGCTAATTTATGTAATGGGGCGGTTGGGAAAAACAAGCAGCGTTGCTTGTTGACAAATGTTGAATGTTTAGGTGCGAATCGAGCTTTGCCCCAATATTTAACGTCTTTAGTAATTACGTAAAGTAACAAATGAGGACGCAAAGAGAAAATGGGAAATGTTTATTACTAAAATTACAGGATCAAAACCACGGAAAAACCCAAAATGGAAACAAAAGTTGACGATGGTGGAAAGAAGCAGACGGAAGTGTTTAACGACGTGGGATCGGTTGTTTTATATAACCGTTCCCACCGGCATAAACCGTTAATACATTTAAGTAAAAATGTTAATGTTTAAAGAATATTTGTTTCAAAAATCAAATGTAATTTTTGTAATAAAAATATAATAATATTGCTTATTATTTTTGCTTCCAATTTCCTTCGCAAAATGTTATTGCTACAATGCAGCACTCAAACTAAATATTTTTTTAAATGAAAAATTATTATAACTTAAATTTTAAACTTTTTTGCAAATTGAAACACTTTTTATATTTTATAATAAATGTTTCTATAATTAAACACACTTAATTTATTTTGCTAAAACCTAATTAAACAAAAAAATTATATATATATAATATATATATATATATATTATATATATTATTGTGTGAATATTAAAATAAAAAGTTAAAAAATAGATACACCATTTAATTTTGTTTACTAATTACATTTCTTTGAAAAATGATCTTGGACTACATTTCTAGAAATATACTTTGTTAATTAAATAATAAATAAAAATAAACTTTTGACCGGTATAAATTATGGACGAATAAAAAATTATTATAAATTTTATTTCAATATTTTAAAAATTGGATACGCCACTAAGCTAAACACTTTGAATATATTGCTTTTCCTAAAAACGTACATTCTAAACTGCATCATTAAAAATACTTTTTCAATACAAAACTTAATAAATATTAGGTTTAAGTAACACAAAACATTATTAAAAGGTGTGTAGTGTATAATTAGAAAACAACTACGGTCAAACAAAGGTTTGATTGACATTGTTAAATAGATAAAAAAATGTCAAATGATAAAAGTACATAAAAACCGTTTAGTGTATTTTTGACAAATCCATTTCTGCATTTTTGAAAACAATTTTAACGGATAAAATGTTGAAGACGGGTGTTAGACACCCGATAGGACGTGGGTTCCAGTTTATGTGTGTGTAGAAACTTGAAAGGTATGCGCTGCTGCTGATTCCAAATAAGGATGATACAATTGTACAGTGCTTCTGGTTAACTTTGAAACTAAGTGGATTTATTATTCAAGTAAAAGTGACAATGCTAATTTGACAATTTTAAAATAGAAATAATTTCTTAAAAACCCAATAATAAATAAAATGTTATTTAAACAGTCATTAATTAAAATTTATTTTTATAGTCGTTAGTATTTAATCGTATTGCTTCTTATAGCAGAATAAATGTTATACATTTATTTATTTATATTTTTCATAAATGTTTTATGCTTCAAAAGACATTGGACGACAAGATTGTTTCATATATTTGTATTTTGTGTCAAAATATTTATTAAATTCCACGTTTGATTTATTCCTAATAATTCTCTCCAAATGGTTTTCAAATATATTAACCTTTTTTTTGCCATCTTCTGTTATTTATTTAAAAACAGTGCTTAGTGGTTTTTCAAACAATCGAAATAAAACTTAACCAAATAATGCTGTCTAATTGCTTTATTATATAGTAGACACTAGTTAGTTTCTCTTATCATCTTATTGTTTCAATGTTAATTGCACTGGATTATTTTTTAAATGTTTTTAAAATATTGACGACAAAATCACCCATTATTTCCTAAATATTCTTTGTTTGTGTTTATTTTTTACTTCTGTATAGGGCTGTAAAAATAATAATTAATGCGTACAATGAGAGTTTTGCTTTCAAAAAATTAGAAGCAATAAATATTAAATATGCTTTATATAATAAATACAGTACATTTACTGTTAAAATTTAATTAATTAAAATAATTTTTTTTAATTTAATGGTATATGTTATACATTAATAAAAATATACAAAATAAATATTTTTACTTTATAAATAGTTTAAGTTGTTTAATATTACTTTATAACATATATTTTTTTTCTCTAAAATTTAATACATTCAACTATCATACTCAGTAATACATAAAATTAATTTTTTTTAATATTTTAAAATTTAAATTGTTGACATTAAAATGTTTGAGTTATGCAAATTAAAAAAAATAATTTATATTTACAAATTATTATAAAACTCTTATAAGTAATTGTTAATTTTTCTGGGTTTACTACTTAAATATTTATAAGGAATGATGTTAAAAGTATTGATATTTCAACTTTTGTGTAAATAAAAATTTTTCTGCACAAAAATTGTACAAGTTTGTTGAAATGAAAACATTTCAGTATCTGATCTCAACATTTAAATGTTTTAAACAGTTTTATAAAACTTGGAACTATAAAATTATTATTTTATTTACTCTTAAAGTGTATTATAAAAATAATAATAATAATAATAATAGTAATAATAATAATAATAATAATAAAAAAACTATTACTTATTAAATATTGCTGTTCTTATTTATAATACATGTATTTTTAAACAAAATATATTTGCTTTAAACAAATTGAATAAACATTTAAAAATAATTGGTTAAATTAGATTTGCCTTAAACCAATTAACATAGTCTTATGCAAATTATTACAGTACGTTACGTAAAACCACAATTTGATTGGTTGATATACAATGTGTTTTACTGCATGATTGAACTATATATAATTAATAAAAAACAACTAACATACAAGCCGGATTAATACAAAAAGTACATTACATTTTCTATTCATTTGTTTTTAAAACAGGTATATTAAAGCATGAATTAATTCAAATAACAATTATCTACACATCTCATTATTTATTATTATCATTATTACAATTATTAGTATTACTATTATTATTATTATTCATGAAGGGATATGTTTTTGTATCTCTTCCAAGATCCATACATGCATTCAGTTTATTCCTCAAACTTACAAAAATTAAATTTTAAGCAATCGATTAATTGCAGATTAAATTTTGTCATTATTTCAAATTATTCAAGCGTACTTTCAATTTATCATTTTTACATTTACATTGTTCAAATAATTTTGACCTCCAACATGTTCTATACGGCATCGTTGATGAAAGTTCGACCCAACAGTCCACCCAAAAAACCGCCATGCAAGTTTATTTTTTCGTCAACACCCGAAATTCCACTCAATTTAAACGAATATGAAGGTTTGTCAAATTTGATAAAAAAACAAACATCAAATGCCAAACAGAGTAGTCGGTCACGTCATCCCCTCTATCACCACAGTTACCACTGCCACTGTCATCGTCATCACCACCGCCATAATGACAATCATCATCATCCTCCCCCTCATTATCATCATCATCATCATCATCATCATTATCATCGGCAACAATATCAGCATAGTACTCCGCATTCGCATTCGCCTTATTCCAATTATTGTACAGACTACATTCAAGCGTATCATCAATTGCCAATATTTAATCAAAGTCATTTTAAGTCGAATAATTTACAAAACAACTCTAATTATTGCAATTTTTATAAACCAAATCAACATGATTTATTAGGTAATTGTAAATATTATGAAAAATTGGAAAAAGACAATTTAAAATTAACAAAACAACGCCGATATTTGAAAAAACAAATATCTTTGCCTGTTGATTGTAAAGAAAGGGACCTGATTTTAAAAGTAGGAAATTATCAACAAATGATAAATAATAGAATTCTAAATTTTGACAAATTCAATAATTTGTCTAGATATACTCAAAGTTTGTACATGGATATAGATAATGTTGTTAGTATGGATTCTATGCTAAATGAAGTCGTTCAAACAAAACAATTTTCCAACTCGTGTCCCATTCTAAATATAACACAAACGTATTTTGTAAAAAAAGAAATGTCAACTGAATCGCCTAATTATAAAAGTGTTAGTTCTTTGTCTTTTCACAAAGCAATTATTCCATGGGTTGAACACGATTTGAATGATGTAGTTATTCCAAACGAATATGCTGAAGTGACACGTGACACATTATTTACAATTGATAATAATAATAATAATAATAACAGCAATAATAATAATAATAATAATAATAATAATAATAGTTTTAAACAAAGCAAAAATTCAGACGAGTTAAGAACTAGACTAATAAATTTCGCTTCCATGGGCAATGAAATGAGTACACAATTGAAAAAACTGAAAACGTATAAGAAAATTGACGATGATGAAAACAGTTGGAGTGACAAAGATGATTTGAATCAATTTTCCGAATCGTTCTTCAACAAGCGCCAGTCGTATATGAAAACAAAAAAAATTAACATTCCAAATTTTTTTCAGTCTTTTGTTAATCAACCGATATATAACGGCGTCAATAGTCGAAGACCAACTCAAGTGTTACGAAGTTCCGGTCCTTCCTCATCCACTAGCCGGCCATCGTTACACTTATGGAATTCAATGCTGCGCAAAAAATCGAAATGTGTAGACACGTTGGGCGAATTAAGATTGACCAAAAATGACAAATGTTTTAAAAGTCATTTTAAAAATTTATCCTGTCGAATTAAAAATTCGTCATTTAAAAATCTAATTCAATATTCGACAAAAGGTGACGTTCAATCGTTGTCTCATTGTGACTCCAATGGACGCATGATGTGTGATACAATCGATTCTTGTTCTCAGTTAAGTACCATTTCATGCGATGATTGCCGACGTATTGTTATTAATGTGAGCGGTTTGAAATTCGAAACGTGGCTTGCTGTACTCGAAAAACATCCACAAACGTTGCTTGGTAACGCGGCCAAACGAAAGAAATTTTATGACGAACAGCATCGCGAATACTTTTTTGACCGTCATCGGCCAAGTTTTGAAGCAATTTTTAATTACTATCAATACGGCGGTCGAATCAAACGACCTGCATCGGTTACCGACGACATTTTTTTGTCCGAATTAGAATATTTCCAGTTGGAAACGGAAGCGACCGAAAATTACAAAAAAAATGAAGGCTACGTGCCCGACATCATCATTTTACCCGAAAATCTTACCAAACGAAAGTTGTGGATGCTCTTTGAATATCCCGAAACGTCGTTGTTAGCATTTTGTTTTTCGGTTGCTTCTTTTGCATTTACTGTCATATCGATTGTTCTGTTTTGTGTCGAAACGCTGCCTTACTATTCGCAAACCCACTGCGAACCTAAAGCCAAGCCCAATTTTAAAGATCCATTTTTTATTATCGAAACATGTTGTACCATTTGGTTTACGATAGAAATTTTTATTCGTTTCTTCAGTTGTCCAAGCCAAAAAGCATTTGTAACAGATTTAAAAAATTTGATTGACCTTTCGGCGATCATTCCCTACTACATAACATTTATCAATGTACTCATTTCGTTCAGTTGTGAAGGTGCGAAAAATAGTGCTAGTTTGGCTTTTCTTCGTGTTATTCGTCTTATTCGTGTTTTTAAATTGACAAAACATTCATCGGGACTGCAAGTATTGGTACTTACGTTTAAAGAAAGTTTGGAAGGTTTGAGTTTGTTTCTTGTTGCGTTTATAGTGTGCATTCTTTTATTTTCAAGTACAATTTATTATGTGGAAATAGATCGCAAAGAATCACAAATTGAAAGCATACCCGACGCATTTTGGTGGGCTGTAATTACCATGTGTACGGTTGGATATGGCGACAAAGTTCCCAAAAGTCCATTGGGCAAGATTGTCGGTAGCGTGTGTGCTCTAGCTGGCGTTCTTACATTAGCAATTCCCGTTCCAATTATTACCGAAAATTTTAACAAATTTTATGCTCACAAAACGGGTCGGGGAAGACGTTAATTTTTTAAATTGTTGGTTGGTGAAAAAATGTCATTGTTATACATTAGAGTGAAATACTGATAAATTTATTTTGTAGATGATAATGTACGAATGCAACTTGATTTTATTTTAATTTTATAAAATTTTATAGATTTGGTATTTATATTTAAATAGTTAAAACAAAAATTACAAACAAATTGTTATTTTTAATAATTAATTAATATATGTATAATTGTAATTTAGACAATTTTAAAAGTATGGTATGTCAGTTACAGTGAATTACTTATAAGTTATGCATATACAGTGCAATTAAATGTTTACGTTACATTTATAAATAAGAAATACTATTTATTTACCATTTTTGTTTAATAATTTAGATACATACAAACATACATTTTGTTTCAATATTTATATTCAGTGTTTATTTTTGTTTTTGAAATAAACCTTTGTGCAATTTGCTTCCAATTTCTTATGTCCGAATTCTCAACAATTAAAAATAAATAAATTAATTAACAATTGCAAATTGTACAAGTGCAATTTAGTTTTGCTACAACAGCATCCATATAACAATAGCGTTTTTTAAATTTTACTAATTAACACATATAAGATATTTCTTAATTGTGATACAACATAATATAATTGAATTATGTTGTTCATAATTCATAATTGCAATAAGCAATTTTGCGTAATTTTTAAATAATGACGTTATTAATGATGTTATTAATGCAAATGTGTTAATAATATTTGTGGTTTTACACCAATATTAAAATGCTTTTGTGCAATTGATTTTATTAATGTTACCAAAGTATAACACTAATTTTCCACTAGTACATTTATAAAATATGTTGTATTTAATAGTTCAATTTGATTGCAAATTTTAAGTCATGCTAATTGTACATGTAAAACAGAATAAACCGAAAACATTAAAAAATGTATAGTAAAATTAATATTTTGTTGAAATAAACTTAAGATAACGTGTATACCTATTTAACAACTTTCTTTGTTTTCTTTAATTGTGTTATAAAATGTGAGGTATATTTTTGTTTCTGAAATCTGTATGCATAAACACAGTTGCAAAATTTTTACAGTAGCCTATTGTTTATAAGAACAAATCATTATAATGATATAAAATATTTAAACCTGTTTTATTTATTTTTTTAAAATGGTTTTTGTAAATTTCATTCAAACTTAAATGTTAATAAATGTTTTGCATTTTGAATCAAAAACTATAAATTTTATAAATTTGTAAAAACAAATAAAGAAAAAAGTTATTTTTGTTTAAGTAAAAGTTATAAAATCGGTTTTTTATAAAAAGTTTATTTTGAACATTTATGCTAATGTTTATTATTATTATTTATTAAATTAATTTAATATCAATGTAATTTATGTAAAATAAAGCATAACATACAGATTATTTATTATTAAATTTTAAATCTTATATAATTAAGGATTATTCAAAATTAAAACAAAATTTAATATTTACATTTAGGGTAGGTTTTCAAAACAAAAATTTTGTATTTATTATTATTATTATTATTATTATTATTATTATTATTATTATTATTATTATTACTAAATTAGCGTTAATATTTTAGTAGAATTGAAGAAAAATATGCACCACTTTTATAAACACAAAAGGTTAGAAACCAATAAATATTAAGATTATACAATAATTGCAAAATTAAAATTAAAATTAAAGTTTTTAGTAAAGCAGTTATAGATTCCTTAAACCGTTATGCCTTATATTAAAATTATTACAAAATAATTATATCAATAATATTAATTTAATTATAGTACATATTATTAAAAAAACTCAAGTTTATAGCTTTTTTAATATTTTTAGTCTAATCTCTATATTTAATCATAGTTTATTTAAAAGGTTAGAATTGGCATATTCGCTTGAATAATAAATCTATGTTTTTATATGTGTTTATAAGTAAACTTAATTAAATGGTTCTATATAAAAGTAAAATATTTAAATAATTTGGTTGTACTACAAGATTATTTAATACAATTTTTTGTTAACTACAAAAGCATCTGAAATTCTTGTTAATGTTACATTTTCTAGAACTTTACATAAAACTTATATTAGTATTTAAAAATTAGTTATATCAATAAACAATAAATCATTTATAAATGTAATATTACAAACACTTTAATTTTAATTTTGTTAAAACAAATACATACTCTGCATTTATGATTTAATACAATGTTTATTAACAATTAATTTAATAAAAAGGATAATTTTGTTAACGCAAAACAAAAAGTACATAATGTTAGTTTAATTAAATTTCTTTTCTTCAAATTTTTAGGCTTTTCATTTTACAAACAAAACAACAATATATATAATTTGTTTTTAATATACTAACGTTTCTTATTCCTCATGTATGTTAACGCTTTAATATACATGTTATAAAAATTAAAATTAAAATTAAAATAAATTTAAAATTATTATTATTATTATTATTATTATTATTATTATTATTATTATTATTATTATTATTATTATTATTAGTTAAAACATTTGACACACTATGTTTAATATTAGATGCATTTATAAACTTGGATCAAATAAATGCAGTCAGTTGACTTAAACTTTAATGACGGAAAAAGTAAGCGTTTTAAAAACGTTAAATAATGTTAATTTTCAACGCATTTAAAAAAATTAAAAATTTTAATTTTAAAACGTTTTAACTAGCGCTCAATTTGAACCTCGGTGGGCATGGGTTCGAATCTCACCACCAGCACTAAAATGTAAACCCACGTTGGACTTTTCTAAAATGTTTACTACTAAACGATGTTTCTCGTTAGACATTTAAAGTAGTAAACATAAATTTAAAAAATGTAATTTATTATTTATTATTTATTACTTAAATAGAAAACATTTAGCAATGCCAAACAAGGGCTCGTATTTGGTACCTGTAGTTAAACAAAATTTAAATCTGGTGCTTAAATTAAATGGTTAAAGGTTTTTGCAAAATATTAAAAGTACACAAAATAAATAAAAAGTAATAACAACAACAACTATAACAAATATTATTACTACAAAAATAATAATAACAATTATTATTGTAGGTTAAATATTTTAATAAAAATTATTTAACATTAACTACTTTATATACACGTCCACTAACTTTGATATTAAAATGGTATTTGGTAAACATTATTAATTTATACGTTACATGTTATTATAATTTTTCTTATTAAAAAAGAGTTTTTATTTAATTTTATTATTATTTTATTAAAATACAAGATGTTTTCAAAAATACATGCTTTACATATTTTTTATTTTTAATTGTTTAAAAAACATTTTTCTATAAATAAATTTTTTAAAACATGTATAATTATTAAAAATAAATTAAATTATTTTTGTCTAGTTTTTATTTATTTAATAAACTAAATAAACTGTACAATGACGTTAATGCATTCAAAATTTTAAATTATATCAAAATCAATAATTCAAAAAAATGTCAAAACTTTTAAACATTGTTTTTATACGGTGGAACAAAAAGAATCAATGTTTTACGTTGTTTTCTTTCTATAACATATAATTAATAAATTTTTAATAAAAACACATCTATTGGTACAAATTAATTTAAACAATTAGGAATAAAATATTTTTTGAAAAACAATTACAATTTAAGTATTTGAGACGATACCAATATAAATATATATATATATATATATATATATGCAGTAAATAAAGGGTATCCATTTACAAAACATTTTGTTATTAGAATACATTATTTTGTATTTTGTAATAATAAATTACTATCACATATTATAAAAATTTATTTTATACAAAACGTTTCTGATGTATTACATTTTAAAGGTGATTAGTATATTTATAGCTGCAACAAGATGCCTCAAAATATTAAAAACATGTTTACAGTAATGCTCTGGTATTTACTTTAGAATTAGTAATGTGTATTCTATTAAAATTTTGAATGTACTGTATGTTTGATTTATTTAAATTTTAAAACATTAATTAAAAAATTCAGATTTCTTTATAGTATGGATTTAAACTTTCTTTAAAATGTAGTTCAGTTTTTTAAACAAAATAACGTCTAGCAAACTAGAATTATAAAAATTTATTAAAGCCATTTTAACTACTCAATTTTTAATATTTTTCAGTAATGGCTAATTAACTAAGCATTGTTAATTAATATAATTATTGATCTTTCCTTTGAATAAACAAATATTACATTTTTGCGATTTGTGAGTTGTAAAAATGTATTGATTTAAATATTAAAGTTTGTATAATTATATTGAATTAATTATGCTTTAATGTGAACACTGGTTTTAGTTTGTTTACTTTTTGGTACTATTTCTGTGAGAAAATAACTAAAGACTACATACCGCCTATTAATGGGTATTGGATTTGATCATTATGCAATGTCTGATTATGTGTGGAAAGTGTATCACTTGCAAAAAAAAGTTTCTGTTATAAAAAATCTTATTTTGCAGTAATACAGGTTTATAGTAGTATGTTGATAAACGAATATTAAAAACAGTTGACATGGTTTTATAAATAAATAAAAATATTACTTAAATAATTAAAATAATAAAGTTTTTAACTTTTATTTTATACATTTATGTATTTTAGTTAATACAAATTATTCCTTAACAAATAATAAAGCTTTTCCAGCGTTGTAATAAATGGTGGTGTTATATTTTATTGCTAGAACAAAAATGGACTATTATAATTAGTAGTAGAAATTATTTTTGCAAAACAAGTTTTTAGTGCCATTATTGAACTTATTATCCAAAATACGTTGTAGTAAGAGTTAGATATATCTAAACTAGATACTAAGTGCTAAAGGCTTTTAAATATTATAATGCGTTAAGTCTGATCTGACCGCGATTAATTATTGTACATTTACGTAAAAAATATCTATTTTAAATAAGATTTATCATACAAAATATCAGTTAAATTGTATTTTTATTTTAAATATTTGCATTATATTAAAAACAAATCTTGTTATATCTAAAACTTGAACAAACATAATTCAAAAATTTATTAGTGAGCACTACATATAGCAACTGTTTTATTACACTCATTATTAGAATTTTAAAATTTTTGAAAAAACAATAATGACGTTTGCAGTTTAAGTGTATGAGAGAGGTCATTTTAGGTAAACTCGTGGTAATTCTTAAATTGTAGATAAAATCTAATATTTAACGTTGGATTTCATAATTATTGCATGGTTATTATTATTTTACTAATTGTTTAATAAAAATAATTTTAAAACAATTTATATATTATTTAACGTTTACTAATATATTAGAAGATACTAATTAATATTTTAAATTAATTAAATATTTTCATATATTAAATTAACAAGTAATTCGTTTATTTGAAAATATACAATATAAAAGGTTGTTTACATGTATACTATAGAACTTTTAAAGAGCAATTATTTTTTATATACACATTTTTTATTTTATAATTACATTTGATTGTGTTAATGCACACCTTTATTATTAATTTTTTACGGTTTCTCTTTATTTTAATCAATTGTTTATTAAAAATATATCTTAAATTCTCAATATTCATATTGTACATGCACTAAATGCATCCATAATTATGCATTCAATTTTGCAATAAGGAAATAAATATTGTATACTTAAAACAAAGTTAATAATAATTTATTTTAATTTTATTAATTTTAATAATATTGTTAATGCACAATTATTTTTTTGAAAATGTTTTAAAGTAAATAAATTTTGTTAAATTAAAAAAACATTTGTCAAGTACTTAAGTACACCTATTAAATAATTAAATATTTTAAACTTTTTTATAACAGTAAATAACTAATTTGACCTAACAATCAAATTTATTAAAAGCTATTTAAATAAAAACATAATAATATAAAAGCAATTTATTTAATTTATTATTATAAACACTGACTTCAATTTTTTCAGTAAAAGTAACTTTTAACACACACACACACACAGAGATTGGTATAATTATAAAATACATAATAAGCAATATTAAACAATATTATCTATTACCTCCATTTTGTAATTTTTAATATTTGTAAAACAGTCACTAGAATTACTTTACTAATATACACAATTAGACAAAATTGAACAGATATAATTATTTGGGAGTAGGTATAATATATACATTTTTAAGCAATTTATAAATTTATACTAGGCAGCTGTTTAGTACTCCTAGTTAGTTTACATCAAGTATATTTATTATTTGGTGGATTTGACATTTCTAATATTATAAAAGTTAGAAAAACACATAGGCTTAATCTTGTCACAAACATATGTAAAAGCTTTAAAGTTTATTGGTCAACCGACTATCAATGGGGGTAATATTTGTTTTAATAAAACATTATAACAGAATATATTAGTACTAAATAGGTGCAAAATTAATAAACTTTATATAATTTAACAGCAGAATATAATTTGTCCATAAATAAGTCACAAAAATGAAGTTTAAATATGATAAATGCAGCTTGTATTTAGTAGACACATTTGAATACTTACATCGATGTACAAATAAATTTTATTTAAATTATGTAAATGATCATAGCTAAATAAAGTGTGGGTATACGCGTGTCGTTTATTGACATTTTAATAAAATTTAAAACTGCAGTAAATATTTACTAATTCCATGATATGTAATTGAAACAAAACTTTTAAAAAATAAATTGCAATAAAATGAATAGTGATTGTTTAAAACCTAAATAAACAAAGAAATGATTTTTTTATTTTATTTTATTTTATTTAGAAAACCGAATTAAAATGCATATTTGCCAATCCTACTTTTATTAAATAGTGTAAATATTATAACTGCAAAAAAGTTAAAGTAACTAGGTATAAAAGTAAAAAGGACTTAAGAATAGAGCTAGTTGGAAAAGTTATTTCTGTGCTTAATACTCTGAAAAGAACTAAGAAATATTTACCTTTTTTATGTAATGCATTGCAAAATTTAATTTATTACATTATTGTAACTATAAATTTTATATTTTTGTTTTAAACTTTTAATTTAATAAAAATTATGTTGCATTTGAATACGTATGTAAAAAATAACTAAATAATAATTGTAATTGCAATTGGAAATATTATATTTCTAAGCATGACGATTAATAGTAATTAAATAAATTTCAAGCACATGCTACAATGTTTTTTAAATAAATTATGCAACTAATTTAATTATTTTAAAAATAAAATGACAAACGGAATTTACAATAAATGCAACTTTAAAACTATATCAAAATAGGTTATAACCAACGGTTTAAAAATATAGCCAAATATTAATTTAACTACAATATAATTATATTTAAGAACATTAATTAATGTTAAAAGTTTAATTTAATTTAGTTTTTGATTTATTGTTTACTTCTTTTACAAAAACGTTTTTTAGCAAGTAAACAAACCAAATACCTTACTTGAGGCTAGTAATAATAATGGAATGTTTATTTATCCAGATAGAAATCTAGTGTTTTAATTCGATGCTGCTCAATGTTTGTAATACATTATTCAACATTTTTAATTATGAGATTGTATGTATTATTAACTTAATTATACATAAACAATTGTGATATAGTTATTTGTTATGTAATTAGTTATTATTTAAATTAACCAAATAATTATGTTTATGTATTTTATGTATGTATTTTATTTTTTAAACGTAATTGTACGTAAAAACGATTGAATTGAATTTTTAAAATAGTTTTAAATAAAAAATGTTACTACAATTTGTTTAATAAAAGTAGCATCAAGTGACTTAAAAATAAGTACAAATTTCTAATTACAATAATGTTATATTAAACATTTTATTAAAAATATATTTATAAAATTTGACAACTTATGCTTTTATAATTTGCATAATATTATAATTTTTACATTTACCAACAAATAAATAAAGTTAACTAGAAGTAGAACTGTTTCATTATTCTAAAAACAATCAACAGTTTAGACAGTTCATGTTTTGGACAAACTAAAATTCACACCACTACAAGTTGTATATTTAAAAAAGATACAACAGATATTTAATTTATAAAAATTTTAGTTTATTAATAAATTGTTGTAAAGCAATTATAACACACTCATTTAAGCAATGTTTGGTTTAACAAAATAGTATAATTATCTAAGACTAAATTTTAAATAAAATATTTATAATAATTCTTTTTATCATTATTAATTGTAATAGTATATAATAAACTTTTAATGTTTTTATTAATTCAATCAAATATTTTAGCAAAAAATTAAATTGTGTTTTGTATTTTTGTTATCTTGTAGAAATTAAAACAATTCTATTTTTAAATATTGCAATTTTTTAATGTTTTAAAATTGAAATGTTAATAGTAAAAATAAAATAAAATAATTATAAATTAGTATTGTTTACATAAATATTATATTTTTTAATTCAATTTTTATTTTTTATTTGAGCACTTAGTTTATATATACAACCCCTAAACAATTGCTAGTAAAAAGGTAGTTATTAAACTAAAACATTTCTCGCACTTGCATAACTTAAAAATAACTTAGTTTAACCATGTTATATACAATACTATACAATAAATGAAACACAATTTCAATATTATGAATAAATTTTGTTAAAAGAATTGCATAAAACACCAATTAGTTCAAAATTAAAAATGAGTAAAATGTAACATCAAATTTAAAAAGTTCAATGCACATGGAATTTTTTCAGTTACCAATTGAGATTTATACAGTTTGGTACACTATTTACAAAGTTGATATAGACGTGTTTAAGTACATATTTGACAACAAACCGGATGCAATTACATAAATATTTAATTTTACTATGCTTATTGGTGTAACGCTTTGCACTGTCCTAAAAGACCCCAGTGTAAGTGTGTTGCATTTTATCATAAAAACATCCTGCTGTTGTAGGTATTTGGTATAATTATCCATTTGACAGGTTTATTATACTTAATGCCATATCAGCACATTACTTGTTGAGAATGAGCTTTTTTCTAACAACTGGAAGTAAGTGTTTTTGAGAATTCGATTCACACAAAACTTTTTTTTGTACCCAAATGGCCTGTCTCAAATTATTGTTTGATCAGCAAAATATAGTGAACGCCAATAACACACGTGTCGTTCATTCCACTGGATACAAAAAAATAAAGGATTGATTTTTATTAAAAAATAGTTTAACTTTTAGTGCTAAACATGTTAAACAAAATTCTTTTGCTATGTTTTTTACCGTTAAATAACTAAAATTTTATAAGTTGTGTTTTTAAAATATCAGAAATGGGTTTGTTGTAATTTTTTCAATTCTGTAACAAATTTTTAATCATCGGTTTTGGTTGCTATTCTTTTTCTTCCATTATTATCATAGGTTTGTAGTTTCTGTCTATTTAAAACGTGATAAATTTTTGAAAGACTTACTTTATGCAATTGCGCTAATTGTTTAGCCAAATATCCATAGTTATTAAAATTTATTTATAACATGATGCTTATTATTATTAAGGTCGTAATTTTTTCTGCCGTTTGTGTTCATTTCACAAAACCAAAACAAATAAAATAATTAAGCGGACGTTTAAAGTTAAATAAAAATATTAATTTATTAAAGCAACTTTGCCTAGTAAAAACTAGATTAATTAAATATATTTTTATAATTAATTACTAAACACATTTTTAAATAATTAAATTTAAGTTTTGATTAGTATTATGATCTTACAATTAGGTTAAATTTCAATTAACATATAAGTATAAATTTTAACTATTAAACACTGTTTACTTTTAATGAAATTAAGCATATAAATTAATAAAAAGCTAATTATAACAAAAATTATGTAACTGTATGTAATTTTTGCACCAATGCTTCATATTTATATACACATTTCTTAATAAATACAAAACAACTGTTAAGTACTTAACATTATTTTTAATTCTTAATATTTATTTTTACAAAATAAACAATCACTGATAACAAATTAATTTAGATATTTTAAAAACGTTTTACATAAATATTTTAAAGGTTGTATATATATATATATAGCATGATTAATATATATTTAATCCTCTTTAAAGTTTATTTTAAGTAGAAACATTAGTAAATAAATTGTCACTGTAACATTTGCTGAATAACTAAAGCAAAAATTTAACGATTTTTTAACTTTTTTCTACGTGATATAATAAGAATATAGTCACAGTTTGTTTATAACAAAAACGATTAAAAGCGCAAAACTGCTAGCCTTATAAAGACAAACAAACAAAACATTTTTAAACACATTTTGTTTTGAAAGGATATGCCAGAAATTGAATAAATACAAAGCGTTTATTTGTTATCTAACGTTTAGTAAGAAACAAAATATTTGAATTGTAATACATTAATCAAGTAGAAGCTAATAGATAATTGCCGGGAATGTCTGGCACTCGACTCAAATCTGAGTAGGCACGTGTTCAATTCTAATCACCGGCATCAAATGCAGGTCCATGTTTGGCTTTGTTTAAATGCCTACTGCTAAAAAATGCGTTTCCTGTAAAATATTTAAACTGGTAAAAATAACTGGTAAAAAAATAAATTAATAAATAAACTAAATAAGTAATCTTATATATAATGTAAAATATTGTAAACAATTTAAATGAAAATAATATTTTATTAAGTAAAATGTTTTTTTTAGTTAAAAAACAAATTAATAAAATAATTATTAAAAAATATGGTAACGCAATATTGTTTATAAATACTAAATTAAAAATAAACTGGCTAACTTAATAGTATAAAATATATACAGTTATTTTATTTAAATATTGGACATAATTATTTTTTTTAATGTTTGTTTAATGTTATTTTGTAAAAACTGTTTTCAGAAATTCCACAAATACGTTACAATTAAAACAATTATTTTTTTAAATTTCACTAATTAATATTAATTTTAATAAGTTTAAATTTTTGCATTTAATAAAATTGTGTGACTTTTTAAATGTTTGCAAAAAATGTATTTTTGCAGATACGTTAAAATAAAATTGCAGCTACGTAAAACACTAATGTGATTTTTGAAAATATATAACATTATATTAATGTGTAGTTTAAAGTATTGAACTCCTTTCGTAATTATAAATAAAAATATTTGAATATAGAAATTGTAAAATAAATTTATTTTTTAGACTATTTTTATTTACAAGCGCATTAAATGTTAGAATATATATAAATATAGAAAAATTATTAACAAATAAATTACCAAACCTTGCTCAATTGTAGTTAATTTTGTGACCATCTGCTATATCTCTAAAAAATAAGCCATTGGCCCACGCTAACTTATTGTTTAAAGGGGACCATGTTACAAATTGTTTCAAGACCGTTACTACAATAAACGTAAAAACTCATTATTTAATTAATTTATTTGTTTATTAATTATTTTATGTTTATTACTTTAAATGTTTTACAAAAAACATCTTTCAGTAGTGGACATTTTAACGAAGCCGAATGTGGGCCTACATTTCAGTGTAGATGGTGGATTCGAACTCAAGCCCACCGAGGTCCAAATTCGAGCGCTGTACCGTTAGACCACCCCGGCACAATTTAACTAAAGTATTGTATATAACAACACGAGTTTTGTTGCTTAATATTAAAACACTCAAAACAACATTTACCTGCAATAAAATATAAACAAAAGTGAGCGTTTATGTGCTTCTTCTATGCCACTTTATTCTTTTTAAATAATTCAACAAATTTAATTTAATAGTTATTTTATAATGTTACTAATGTCTCAAGTTTATGCCATATTAAAAATATTTGAATCTGTTTATCTATACATAATAAAACTTATTTTTTGTGCATAAAAATAGTCATTAACATAACAAAAGCTAAATTGGATATAATCCATTTTGTGTATGTATTTGTTAGTGTATGCAGTGTAATTTTTTGTAAAATTAAAAATTTAATTAAAAATATATTTTGTAATGTATAACCGATGTCAATATGCAAAAAAACTAATCCCAAATAAATAAAAAATTAACATTTATTATAAACTAAAAAATTTTAATCATTGATAACAAAATTTAATTTTTTTTAAATTGTAGGTTTTTTATAGTTAATAGACATCTATTTTTATCAAATAAGTTAATCAAGCGGTTAGAACTTATAATTTTTAGTATATTAAAAAATGATTTTTTAAGCTATATCAGAATTTGAAAATTTGCTTAATAAGTATAAAAAACGTTTTATTTAGACAATACACAATATGAACTCTTGGGTAATTTTAAATTATATTTTGTAAATAGTAGTACATTATTATTCAAATTAACTGTATTAGCATTTTGGAAATTATATATATATATATATATATATATATATTATTACAAATTATTTTGCTTTAAAAAATATGGAGTAACAAAATTGTGTTTCGTGGACTTGTGCACAACTATTTTGTTGTTTAACAATTACTTAACAATTCTAAAGCACGTGTTTTGAGCGTTTACTTTAAAACTTTATGCAATCAATTGTTATTTCCAAACAAAAATAATGGAAAACGTAAACTATGAAATGATGTCATTTTGTATATTTTCTTCAGTCACAAACATATCAAGAATCAGTATGTATATATAAATACATAACATTATATGATCTAATTAACTTAACATTAATAACTACACATAAATTCCGGTTGAATATCTGCAAGAATTAATTCTACTTTGTACAAAAAATATTAAATTTAATTTCTGTGGTAAATCATATATTCAAACGGATGGGGCAGCCGTGGAAAGTCCGTTAGGACCAACATTGGCGAACATCTTTGTATCAAAAATCAAAGATTCAATAAAAAGAGCAATCAAAAATATGGTTGTATACAAACGGTACGTTGATGACATTTTTATTGTTGCTCACAATAAACAAAACATTTATTAATTATTGCAAATCTTGAACAACATTTATCCCAATATTAAAATCAAATGGGAGCTTGAAGAAAATAATACAATCAATTTTTTGGAAGTAACACTAACACGAAGAAATGACGAGTCAATTCAACGTAAAATTTATCGTAATTCTACATGGATAGGTCAATATCTCCACTTCAAAAGTTTCCAACCGATTCAACAAAAACGTGCACTAGTTAAAACATTATTTAACCATGCACCAAGAATATGTTCAAGTGACACTATTGATAAAGAATTAGAAGCCACAAAACAAACTTTAATCAATGACGGATATTCTGAAGATTTTATCAAAGTCACTCACAACTAAAGAAAAAATTGGAAACGAAAACAAGCCAGTTTTTATAAAACTGCCTTTTAAAGAAGATTATGTAATAAACCTCTTAAAAATTAGGCTTAAAAATACGATTAAGAGAACATACTCATTAACCCAATTGAGAATGCTATGTACCACAACAGGTCTGCTTTTACCCAACGTAAGAACAGATAAAGTAACGTTTTCTACCTCCCATTGTATCTACCAGTTCACATGCAGTTGCGGTAACAAATATATTGGTCGGACAACTCGTTGTTTATCTGAACGGGCCAAAGAACACATTCCCAATTGGAATGAAAAAGAGTTCAACTCAACTGAACGTATATGCACTTTGTCAATATTACGTCACACAGTTCAAACAAAACACGGAGTAAACTTTAATGATTGCTTTAAAGTGTTGATATCTACTCAAACTGCTAATTTGCTAAAAACACTTGAATTTGTTTACATTCACACATTAAAACCCATTTTGTGTGCACAAAAACAATTTGTAACTTCATTAAATTTAGCCTGGACTTAACATATACATATTGCGTATGAGTATCTATGTGTAGTTATTAATGTTAAGTTAATTACATTATATAATTTTATGTATATGATTCTTTATGTTTGTGACGGAAAAGAATATACGAAATGAACTCATCTCACAGTTTACGTCTTCTATTATTTTTGTTTGTAATTATAAAGGGAACACAATGCTTTAAATTGTTATTTTGTAATAATGTATAGTTTTTACAAACACAAAATAGAAAAAGTTTTTATATCAATAAAATTCAGGATTATTTAAGGCAAAGTACAAGAACAGCAAAGCCACATTTATATCAATAGTTGTTTTAAATTAATATAATAATTCACCATAAACAAATAAATTAATACTAACTTTGTGACACTTGATAATTACATAAAGTGATAAAAGTAGATAAACAAGCTCCTGTCAAAATCAATACAGTATAATTTATTCGCTTTTGTAAAACTATATAATTGTATGAAGCACATCTAAATTGTAACAAAATATTATATATGCAGTATAAGTAAAATAGTATAAAAAACTTAACATTTTATACCAATATCATTATAAAATTTTAATTTAAATTAAAAACAAAATTACAAACAAAATTGACATTAAAATAAAGTTAAAGATCAAGCAAATTAATTGCTTAAAAATAATTTAAACCATAAAATATGTACACATTTATAAAAATAAATAATAAAAGCTATATTTCTTTATATTTTAGGGAATATTCATTGATTTTTAAAATTTTCCGAAAGCGTTTGATGTAGGGGTCCCTACGTTTTTTAACCTAATGTTGTGGAATTTGATTTTGAATTGCATTATTAATCTTTTAAATTAAGCATTTTTATTTCTTATATTTTAGAATAATTTTTAAAAATTACAATTATATTAAAAATTGTGTTGTCTGAAAGCAATTGTATAAATTTAATGTTTATTTTTGTAACAATTTTGTAATTTATAGGGCTAAAATGCATTACTTTTAGATTTATAATACACATTATGTTATTTTTAATTTTACATGTGGACTAGGGCATTTTATCTGTTAATTGCTCAATGTTTTAAATCATTATGGTGAAGTTCAGAATTAAATATAACATAGGTCTTATAAATTTTGTGCTATTTTAAGCAATTTCAGGTTTACTTTATTTAGTGAATTTTTGTACTTAATTTTATAATATTTTTAACATATAATAAGTTTAAAACATCTTCGGCTGCAATAATATAAAAAAATATTAAAATATGGTCGAAATAGTTGTTGCTTAAGATAGCACTAAAATTGGTAAATTTTTCAGTGTTATATTAATACTAGACCTCAACATGATAATCCAGAGCGCCCTAGTCTATATTTAAATAAAAGATAACATAATTTGTATTATACTTTTCAAATTAATGTATTTTTGGTTTTATAAATTACAAAATGTGAACTAAAATAAATGTTACATTTATACAATTGCTTTCTAACAACAGAATCCTTAATATAATTGTAATTTTATAAAATTATTTTAACATATAATGTAAATGGTTTAAGAAATAAATCATTCAATAAAAAAGATTAATTGTAAAATGCAAAATTAACTTTCCTGACCATAAATTAAAATATATAGAGACCTTATATTTCACATTTTGAGAATTTGTAGAAATCAATCAATATTCCCTAAAATTTTTAAAATGTATAGCTTATATTATCCATTTGTATAAATGTGTATATATTTTATAATATAAATTATTTTTAAAACATAAACTACTAAATGCTCAAACATGGAGGTGATGTTGTAGCAAGTGAGCTTGCTCATTTATTTAATATTATGTGGGATAATAAACAAGTTCCAAATAATTAACGACAACCAGTAATTGTTACTATTCCCAAAAAAGGAAGTCTGAACGATTGTCTGTTCCTGGTCAGGTGGTTTGCAAAGTAATTTTAATCCGTTTTAGTAATGCGCTAAATAAATACCTTTAAGAACAACAAGCAGGTGTTTACAAAAAAATTGGATATATTGAACAATACTAATCTTCCGTAACATTAATGAACAATGTCAAAATTTCAGAAATCACTTACAATCAATTTTATTAATTTTATAAGTTTTTGATAATGCTCATTGAGAATCCTTGAACAAAATCGTTAAGTTTTATAGAATACCGTTAAAGTATGTGAATATTATGCGTTCGTTATACCAAAATTCAAGTTGTTGTGCTAGAATATAAAGTGGTCATACTGCAATGTTCGAAATTGCCATGAGAGTACGTCAAGAATGTATTTCAGCACCGCTTCTGTTTCTTTTGGTAATTAATTTTATTATGACTCTATCCATAAATAATATGTCTTATAGTATCAAATGGTAAATTAACAGTATTCAATTTTGCAGATGATATTGGTCTACTCAGTGAAACTCCAGAAATAATGAAAATATGACAACACATCTCAGTAATATCAGTTCTCGTATTAGCTTACGGATTAATTGTTCAAAAACAAAAGTGTTGTGTACTAAGTCAAACAATTATTTTCTGATTAAAATTAGTGGATAAAATATTGATACTGTTGATTCCCCTACATACCTAGGAAGCATTATTGGTAAAGAAAAAACCGAAATCGATGTTAAAGCCAGACTTGAAAAGACAATGTCAGTCTTCTATAGACTCAAATCAATATAGTCATTTTTTCCTATCCGCTTGAAGACAAAACTTTGTTTGTACGTATCAATAATCATTTCTATGGTAATATATGGGAGTGAAACGTGGAAGCGAACAGATAAGATTGATAAAATGGTAGATTGTTTTTATTGCCAGTGTCTTAGAAGTATTTAAACAATTATCTGGCGCGATCACATTTCAAATAATAAGATCATAGGAAGAACCATTTCTTATTTACTACATGACATCAATAGAATTAAATGAAAAAAAATTACTTGTTTAAATTCTACGTTTATTGGAATAGATAATCAAAAATGGTTATTGAAAGGTTAGTAGACCACGGAAAACTTCGCTAAGAACTATTTGCGAAGATCTAAATGAATTGAATGTTTTATGGGATTAACCAAAACTTTAGGCAAAATGTTCAAATATGTGGAAAATGTTTATTGTCTCATGTTCTTTTTGAATTATGGGACTTTGTTGTTGTTTTTTGTTGTAATTTTTATCTTATTGCCCCATGTTTATTTTTAAAGCAAAAGGATTTTGGAATAATAATATTATTGTATGATATATATATATATATACACTATTATATATTATTATATACTACTACACTACTACTACTACCACAGCAACTAATAACTAAGCATTATTATTACTATGAATGATAAAAGCTTTTATTGTTATTAGTTTTTACTCTGCCATACTTATCCAGAATATTAACCAATCCAGAATCAAACAAAATTGAACTTTTAATAAACCTATCAAAGTAGGAATTATTCCACCTACGCATTTATTTGAACTAATTTGGATATCCTACGGCATAATGTAACTGTGCCTTATAATGACTAATTCAAAGTATAGTAATTTCGAATTCTTTTTAAAATCACATGTTTACTGTATTGACTATATTTATATTCATTAACATAAAGCATTTCATTTCATTTTGTTCCCATTATTTGTACTACTACGTTTTCTAAATTTTGTTGTTATTTTTTATTGATGGTGAAAATGTATTTAATGCTAAATTTATCTTTAGTGAGATATTAAAGCTTAATGTAACAATAATAATAATAATAATAATAATAATTTTATTAATGATAAGTGTAAATTAAAATAAATGTGCAAATACAAAATCAACAGTTTTTAAATATAAAAATTATTCTGTTTGCATATTCAATATAGTTTATATTTTAAAAAACAATTAAATTATTTATAATTTACAAATCTACCAATAAATAATTAAAACACGTATAATGATGATAATGATTATTATTAAAAAAATAAAGTATTTATTTACTTCTAACGCTAAATGTAACACAATGCGATAATTAAGTTAGATAAAAATTGGAACATAAATAAGGTCTTTGTCTTATTAGAGCAATTTGTAATAATAAAAAAATAAACAGAATAAGAATAATTAGATTAAGGTGTAATTGAATTTAAAATTTTAAGCTACAATATTATTTTATTGTTAATCACAATAGGACGATATTTCATTTTTCTACAATTAATAATAACAAGAACAATTAATTATAATATTATAATGAAACTAATAATAATAATTTTTACACTTATATTTGAGCATGTCTTTATTTTTTTGTATCTTTTTATATAAAATTATTAAAAATTATATTAGTCACCAATTATGTAACTAACAAAATATTTTACGTAGGTAGCACAAGCGCTTAAGACTTAGGACTTGTACACAAACAAGCATAATTTACGGTTAACTACCATTACTAAATCCGAATTTTTGTTTAGGCTTTTGCTAATATGTTGACAAGCTGAAAATTGTTTTTAATAAATGTTTAATTAATAAAGCTAAAAATAAAATATAAATGAAAACTTGGTTGTCATTACCTTCATTGCAAATTGCTATAAATTGTATTGTACTTTGGTTTATTTATGATTAAATGTTTTGTTTATTTTATTGGTTGACTAGGGACATAAAACATTAAGTAAAATGTCAACGTGATTTCGGCATAAAACGCTTGGATTAAGTTTGAAGTTTTATTTTTGTTTAATTTTAAATAGCCCTCCGGTTCATAAATTTTATAATGCAATAAATCTGTTGGCAAAATATTTTATTATCACGTTTTTATTTCTAAACATTTTTAAATACTAGAAAACAATTACAATCTAATCAATATTAATAAATATTTAACACAATTTTAATGTCTAATATTTAATATAACAATAATTATTAGTTTATTAATATAAACATCAGAAAATTAATTTTAATATACAAGAATATTTAATGTATTATGCATGACTACATATGTATTATGTGCTTATATATATATATATATATATATATATATATACGACTGTAACCACAATTACCGCAAAAAATGTTTGTTCAACAAAAACATCTCTGGTAACTGCATAACGTACAAAAGAAACGTTACTTCACTTATAAAATATACGATACTATATAATAATTAAAAAAAGTATAATTATATATATATATATATATATATATATTTAACTAAAACATATCTAGCAACTGTATAACGGACAAGAGAAACGTCACTTTACTTATAAAATATACAGTACTGTATCGTAATTAAAAAAACCATAACTACATAACTCCGCCTAGTTTAGATCAGAAATGATTCAATCTAGCCAGTCCCAAATCTGGATAAAGGAGGAGGGTTTGAGCACAAAGTTAGCAATCTGGCTTCTGTAAAAAATTCATACTGCTACGGAAGCAATACAAGAGGACTCCATTCCGGTAAAGAAGTGATCCCACGTATCTGGATGACAGAGTTACACAGATGACACGATTGAGTGACAGCCGAAAAGAAGCTCAATCTTCGATTTGCAGAATCTTCAATGCCAACGAGACTGTGTTGTTGTTGTTGTTGTTGTTATTGTTTTGCTGTAATTGTTGTCTTATTGCCCCGTGCTTATTTTTAGAACTAAAGGGTTTTGTATATAATATTATATATATATATATATATATTGGTGCAAAATTGCAAATGGAGTAAAATAATTAACATGATTTATAACGTCAAATATTAATTTTTTTAAAACGGATTATGTGCAATTTTTTCAATTACTAAATGATTAATGGTATTACAAAGTCCAAAAAATTTAATGATCTGTGTCATCACCTTTTTTGAACAACATGATCCAGGCGTTTTGGAATGCTGTCGATATGCTGTCGAGTGTTGATATATTCTTGTTTTATCTTATGTTAAGCAACAAACCAAATGTATTCAGATAGATCTGTTTACAAAAGATTAGTCTATTATTTTTTGGATTTTAGTATTGAATGGTTTAACTTTTGGTGATTGAATCGTGACACGATATTCACTGTCAGTGAGATGAAAACATTTTCTATCACTATTGTTCATTTCACAAACAACGCAAACAGAAAGCAAAATGAGCGTATTTGCGGAATCTTTAGGTTAAACATAAATGATACATAATTCAATTTGTTTTAAAAGTTTTAATTAAAAATTTTAAAATCTGTTATTTTGGCAGACTCAGCCTTTTTAAATAAATATTTCTAAGTAAATATGAAGGAACTATTAAGTACATTGTTTTTAATTCTCAATATTTATTTTTTAGAAAAACAATTAGACATAAAAAATTAATTTAGACTTGATACTCTCATAAATTTTTGCCTAAATTTTTGAAACGGTAGTATATATATAGTAACATAATATAACTACAATTATTGATTTATACAAGTATCAATGTGTTCAGAAAATACATTTATACTTAATGTTATTTATTAAAAACTTTGTTTTATACATAATACGCGTACTTAAAATAACAAAGGCATTTCATGCTTGTAAAATTGATTTTTGTTAATTTGTTATAAACACATAATGCAATTTTATCGTTTTTATTCTTAAGCGCAGTGTAAAGTAAAAAATATTAAATTACTGATAATTGGTTAGTAAATATTTATGGATTTAGTTTTTGCATCAGTTTTTTTAACATATCCAAAATCTAAGTAAAGTTTTTTAAACACACCATTTTAAAAATGTAATTAAATATATTTTCCTATTAATATACTAACTTTTAAGTACGATATACAACATAAATATATGCAGCACATAAATATAAAGTAACAAACGAGAACTTTACACAATTTTATAATATATTCATTGGATAATGTATCCGATGGTTTTGAATGCATTTCTATTAAAGTTATTTAGAGTAATAATAATAATTATAATAAATATAAAAATTAAACTTTGACATTTTTTACTTCCATTATTGTTTATAACTAAAAAAAACTTTTAGAATATTAACAATTACTTTAATAAAAATATGACATTTTAAATATATTTCAATTTTGACTTAATAAAAAATTTAATTAATATAATTAGTGTTGACAACTAATTTTATTTTTAATTAGTATTAATTAAAAATTTTTGAAATTAATTTTTATATAAAACTAATTAAAAAATTCATTATTAAAATAAAATTGTTTTTTAATAACTGAAAATAAATTTATATTTTGTTATTAATAAAAACTATATTAATTAATTGATAACATATATTGGGTTGCAAATGGTATTTTTTCTTCTATTTGTCTATTTATGGTTCAAATTAATTGTGTTAATAATTTAAATAAACATTTGTATTTTAACCGTAAATATACAAAATTTAATTAAATATTTTAAAATTACATATATTTAACGATTAAATAAAGATTAAAATATTAAATTTAAAATATCGATTTATAATAATAGAATTTTAACTAATAGTATGTTCCAATTTAATAATTATTTTCAACATTAAAAAAAAGAGAAAAAAATAAATATTTTTAAATAAAAATATAAGAAGACGTAAACTGTCAAAACATTGTTTAACCGTACGCATAAAATTTGCTCTGAAGACACAATCGATAAAGAAAAAATATTAATTATCAAACAATTGTTAATCAACAGTGGATATTCAACAAAATTCATTGAACACCACTCAAAGCCATACAAATTCCGGGTACAAACTCTGACGTAAAGAAGCCAGCTTACTTGAAATTACTACTTGCCACTACATTGAAATTAGCTTGGTTGTAATACTTGTATTTGTGTATGTTTGTGAGTTATACTAACTTAAATGTCATCTGTATCCCCTTTTTGAATATATATATATATATATATATATACTAAAATTTTATGTTTGTGACTGACAGGAATATACAAAATGAATTCATCTCTCAGTTTACATCTTCTTATATTTTTATTTGTAATTATAAAGGGAAGTCAATGCTTTAAATGTATATTTTCTTAGATCTTAATTTTTTAGTTTAATATTTTGTTGTTTGTAAACAATGCAATTAAAATTGTGATTGTTAAAATACAGCTGATCAATAAAAACAGAACGTGTAAACGAATTTGAACAGTTGTTAAAATCATATTTTATTAAATTATAGATGATTCTATCTTTTTATTAAATTTATAGCAAAAACTGTAAAAAATATTTTAAGAAATATAAATTTTAGTAAAACAATTGTTTAAATAATGTCAATTTGAAATATATTTAGTAACAATTGTATTTAATAGAATGTTATATATGATAATTATACAACTTTTTTATAATAATTAAAAGTGTACATTTTTACAGCTGATTGTCACTAATTTGTAGTTAAAAATAAATCAATTTTTATAAATTTATAAATAAAATTTATTTTAAAGCGCATTTTGTTATGCAAATTGTAATGAATTACAAATGCGTAGTAAGTTTAACAATACAATTTAAACACCATTTTTTATTGTAAACAATAAAAATTTGGATAATCCAGTATATATAACATAAATAATTTATTAAATATAATAAGGCAAAACAATTTTTTATTAATTATTATAATTATGTCGTAAATGGTAAGATATAATTATTTAATATTTTTAAAAATTAACAAATTTATATATTGTCAATTTATTGTCAGTTTATATATGTCAAAACGTAATTATGTAATTTCGATATTTCAATCAACTATATAAGTTTTTGAAAGTTGGTTTCATTATAAAATGTGCGGTTATAATTATGAAAAATGCATATTATTGATACAATATAAACTGGTTAATAATTCAAAGTTTGAGTAAAATAATTAATATTAAATTGAAATATTAAAAAAACACAAATTTTTGTTTATTAAATAGTATTTTGCATTGTTAGCTTGGTTAGATTGTTATTAAAAACTTATTTTTAACGAAAAGGGTTGATACAAATTATTTTTTAATTTTGATATAAATACAGTTGTTCGGTTTTATTATATTAAAAAGTTGTAAACATTAATGTTAGTACTGTCTAGTGACACTTTCTAAAAATTTATTTTTATTGTGATGTGTATTATATTAACATTTAATTTTTTAAACAAAATAAAACATATTTAATAAAATTGAAGTTAATAATAGTAAATATAATTAAAATTAAACCGAGTTAGATTTATTATATTATTTATATTATACAAAACCCTTTTGCTCTAAAAATAAGCATGGGGCAATAAGACAACAATTACAGCAAAACAACAACAATAACAAGTCCGTTGGCATTAAATATTCCGTACCGCGGTACTCCCTCGGCTTACCGTCCCGTCGGTCCGGAACCCCATGCCAACCGCTATAGGCCGGGTCGGCGAGCCCGCAGGGGTATAAATTTTAATTCCAGCTCAAACCCTCCTCCTTTATCCAGGCTTGAGACTGGCTAGATTGAATCATTTCTAATCCAAACTAGGCGGAGTTGAGTTAAAGTTAAATAACATTAAATTATTTATTTTAGAATATTTTGTAACATATATTTCTAAAGTAATTCTCCAATAAATATTAATTTTATTAATGCTATAATGTATTTAACATTATAGTATTATTAAAAATAAATTTAAAACACTTTTTAAAATAAAAAGTTATATTGTTATTTATAAATTTTTATAAAAATATATTTTTATTTTAATCTACGCATTAAATAAATTATATAAAAATCGTCAACATTGTTTATTCCAAAACTGATAACATGTTTTTAAAGTATTGGATTTCCTTTATACTTCCAAATAAAATTATTGGAAGAGGTAAACTGTGAGTTGAATCCATTTGAGTATATTCTTATTAGTCACTAACATACGCAATGTTGGTAGATATACAAAAAGATGTTTACAGTTGACATTCAAATTCAAGTTAGTGCAACCCACTAACAAACAAATTAACTACCTAACATACACAAACACACATTGAGTTACGACCAAGACAAGTTTAATGTAGTTACAAACTGTTTACGTGCACATATACTGGGTTTCAATGTATGAATATGAATAAATTTAATAATTTTTAATATATTGGAAGCTTGAGAAGTAATTAACACTTTAAAATTAATTTGGTGATTGGTTAGGTGTAAATGACGTGATATGGAGGAAGTACTTAAGTGTTTACTTCCGTTCGACCTTTTATTGATCTAAATGGGAATGTGTACATTAACTCCAAACCCTTTACTAACTGATGAGAATATGTGAAATAAACTCATCTCACAGTTTACGTCTTCCAATCTTTTTATTTAAAATATGTATTTAGTTATGCACATATATGCATATAAATGAAAAGTTATATATATATACACTCCTTAAAAAAATTAGTGTTAAAAGTAAAAAGAAATATTAAGAAACTAAAATTATGTAAAGTAATTAATAGTTTTCTTTATATTTGCTTAGAAATATTTATTTTATAATGTCGAGTTGACCAAAAAAGTATATTTTAAGAGCTACTTTCATATAAAGATTACTAAATGCAATTTACGCATTTTTAAAATAATAATTTATACATTATTAATTTATCTGCTTAAAATCATTATTTAAAAATACATTTTAATACCTTAACTTTATGTTTCTACAACACAAAATTTAATGTTGTTGTTACCTTATAATAAAAATTTTAATTAAATATTCAAAAATTGATTAATTATTTATTTTTTAATATTTAATTTTTAATTAAATAATTTTTAAAATATGTTTTTACTCAAAAGTTACCATGGTAACCAAACATTTGAAGTAATTCAAAAACCGATTTTTTATGTAATATTACTTTTAAAACGTTATTTTGGTTTATACTTTAAAATAATGACTTGTTGTTAAATTTGAATTAAAAATTAATGTTTTGCATAAAAATAAAAATAAAAATTGCTGTACATTTTTTATGAACGATTTAAAAATTGCATTAATATTCTTAAGAATATTTTGAGTATTTAAAGAAAATAGTACAAACTTATTTTTTGTTTGTTTTAAAAATTAATATGTAACTTTAAAAAAAATGAAATACACTATATTTTAAATCATAAAATATAATTAACATAAATTTAGTTTTTTGCATCTTATAATAAAAAACATCTATAACTGAAAAAAAATTTTCACTATTTAATGTACCTAATATAAATTTCCATTTGGTAGGTCAATTATACTTAATAGCGAGTCAACACATTATTCATCGAGGAAGAGCTTTTTTTTAACAATCAGAAGTAAATGCTTTTAAAATCCTCGTCCCACACAACACTTTGTTTACGTAACTAGATGGTTTGTCGCAAATCATTATTCTATTAGCAAAGCACACAGAACGCTAATAATATAAGTGTCGTTTACTTTATTGTTAACAAAAGGAAAATATATTATTCTTTGATTTCTTAGTAATAAATTAATATGCCGTTACCTTTCTGGATGTATGATATAAAGCATTGTCCTGAAAAACAGTAGTAACACCGATGTGAGTGTACTCTATTTTATAATAAAAAACATTCTTTATTACTGAAATAAATTTTTCACTATTTAAGGTACCAGATATAATTCTCCATTTAATAGGTTGATTATACTTAATACCAAACCAAAACATTACTTGTGGAGAGTGGGCTTTTTTTCTAACAACCGGAAGTAAATGTTTTTAAAAACTCTACTCGCACAACACTTTGTCTTTAAAGCCTAGTGGTGTGTCCCTAATCATGGTTTTATTAGAGAACTATACGGAACACCAACAACACAACTGTCGTTTACTCCATTGTTTACAAAAGGTTAATCCATAATCCTTTTGTTTTTTTAGCAATAAATGGTTTAACTTTTGGTGACTGAAGTGTTAAACCAAATTCCGTGTCCTGTTTCTAATTGTTAAATAAGTAAAATCATTTTAACTACTTTTTAGTTTCTAAAATAAGTTTATTACAATTTTGTAAAACACGTTTTCTTATAACATTATCATAGTTTCGGGGCTTTTGACCATTTATAGCACAATATGTTGGTGACAGACTAACTCTGAATAATTTTGCTAGTATTTTTGGTAAAACTCCGGTGATATTTTAATTTTTTAATAACATGATATTCCTTGTCATTAAGATAAAAAGCAGATAAATAACAAAACAAGTGGATAAGGAGAATCTCAAAGTTAAATACAAAAATAATTTTTAATTCGATTAAATATGTATACTTTAAAAATAAAATTAAAATTTTCAAAAAGTTTTTTCAATAGTTTATTCTTGTTCATATGGAATAGAATGATAACATGTTTGTTTTGATAAGTATCATAATGTCTCAATTAGGTACAGTTGAATGTGTATTTAATATATATTTTAACGATTAGTCATTGTTTATTTTTAATGAAATTACGCACGCAAATTAATAATAGACCAATTACTATAAAAATTATATAACTTCAACTTATTATCCATGTTTATATAGAAATAGCTTTTACAATATAATTTTTACCCTGACTCGATATTTTAAAATAAATATTTCTAAGTAAATATAAAGGAACTATTAAGTACTTTACGCTATTTACTTTTACACTACTTTTAATTTTTAATATTTATTTTTACAAAAAAGTAATTGGACATAACAAATCAATTTAGTTTTAATACACTTAGAAATTTTTGCCGGAATTGTTGAAATGGCTCTCTCTCTCTCTCTCTCTCTATATATATATATATATATATATATATTTACAACAAAAGTTACCCGACATTACCTTAGAAACTCAAAAACATTAATTTAGATAATATGTAATATAAAACGGAGGACTTATTTTATAGTTTTATAGAAACAATAAATGTTTAAAATATTTACTAAAATAATTATAAATGCTTAATTTTTAAATATGAAATAATAATTCCAATTAGATTTTCTACTATTAAAACGGCTAAATTGTTTTAAACAAATTGTAAATTATTTATTTCTATTTTATTAATTTTAAATAAAATTGCATTAATTTTAAAAAGATGTAACTTAAACTTTTACTATGCATAAATATAATTTTTATTGTTTACTATAAATTTACAAGCGCGTTAATTACATTTAAGTCTTTTAGTTTAAATAAATATATTTTAATTTTAATGTTTAATAATTAACATTAAACATAGATTATGTAACAAAATTTAACAAGAAAATAAGTTAGATATAAGCAATTAAATAACATTATTTAAATAAAAAATATGCATTACGAATTAGTTCTAAGAAAACAATTTAGATTATATTTAGGTCAAGTTGATGAATACGCTTATTAATGTTACAACATAACTGTTAATCTTTAAATATATTTGAAATTTTATAATTTTGTCTCTAAAATGTACCTTTATTTTTTAAATTTACTATAATAAAAAGCTATGTCTACTTAAACTAAAAAATAATAATTTAAAAATTTTTAAATATATTTATAAAATTAATTTATAAAAAATTATTATTATTTAATTTTAATTTTTTTTGAAAAAAGATATTATTCTTTTAAAAATAAGTGCTTATATATAAACAATTAACTTTGTATCATACACTTAATTAGTCAATTATTACTCCATTTCATGAACAATTTAGTGCAAATAATTTTAGAACAATCCTTTGTTAAAAAACACAAAAACATTAAGGCTAATGTAAGTGGTTTCAATTTTTGATATAATTAGGAGTGATATTAATCAGCTATTATTATTAATTAACAAAAGTTTATGTTTGTTGTTGAAACGTTTTGTAAATAAGACATTTCCTAAAATATTTAAGAGTGTCCTTAAGAGATTTACAAACATGAAGTATATTTATTTTAGTATTACAAAGTCAAAAAAATTAAATAATAAATTTAAAAATGTAAATACAGAAAATGTCAAACATCTCTTATTTTGGATTATCAGAAAATGCATAAATTTGTGCATAAGTTGTTAATGTGTGGTGTCTACATAGTTATTGTGCTAAAACTTGTCTAGATTTATAAAAATAGATCTATATTAGAACATTTTAAACAGTAAGATACTACTTAAATATTTTTTAAATTATTGTAGTTATAATTTTAGTAATATGCTTAGGAGCATTAAAAATATATTGTACATAATGCTCTGATGTACACTTTCAAAATGGTAATGTGGTTATTTATATTAACATATTACGTTTATATTCCTACCATTACAACTCTCACAACAATTACTGCAAAAAAGTTATTATTTAACTAAAACCTCTCTAGCAACTACATAGCATAGAAGAGAAACGTCACTTCGATTATAAAACATACAATACTACAAAATAATCAAAAAATATTATTATTATTATTATTATGTTTGCTACTTTGCATGTTTTACTAGAAACATCTTTCAGCAGTGGGCATTTTAGCGAAGCCGAACGTGGGCCCGCATTTGAGTGCCGGTGGTGGGATTCGAACCCCGATGCTCACCGAGGTCCAAATTGAGCGCTGTAAAGCTAGACCACCCCGGCAATTATATGTACATATATATTATAAATAAAAAAAATTATATAACATATCAACTGGTGCAAAATCGAAAATGGAGTAGAATCATTAACCTGATTTATAAAGACAACTCTTAATAAAAATACGGATTACATGCAATTTTTTCAGTTACCATATGATTAAAGACATTAGAAAGTTAAAAAAATTCAATAATCTATGTAATCACCTTTCTTTTGAACAATGTGATTCAAGCGTTTTGGAATGCTGTCGATGAGAGTGCTGATATATTTTTGTTTCATCTCATGTTGAACAACAAACCGAATGCGTTTAGATAAATCTCAATTTCAGTATGCTTATTGATGTTGCGCTTCAGCATACTGAAAAATTTTTTTAGTAACCTTGATATCCAGGCTGTTAGCTGGTAATTGAGTGAATGAAAGCTTTTGCAGTTTTAGCCAATTTACTGTCTAAATGTAAATATAAAACAAATAATGTGAACCTAGATTAATATATCATTACCTTTTTGGACATATGACATAGAGCATTGTCCTGAAAAACAGTAGTAACCTCCGTGTAAGTGTGTTGCATTTCATAATGAAAAACATCCTTCATAACTGATTATACTTAATACTAAACCAACACATTACTTGTCGAGGGTAGGCTTTCTTTCTAACAACCGGGATCTCAAGGTTAAACATAAATAACAAATTATTCAATTTGTTTTTAATTTTTTATTAATTTTTAAAAATTACTTTTATTATTTTTATTTATATACATTAGAATAATTAAATGTTTATTTTGATAAATATTATGACATTACATCAGAGCAAATTTGAATGTGCATTTAATGTCAATTTTAAGGATTAGTTATTGTTTATTTTTTATGAAATTAAGCACACAAAATAATGATAGGTTACTTATTATAAAAATTGTGTAATTTCAACTTATTATCCACATTAATATAGAAGTAGCTTTTAAAATATGTTATTTTGGCCAACTCAGCCTTTTTAAATAAATATTTCTAACTTTATATAAATAAACTATTAAGTACTTGATATTATTTTTAATTCTCAATTAGACATAACAAATTAATTTAAATTTAATACTTTTGTAATTTTTTGCGTTAATTTTTGAAATGTCTGTAGTATTAATTCTGCATTATATAACTTGGTAAAAACAAATTATAACTTAATGTCAGAACATAAGTAAACTAATACGTTTATCAATGTTTACAAAAACACTAAAATATTGTTTATTAAATCCAAAACTAAACGTTTAAACTTATGAAATATTTGGTTTGGTAATTAGCTAATATGTTTATTAATTATCATATTTTTAGTAATATACTTTAAAAAATTAACATTTTACTGAAGTTAAACATGTAATACAAATATTTACAAATAAAAATGTTAACATTTAAGTTGAAAGTGTTAAGTTAATTCTATTTAGTTTATTATAAAATGTAATTTTTGACATTTAAATTATACTATCTTAAGTTACAAAATTTATAAATAACTTTTAGCAATTTAAAATGAAACAAAATTTAATAACATATTTAACAGTTTAATTATATTTGTATGTAACTATGAAAAGAACGATTAACAAATACTCTCACCTTTATTTATCCTAATTATTAAAAATAATTGATTTGTTATGTAGGCTATTAAACTTGTGCAATTTGTCTTGACCTATATGATAAAATTCTTAGTAAAAGGGATTTTTCATTTGTTTGCTAGTAGTGGCAACGCATAACGTTTAAAGTTACCAAGTATTTAATATTAAGCAGATTTACTAAAAATAGTAATACTACCGGGGTAGTTTAGCAATGTAGTGATTAGCTTGAACTTGGGTAATTATGGGTTTAATCCTCTTTACCGGTACGAAATGCGGGCCACCGCTTGACTTTACTAAAATGTCTACTGTAACAAGATGTTTTTCAAAAACATTTAAAATAGTAAAGAAAACTGAAAAATTTGTTTTAAATAACAATAGCTCAGTAAGCAAGACTTCAGATTAAAAGCAGAAAAGTCCGTGTAAGACTTAAAAAGTAATGATTAATTTATTTAATTATTTATCTGGTAACATACTCATTTTTTTATTACTTATATTTATATTAAAATATTAAACTTAATCGTTTAATAAATGTATAAAATGTTAAATAAATAATAAGGTTTCTTAGCAAGCAGATGGCATCCTAGTGATGGCTCCACTGATCGCAAAGATTGACGAGGCGGCTTAATTTTATGTCAGGGTTAGCTCCTTTTGTCTAAAAGCTACATATGGTGTAAGTACACTCTTATATATTTTTTAAGTTTTCTGGGTGTGGACTTACGCTTACTCGCCGAAACGAGTGCTTAGTTATACCGTTGTGCACTTAATCCCTGTTGTATTAGTATACGTGCTTGTAAGCATCTAGTTTACGGCACTTGAAAAAACAGTGAAGTATATTACCATTATTAAAAATTTACACTTTATTACTACTAGTCAAATATGTAACATTTTTAGCATCATTAGCATGTTTTGGTAATTTCTAACAAAAAATGAAACAACTGTACAGTGCTCCTAGTTTATTCAAACTAAGTAAATTTATTAGTTGATAAAATTAGCAATTCTAAAAATTATTACCAAAAAATACCATAAAAAATTATATCTATTTAAATGCTTCGTTTGGTTATATTTCAGTTTAACAAAATTACAACAATTTATTTTTAATTTTCTATATAATATTTAAAAAACTAATTAAATTAAATTAAGACATATTTTGTTTAAAAAGAAGAAATTAATCCATTTGGCAACTAACATTGAGTTAATAAAAAACAAAAATATTAATTAGTTAAAAATAAAAACGCATATTCTTAATCTGTTATAAAGTTTACAAAATCAAATGTTAATAAAAATGTAGTTTTTTAAAATTATACGGACAGTGTACAGACTATTATAACATTATTTTAATTACAATAATTGCATTTAAATTTTACTAAAATATTTTTAAACATTATTTTAACAATATTTATGACAAATGTAAATGTAAAAAGTATTTCAAATAATATTTTTATCACAAAATAAAGTGCCGGGGTGGTCTAGCGGTACAGCGCTCGAATTCGGATCTCGGTGGGCATTGGTTCAAATCCCATCGCCAGCACTAAAATGCGGGCCCACGTTCGGCTTCGCTCAAATGTCCATTGCTGAAAAATGTTTCCTGTAAAACATTCAAAGTAGCAAACATAAAATAAAATTTAAAAAAATAAATAAATAATATTTAAAAAATAAAAAAACAGATAAATTATTTACCTAAAACATAAGTTATTGTAATATATATATATATATATATATATATATAACTGCAAGAAAATGATTATTTAACTAAAACATATCTAGCAACTATATAACGGACAAGAGAAACGTCACTTTACTTATAAAATATACAGTACTGTATCGTAATTAAAAAAACCATAACTACATAACTCCGCCTAGTTTAGATCAGAAATGATTCAATCTAGCCAGTCCCAAATCTGGATAAAGGAGGAGGGTTTGAGCGCAAGGTTAGCAATCTGGCCTCTGTAAAAAATTCATATTGCTACGGAAGCAATACAAGAGGACTCCATTCCAACAAAGAAGTGATCCCACGTATCTGGATGACAGAGTTACACAGATGACACGATTGAGTGAAAGCCAAAAAAAGCTCAATCTTCGATTTGCAGAATCTTCAATGTCAACGAGACTTTGTTGTTGTTGTTGTTGTTGTTTTATTTTAATTATCTTATCGCTCCATGCTTATTTTTAAAGCAAAAGTGTTTTGTATAATATATAATATAATAATTTTACAAAAAACAATCGGACATAATAAATTAATTTAGTTTTGATACTCTTATAAATTTCTACGGGAATTGTTGAAATGGCAGTATATATATATATATATATATATATATATATATATATATATATAAACATATATATAAACATATATATAAACATATATATGTTTACAAAAGTATGTAAAAAGAACTTTATATTTAACAATTCTTATTTGTAATGATAACTAATTTATATAAAATGTTATATGTGTTTACGTTAAGGTTTCTTCTATTTATCAAGCTAATCTTGTTAAATTTCATTTTGCATTACACTATATTTATGTCAATTTTTTTCTTAAGCTACATTTATTACTTCAAATCAAAATAACATAAAAAGTAAATTGTGAAATGAATTTATTACGCATATTATCTTTAGTTACAAACATATAAATCCATTCATGAGTTTTAAGGATAATTTATTAAAATGGTTAGATTAATTTGAACAACAAAGCCACTTGATTTCAGTGAACAAATAACACAGCTGTTTCATCCTTATTTGGAATCATTAGCGGTGCATACTTATCAAGTTTCACACACACGAACTTGAACCCACACCAATTCTGGTATCAGATCAATGCCTTACCCAGTGTCCTCAAATGCTGTTACGTTACTACTGGTTTAGTAAATTCCACTATTTTTATTTGGAATTATAAAGAAGACCTAATGCCTTAAATATTTTTATTGTTTAATATAATCAAAATTTTTAATTACATTAAGATTTGAACTATTTTGAGGTAATTAGATAAATATAGCATTTTGCTGCTTAATAATTTTTTACTTTATAAAATAATGGTACATTTGTTTCAAAATTATAATAAACACGCCTAAAAACTGTCTTTATTAACTGTTAAATGCCCAAATGTTGTGGTTCAGATTTACATTAATTATTAAAAATTTAAACAAAGCTAGTACTACATAAATAATTATTAGTTGCGCTGCATTTTAATCAATTTTTGCACTTCACTTTATAATATTCTTTTAAAGTGAAATACTTTTAAAACATTTTTAACTGTAAATATTTAAAGGTTAAAAGCTTGTTTACCACAAATAATTTTAAAATACACGGTTTAAAATTTTATATTTTATACATTTAGTTTTAAATGACATTCTTGACATTTTTATACTTTAAAATCATTATAAAATAGAGAAAATATACTGTACAATTTTAGTAAAGCTTTAACAAACTTTATTAGATTAGATTATTAAATTCTTTTTTTAATTATACAATATTAGAATGTTTTAATATTTTGCCGGGGTGATCTAGCTGTACAGCGCTCGATTTGGACCTCGGTGGACATGGGTTCGAATCCCACTATCGGCACTAAAATGTGGGCCCACGTTTGGCTTTGCTGAAATTTCTACTGTTGAAAGAAGTTTCTCGTAAAACATTCAAAGTAATAAACATTTAAAATATTGGGTTTATAATAAATAATTATTAAAATATTATTTTTGTAATATTAAAACTATGAGTTTGTTTACAAATTTATAGTGTACATAAATTTACAGATGTTTAAAGTTTGTATAATCCTTTAAAATTACATGTTTAATCCTCAGTATTTACTTTAATTGCATATACTATTTATTTATTTGTTTTCTTATTTTGTAATAATTAAAAAACTACTGTTTGTTAAATTATTTTAGTTACGTAACTCAAAATAAAAATATATAAATATGTTTAACGTTAAATTAACAAAAAACTATAATAAATTAGCAAAATAAACTGTTGCATTTAACGTGAAAAAGTTTTTAAAAGTCATTTTACACAATGAAATATTTTAATTTATGCTTAAAAAATTTTATAAAATAAATTCATTTATTATAAATTATTGTCATTAAGCCTACATATTTTCATGTATGTGAAAATATATCTTCAACTTAAAAAATAATGATTTTATGTAAAATAATAACTAGACACATTTGATTTAGATTATTCAATTTCTATACAATTTTTAATTATAACTATCTTCAACCGGACACTTGACTATAGATTAGTTAAATGTTGCAAAAATGCAAATATTTTTATTTAAAAAGAATTAATTATTTAATTATAATTAGTAAATGTTAAAAGTTTTGTAAAATATTTACTTTGTTCAAAAAGTAAGTATATTTTACTTACGAATAATTTGGTTTTGGTAATAGCAATCAGTTTACCTTTCGTAAATAAATTTAATAATTGAACTTAAAATTAATCAAATTTAGTAAAAAAATATAGAAATAATTATTTAGTTGTCTATATTAAATTAAAATTAAATTAAACATTTACTTAAAAATTATTTAGAAATATAACATTGCAGTTAATTTATTGCATGAGTCATGTAATAAGTCTTGTCTATGTATCATTATAGTTTTAGTGTGCTAATGCTTTTATTATTAATGTTAGTTTTTAAAACATTTACAATTACATACATGTTTATATATATATATATATATATATATATATATATATATATGGATTCACTTGAATAATATATTCATTTGGTTTTTAGGCAACTAGGAGCACTGTACAGTTGTTTTATCCCTATTTGGAATCATCAACATCGCATACCCATCAAGTTGTACACGCGTAACAAAAGGCTCAAGCCAATTGGTTACAATGAAAAATGATTATATTTATTATTTAATATTTTGTAATAAATAAAACATAAAACAATTTAGTAATCCTAAAATTTAAATACGTTTTGCATCAAAAAAATACTTGACGTTATATTTTATGTTAATAATTTCATTTAATCTTAGATTATGAACCAGTTGACATTTTTTATCAAAGATTTTGTTTATGATAACATATATTGGTAAAATTATAATTATATTTTATTTATTTAATATTATGTATTTTATAATTAAATTATTTTTATTTTTTACGTTATATGGATGCTAAAAACGTTTTAGTGTATTAGCCACATTTTCGGAAGTAAGTTTTGACGGGATTGTTATAATAATAATAACAGTAAGGATTTTTTTAAAATAAGTGTAACATTAAGAAATTAAAAATGAGTAAAATAAACTTTAAAAAAATTGCTATAATTTTTTAAGCAATTTATATATATAAAATTACAAAATATAATAAAATTATTGATTTTTTTTAAAGTCTATTTATTATTTTACCATTTTGTTTTACAATGATATATTTGCAGTAATTTGTTCAATGCTCAATTAGTTCAACAATCAATATTTATTTTTCTTTCATTAATATATATATATATATATATATATATATATATATATAACGCAACAAAATAATTGTAAGCATCTCGTGTTGACTACCATTTTACACATATGCATAGAAGATGTTTAAATTGAAAAAAATTAATCAAAATTAATTTTTAATTGATGATAAAAATGTGTTTAATTAGGGAAAACAGAAAATAATGCATTTAATATAAATTATAAAGAAATGTACTAAATATAATTTAAATTTAAAATACTGCAAAAAATGTTTAATTCAAAATAAATTAATAAATTATAATTTATATATATATATATATATATATATTATAAAATAGCTATTCTAATAATTATTAAATTATAAATTAATATTTTATAAATATAATAATGAACGCAAAAACAAGTAACACTTATATTTAGCTTTAATTAAAATAATTATTTATATTTTGTCAATGTCACAATAAAGCAACTTAAAAATTATAAATTATTATTTCTTTATGAGTAGCGGTACAACGCTGGACTTGAACCTTGTGCTCATGGATTCCAATAACGCTACCGGAACTAAAATACAAGCCAACGTTCGACTTTGCCAAAATGTCCACTGCTAAAAGATGTCTCTCGTAAAACATTTAAAGCAACAAAAATAAATAAAAAATAAACTAACAAAAAAATAATTAAAAAAAGTAAAACGTAGAAGTAAACAGATAAAATTAATAAAATTGTTTATGACTTTTGTCGACAGTGTCTCAAAAAATGTTTTTTTAATTACTTTTTTTTTAACACAGAAAAACTGTTTGCTATCTGCTGTATGACATTGTTATAATTGAACACTCATCATTTGTAATAGCAGCATTAACTGTTTTTTTTTAAATTGGTAATCAAAAATAGCAACAATGGGTGGTAGATTACAAAAAACTTGACTTGAAAAATTTGGGAAAACTTAATTAAAATTAATGTAACGTTAGATAAAACAGACATTTTGGTCAAAGGTTCAACCACCTAAAATAAATTTATTGCTTATACTCTTCTATGCAATAGGGTTTTTGGTTCTTATTATCAAACATATTTTTAGAGAACAAATTAAAGTAATAAAGCATATAATTATAACTACATTAATAAAGTAATCAATAATTTTAGTATTGACTAATTTGTACTAATATTTTGTATAAATTAAATACAGTTTTAAATTATATTTCAATTATAATTTATAAAAAATAATAAATTAAAAATTTTTATTTAATTAAAAAATTAAATAAATTGCATAACATATAGCAATTAATTTTTACTATAAAAATAAAACAATCAACGTTAAAACTGAATAACATTAAAAAACGTTTTTTAAAACTTTGTTTAATTTTACATTTTTAATTATAATTAACAATTCGTTTAAAACTAAAAAAGTAATTATTTAATTTGTTTAAAATTCAAATATAAAAGAAAAATTATATAAACGAAAATGCCTAGAATTAATATTACTTTTTATGTCTATTTTAAAATATATCACTTAAAATTTATTTAAAATTGAAAATATGGTTTTCGTTTGAAATTGTTTTAAAATAAAAAACCGAAACTAAGCAAATATAAATTTTAATAAATATTTTTGTATTTAAAAACTAATTTAAATATAATCTATTTTTATAGCTTTATTATACATTAATTACATACTTCTTGTACAAGCCAGTATCAACAAATTATTGTTAATAATATTTATAATTATTTAAATGTTTATTTTTAAAACGGTAAACTAAAAGTTTTGTCAAATCATAATGCTAAACTAGAATTATTTATTCTATAAAAATTACTATCAACGTTTTTCTTATTGCAATCTGCATTTATGCACAATAAATGCAAAATATAAAAAAACGACTAAATTCAATATTTTACAATTGTTGTTTTTTAATGTAGACATTAACTAATTAATCAATTAAATAGTATGTTTTGATTTTAAATAAATAATTATTACATGCATACGTTTAAATAATTACAAATTTAAAAATGATTTACTATTTAAAGATTTTTTAATTTAATATTTTTATTAATTAAAGCAAAATAAAATGAATTAATTTTTTTAATATAAGCATCTAAATTAACAAAGCTAATTCTTGTACTTTTTACATTTATTTTGGTTTTGCAGTCTTACTTAAAACAATATATTACACTAAATATTAAAAGAAAATTGATAAAAATAATTGTATTAAGCAACAAAGAAATTATTTTATTTATATTAAACTGTGTGTCAATTAAGGTTATAGTAAATATTAAAAATCAAAATGTGGTTAAAAAGTATTTTCGTTAAAATTAATGTCATTACTTTAAAAATTGTTTTAAAATAAAACATAATATTTACGATTTATGCCTATAATGTTAGATAACATTTTTTATTTTACTATTAAGTCTAAAAATGTAAAGTAAATTTTAACGCTTTTAAAACTATTTCAAAAAGGATACAATTATTTTGTGGCAAATTGAACAAATATATAAAAATCTTAATTGCAACCTATATATTGAAATATATTTTATATTGAAAAACCTATTTCATAAATATTATTTATTTAATTCCTATTACAATATATTTTGATTATACTCATAGAATAATTTTTGTTGCATTAAACAAGTAATTTATTATTATTTTGCTTTAAAAAATATTTTAATTTACCATGCGATGGTTCTAAAATTATTCTTGTATATAAATACACTCATTTTTTAAATATATACAATAATTTTTATTGATTTTTTAAAAGATAAACGCAATCGGTTTTTTTTCATTTAAAATCCAATTAATTAGTTTTAAATTTTTAAATATTTTGTAATTAAATTTTTAAATACAAGTTAATATAAGCAGCAAATACATTGTTTTTAAAGTTTAAACTATGCTAGACTTATTTTTTTAAATTTTGTAAACAATTAAAATGTGTCAGGTATATATATATATATAAAGTTCAGTACAGATAGTTGTGAAATAACACTTGTTTTTATTAACATATTTTATTTTGGTTAAAGTTAATTAAACATTTTGGTACTTAATTCTTTAATTTTTCAATTTTTTAAAACTAAATAATAATATATTGTTTTTTTAACGTTTAGTAATGACAGTTTAACATTAACTGGGTTTCTTTAATAAAAAATAGATTTGAACATTTGTTATCTATTATTTCTTAATAGAAACTAAAAAACTGGATATAGTAAACAATACTTAATAGCACATTTTACAAATAAGGTAAGTACATTTATTTCAAACGTAGAAAAAGTATTAATTAGGAAATTATGTTTTAAGAAATTAAATTTATATACTGAACTGTAATAATTGAAAAAAAATTATGTATCATTACTTATTTAACAATTATAAAAGAATTTTTTTTATTGTAAATATTTACTGCTTGTTACTAAGTTAAATTATTTTATTAAACAATATTTAATTATTATAAATACGTATAATAACTTATTGTTAATACAAAAATTTAATTAATATTTATTAACTAAATAATCTTAACAGTTTCGAACATATATTAGTAACATTTAATATTTAATAAAATAAATAAAATTTTAAAGTAGGTCACGGCATTTAATATTAAATGTACATTTTGACATTTAAAATCAAAAAGTATAAACCTAAATATAATTAAAATGCTTTACATTTTTTAATAAATTGTTTATTTACAAATGCATACATATATATTTGCAAAATAAGTTAATTAGTAAACGCGTTACAAAATAATAACTAATGTTAAGCAAATCTGATAATAATTTAATAGTAATAGTAATAATCATAATAATTATTTTTATTTAATATTTTTCCTAAAGTAATATTATTAAAGCATTACTATATTTAGAAATTAATATATAATTCGTAAATTTAGAAGTTTAACTTAATTTATTTAATAAACATGTTTTAAAAATAGAATTGACGGCTAATCAAAATTTAAAAGCAACGCATACAACGCCCACATATTTCAAATATTATTTAATAAGATAAATTGTGCTAAATATAATTAAAATCTTAATTAACATTTAATTAAGTTAAATGTTTTTAATGTTGTTTAAAAATCTACGTAATTTTTAATAGTAAAAATTACTAAAATTGTTAATTAATGTATTTTTAATAAAGTTACAATTCTATCTCAGGTAAAAGAATTGTGACATTAAGTAACCAATAATGCTAAAGTACAACATTTGTAACTGGGTAGGCATGAATTTTAGCCTTACTATGGGCATTAAATACGGGCTCTTGTTTTTTATATTTGTTAAATGTCCACTTGTTGAAAACAATTTCCAGTTAAACATTCTTCCTTAAAAAATGTTTCGGCTAAGCATTTAAGCAGAAAAAACTAAATTGTTCTGTTATACGATTACATTTCATTGCAGTTTTATTTAGAAAAAGTTATTTTTATCAATTTTTAAATATTTTATCTTTTGACAGTTATAAATAATATTGTTTTATTTAAAACACTGTTTTAGATTTTTTTAAAAATCTATTTATTTAATAATGCATTATTATACATTTTCTTATAAATTAATATTTATTTGTTTGTAGTAAGTACAACATAACAATAAAAACAAATAATATGCAATTGCTAAATCAAACTTTGATAACGTGACAACAGATATTGCACTGTTTTAAACACGTTTTTTGTAGAAATCGTGATATAATTTTACATATCGTAATTTTGGTTTACACAAACATTAGTTCAAAAAAAACGAAAAGTGGTCAAAACATACTTAAATGAATGCTGTTCCAGACAATCCTAATATTATTTTGACTGGTACTTATTTTAACGACTGCAGTTAAGTAGTTGTACCCAACTATTTATGCACGTCTTCAAAAATTGTAGACAATAAAAAAGCGTTTATTTATTTATGAAGAAAAACTTTAATACATGAATAGATGTACATTCAACATATATATGCATAAGATATAATTAGTGCTATCAAACATAAAAGAGAACAATACAAAATAAAGTTACGAAGTAAAAAATTAGACAAATTACAGTAGATAAACAAGCTGTCGTCAAAATCGATATAGTATAATTCATTCGATTTTGTGAAACTATTTAATTATATAAAGCACCTCTAAATTGTAAAAAACATTATCTATGCAGTATAAGTAAATTATTATTATTATTATTATTATTATTATTACAAAATGGAGCAATTAGATAACGATTACAGCAAAAAACAACAACAAAGTCCCATAATTCAAAAATAAACATGAGACAAAAAATTTTTCCATGAATTTGAACATTTTGCCTAATTTTTTGCTTAATCCTATAAAACATTCATTTCAATTAGATCTTCTCAAATAATTCTTAACGAAGATTTTGTAGTCGAAAAGATTATCCATTCCAAAACCTTTCTTACTGATTTTTCGGGCTGTAAACGTAGAATTTAAACAAGTAATTTTCTTCGTTTAATTCTATTAATGTCATGTAGTGAATAAGAGATAGTTCTCCCTATAATCTTATTATTTGAAATGTAATCGCGCCAGATAATTGTTTAAATACTTCTAAGACACTGGCAATAAAAACCACCTACCATTTTATTAATCTTATCTGTTCGCTTCCACGTTTCACTCCCATATATTACCATAGAAATGATTATTGATACGTACAAACAAAGTTTTGTCTTCAAGCGGATAGGAAAAAATGACTATATTGATTTGAGTCTATAGAAGACTGACATTGTCTTTTCAAGTCTGGCTTTAACATCGATTTCGGTTTTTTCTTTATCAATAATGCTTCCTAGGTATGTAAGGGAATCAACAGTATTTTATCCACTAATTTTGATGGGTAAATAATTGTTTGACTTAGTGCACAACACTTTTGTTTTTGAACAATTAATCCGTAAGCTAATACAAGAACTGATATTACTGAGATGTGTTGTCATATTTTTATTATTTCTGGAGTTTCACTAAGTAGACCAACATTATCTGCAAAATTCAAATCTGTTAATTTATCATTGTTCCATTTAATACCATGAGACAAATTATTCATGGACCGAAATCAATTATCAGAAGAGACAAAAACGGTGACAAAATACTTTCTTATTGTTTTTCAACATTTGAATTGCATGAATCACTTTAGTTATAGAATTATCATCGGTACATATTTCCTGATTTCGAATCACATTCATATCTTCATCGTTATAGAAATCTATGAAGGTATTTGACATGGACTGATTAAGTACTTTTTTTAAATCCTCTACCCTTCTAGATAATTGCTTATTATCTGTTAAAAGTAAATGACCATCATTTTCTTTGATTGGAATATTGGTGTTCTTTCTAACTGCTGACAGTTGTTTCACAGTTTTATACAAATTCTTGGAATCATTTTTTGCTACTGCTTTATCTGCTTCTTTGCATCTGCTTTCTAACCAATCATTCTTATTTTTGCGGCAGCTATTTTAGTCTGTTTATCTAAAGTTTTATACTTATCATCGAATATTTTCCAGATAACAGGATTGTTAGATTGATCTCTTTGTAATTTTTTTTTTCTGAGATCAATTAAATTCTAAGAGATTGATGAAATCTATTGTTTCTTTGTAGAGCTACATCTTCTACACAGCACATTTTTGTTGCACAGACTGTAATAGTTTTTTGAAGCAATTTTCATTGATCATTAGACTTTTTACCCTTTTTGGATTTTAAAATGTATTTTTTAAGGAAACGTAAAATTGTTTTGAGGTATTTGGCTGCTTAAGTCTCTCACACAAAAATTGAGGTAATTTTTTGCAGTTTTTATTCTTTTTAATTTTAAACAACATTTTTTAACAACACGATTATGATCAGTACCAACATCTACACCGCGATATGCACGTACATTTTGCAAAAAAGATCACCATTTGTGCTAATACAAATGTAGTCAATCTCGTTTGCTGTTTCTCCATCGGGAGGAACCCACGTTGCCTTGTGTATATTTTTATAACCAAAAAATGTGTTGCCAACACTCATTCCACAATGACTGTTTAGCGTCAACAACCTATAACCGTTATCATTTATGTTATCAGCATAGCCATGTGATCCAACATTTGAGAAGCACCTACATCTGTCTTTGTTTAATTTTGAATTGAAATCACCGATCAATATTTTGATGTCTCTTCTTGGAACATCATTTAATAAACTATATAATTGATTATTGAAAATATCTTCATGGCTCTCTTCAGTAGCCTTAGTAGGGGCATAGACTTGCACAATTGCTACTTTTAAATATTTGGTGTTAAATCTGGCTGAAATAATACGATCCCTCAGTGGCTTCCATCTAATCATAGCTTTATCTACATTTGGTATTATAATACCAACTCCATGAATATAATGGTCTTCATATCCAGAATATAAAATTGATGTATCTCCACTCTTAAAATATCCTCGAACTTCCCATTGTATTTCGTTAATACCAAAAATATCTAAGTTGTACTTTTTCATTTCTGGACTTGCTCTAACTGTCCACTACAAAAATGTGTGCGTACATTCCATGTTCCAACGCTAGTTAATTTTTTCGCATTGAAGATTCTGCAAATCGAACAGTGAGCTTCTTTTCGGTTTTTTACTTTACCCTGTCATCTGTGTAACCCTGTCGTCCGGGTACATGCGATTACTTTTTTGTCGTTGTTTGCCAGAATGGCGTTCTCTTACTGTTTCAGTAGCAGTATAATTTTTTAAAGAGGCCAAGTTTCTAACCTTGCGCTCAAACCTTCTTCCTTTATTCAGGCTTGGGATTGATTAAATTGAATCATCTCTGGTCCAAACTAGGCGGAGTTAATACAATAATAGTAATAAAAATAACAGTATTAGTAACAATAATAATAGTAATAATAATCTTAATAGTACTTTTAAAAAACATTTTTCAACGCATCTTAACCAACATATAGCCGTACATATGAATGTCATATAAATGTTTGTTTTTTAATAAAAATTGATTATTGAAAGAACGCAAAATAGCATTTAAACATCAATACAATATTTAAATAAATAATTAACACGGTGCATTCTTTTTAATAATCAAATTTTCTTAAAGTTATTTTGATAATTAACTGGCAAGATAATATACAACAACCTTTCAGTTTATTTCAATTAGTTATATTTTTGATCTTTTCTCTTTTGGTAAATTTATTAAATAAACACTACATTTTAATTCACACTTATTATAATGAACTTAGCAAATAATCTTGTAAATATAGTAAAATTTAGTATTTATTGTCAAACCCTTTTAAAGTATAAATTTTATGTCATTTATCATTAACATTATAATACTCGTCAGCGTAATTATTACTGTCATTTAAAACGAAAGCAATTTAGTAATTACTAACTGAAAGGCCATTTAAGTTGTTATTTTTTAACAGTTATTTTTTTGTATGTGTGCGTTGGTAAACAAAGGTATTGCATTGTTTTGTTTAGACTAAAAATATCCCAGTTTTGTTTTAGTACCCAAAATTGCATTTACCAAATTGTTATTAAGCAAATTATACAAATTTAACGGTAAAATGCCTGTTTCATATTTATCTTCAATAATTTATAATATGACTTTCAATATTAATACAAAATTCTAAGAAAATTATGCTATTGAGAATATTAGCAATTATTAAAATATAATAATAATAATAATAATAATAATAATAATAATAATAATAATAATAATAATAATAATAATAATAATAATAATAATAATAACAAGTAACATCAGTCCATCAAATATTGTAAATAAACAGTTACATGAATTAGACAAATCAATTGTTATTAATTATACATATTCAAGAAATGTCTTTGTTAATATTGTAATTTAAGTTTTTAACTGAAAAGTGTCATTTTGGCTACATAATTTCATAAATGTTTGCAAATTTATGTTTAATAAGTATACTAACTATGTACCATAGCTAAAATTAACTTAAAACGTTTTGTTTTTAATAATTTATAAATTATTTTACGTTTTGTATTTTAATTTTTTAAAAAGACTGATTGCCAAATTGCTTTTAATTTGTACACAATACAAACTTTATTTATAATTTTGCATTGTACAGTAGGCAACGTATTTCATTCCAGTTAAATTTTTTTTAATATTTTTGTTTGTAAAATAAATTAATGTATATTTTTAAAATAACAAATGTTTTTACACATTATAAAGATTTGATTAATACGCTACATTTTTCTATAAATATATAACCTTGATACATACGCTGGTAATGCGATGCCTAAACTTTAACTTTTTCTAGTTAAAATTTATTAAATATAAAAATGTGTAATTTATTTACAAAAATAATTGTTAAAAAATATTTTTAATTTTATATTCCTTTTATTTTAAAAATAATTATTATTTAAAATAAAATAACTGCTCATACATATATTTACAAATTTGCACTGTATTTTTAAATAGTGAATAAATAATTTATTTTAAAATTATTTTAATATAAAGAATTATAAAACAAATTATTTTCCAAAAAATTATTAAATTATTTTTAATAATTTAAGCACAAGGTCGATTTTTATTTTCCGTTTCAAAATTTGGAATTTTGATAAAAAAGGCCTCTTATATCCGCGCACTTAATACTTATGGTTAAAACAGCTCAGCGTCGTTATTTGTCTACCCATGATTATGAATTAGTTCAAAGTTTTTATAAAAGGGGCACAAAAGTTAAAACAATTGCCAAATGCATGAAAATAGATGTTTCAACTGTGTACCATTTTTTAAACAATAAAACAAGCCCCAGATCACCCACAGTTGGTAGAAAACTTTTAACAAGCAAACAAGATGATCAGTTTATAATTATGCAGCTTAAAAAACACGGAACAATGAATGTAAAACAAATAAAAAAATCAATACTTAGAAGATTTTTCATATTCAATTGTAAGAAGGAGGATGAAATCTGAAGGCTTCATTCTTAAAGCGGCTGTTAAGAAACCTCCACTTAGTCGTACCCATAGATTACAACGAGTGGAGTTTGCTAAAAAGTACAAACATTATCCATCGTCATTTTGGAGATCAATATACTTCACAGATGAATGTGCTGTATCCTATGAACCATGGACTGAACATTCAAAGGTTATTTATAGTCCAAATTACTCACTCAACCACACCTGTACTGCTATAAAAGTTGCACATCCTTCATGTGTCAAAGGATATTTTGAATTACGTACAATCAGTCTCCAAAATGGATGCGTACTAGTGGCAATTTAAACAGCGCTGAATATGTACAAATATTTAGAGATTTGTTTCATAATGAGCTGTTTAGAAATGCTACAGGACAATTAACAATTATTCAAAACGATGCTCCTGTGCATACCTCAGAAGTGGTAATGTGTATTTTAACACAACTTACAATTTACTATACGTTTTCCTTATTTAGAGCACAAAAGCCTCAAAAAGTAAAAAGCTTACTTTTATCCAACTTCCTCCATACAGTCCAGACCTCAATGTAATTGAAAACCTTTTCTGGTATTTCAAAACATGAGGTGAACCGCGTGGAAACTGACGTATCATTGGAAGCGAAAATTAATCATGTAAAAAATTGCATTTCGAAGGTCTATATTGGTACGTTGATAGATTCCTACCCTAAGCGGATGGCAGAGGTTGAACAAAAACGTGGATATCGCTTAAAATTACTGATATTATTAAGTTTGTTACCTTTATTTTGTATATTTATGTATTTTAGTAGATAAAACTATTTTTTAAATCTAATTATCTGTGTTTGTTTTTAAGTTTTCATAATGGTGGTATTGTGCTTTATTGCTAAAACGAATATTATTGTGTATTATTTTAAGAATTTTTTTACGAATAATATTAAATGTATATATATTAGTAGAGTATTATCTAAGGTACCTATTAACAAGCGTTAGATATGTCTAAGATAAGTAACAAATGCTACATATATTTCAATACCATAGTAAGTCAACATTGGATTAACTTATGTCACTATCTGTATCTATCTTTATTTCCTTATTACATACAAAAATATATTAGGAAAAACTGTAAAGTATAAAATAAATAGATAATTCCAAACAAAAATAATAGAAGACGTAAACTGTGAGATTGATTCATTTCGTATATTCTCTTCAGTCACAAACATAAAGAATCATATACATAAAATTATATGATATAATTAACTTAACATTAATAACTACACATAGATACACATATGCAACATGTATATGTTGAGTCCAGGCTAAATTTAATGAAGTTACAAATTGTTTTTGTGCACACAAAATGGGTTTTAATATGTGAATGTAAACAAATTCAAGTGTTTTATAAGAAATGAATTTATCTCACAGTTTATGTCTTCTATTACTTTTGTTTGGAATTATAAAGGGAACCCAATGCTTTATGTAGATAATTGCAAAAATGTTTACCTAAAAACATTTTTATTTTTTAAAGTAATAAAATAATGCTTATTTTAATAGATACATTTTTATTTATAATCTTATTATTAATATTAATCTTAACGTAGAATATATATATATATATATATATATATATATACAACTCCTAAAACAATTAGCAATAAAAGTGTAGCTATTAAACTAAAACATCTCCGGCAATCCCAACCTAAAGAAAGAACGCAGGTTGATGCTATATACAATACAATGTAATAAATAAAATACAAATACAATTTTATTAATATATGTTGTTAATATAGCAAAATGTTGCATAAAAGTTTAACTTATTTAAACTTTTCAAAATTTAGTAAAATTATTAAGATAAAATATAACATTAAATGTGAAAAAATACAGAATACATGGAATTTTTCAGTCACCAAATGATTGATTGCATTATAAAGTACAAAATATTCAATAATTAATGTAATCGCCTTTCTTTTAACCCACTTGATCCAGACGGCTTGGTATGTTGTCAATAAGGGCTGTATATATATTCTTGTTTCATCTCATATTAAACAACAAACTGAATTCGATAACAAAAATTATCAATTTCAATATTTTTACTGATGTTACGCTTTAGCATACCAAAAATAAATTTAATAACATCAATGTCCAGACTGTTAGGTGGTAATTTAATAAAAAACAATTTTTTGTATTTTAGCTCATCTAATCTTTAAATGTAAATATAAAACAAATAAAGTGAACCTAAATAAATATGACCTTACCTAATTAGACGTATGGCATGGAGCATTGTCCTATTAAAAAGTAGTGTCCCTCATATAAGTGTACTGCATTTAATTATAAAAAAACATCCTTCAATATTAAAAAACATTTTCACTGTTAAAAGTACTTGGTACAATTCTCCATTTGACAGGTTAATTATATTTAATACCAAACCAAAACATCACCTGTTGAGGGTGGACTTTATTCTACTTAATGGAAGTAAATGTTGTTTAAAATTAGGTCTGCATGCACTTTGTTTTTGTAACCAAATGGTTTATTACAAATTATTGTTTCATCTGCAAAATTACAGAGCGCTAATAACACAATCATTGTTTAATCCACTTGTAGGAAAAGATAAATCTATATTTTTTACTGTTTTTTATTAATAAACGTTTCGCGTGTTAAACTAATTTTTTTTGAACGGCTTCATACCGTCAAATAGCTAACTTGTTATTAATTGTCTTTTACACTACTGGAAATGCGTTTGTTGTAGTTCTTCTTCAATTCCGTAACAAATTTTTGATTGTCGGTTTCAATAGTTATTCTTTTCTTTGCAACATTATTATAATTTTTAGATTGTGTTGTAAGACTTACTTTATATAATTCCGTTAATTGTTTAGGCGAAAATTCATACTTTTCGTGGATATTTATTTCACACAACAAAAACAGATAAGGCAATTAAGTAAATCAAATATTATTTCTAATGTTTTTAGGCATTTGAGCATTAAAAAAATTTAATGAATTATTTTTAAACACATTTTCAAATAATTAAATTTTAGTTTTGATTAGTATTATAACGTCACAATCAGATCAAAGTTGAATGTACATAAAAGTATACATTTTAATTATTAAACATTGTTCTTTTTAATAAAATTAAGCACACAAATAAATAAGCTAGCAGTTATAACAAAAATTATGTAATTTTAACTTATCATCCACAAGTATATGCATGTTGCTTTTTAAAATATGCTTTTTTCAATAACTCAGCATTTTTGAATAAATATTTCTAAGTAAATATAAAGCAATTGCTAAGTAGGTTACATTGTTTTTAATTCTTAATATTTTTTTTTTAAATTTAAACATAAATTAATTTAGTTTTTTTAATAATGTATATTTACTACGATATACATAACTTAAATAGTGTTAAGTAAGAAATTATTCTAAAAAATTTTTAAAAACTGTTGCTTATCATAATTCTAACCGAAAAATTAAAGCAACACGAAAAGTAATTTTTTAACAAAAATTTGTTTTAAATTATACGCAAAATAAATAAATAAACAAATAACTTTAGAAACAACTTTAATCTTTTTAATTATAATATTTTGGAAAAGATTTTAAAAATATAATTTTCAATATATAATTAGCAAAGTTTTATAAACCGTTAATCAAAAACAACCGGAACTCTGTAAAATGGTAACACTAGTTTTTAGACAATTGTAATTAAATATCTAAATGTTAAATTTGTTGGTATTTAAAATAATCAACATTTATTTCACACAATACCTTTAAAAAGAATTGCTTCAATGTGTAGTATACATAATATGTACAAATTAATGTTAATAAATTATGACATAATCTAATCTAAAAGGAGCATGCTGTTTGCTATTTAAATAATCAAATGTAATTTTTAATTTTTTATCAAAAATGTGCCATCAACAAACTGAATAAAAACACGTAATCAACATAAATTGCATTTATTTAAATTAGCAAAAGATATATACCAAATAATAGAATATTTATTGTGTCACCGCATATCATCCATGTTATTTTTATATCAAACGTTAAAATGAAAAAGTAAAATATTGTTGAATATTACTAGTTTGCATTAAATCATAAACAAGATATATCTAACACTAATTTGTTGTGTATTTTTGTCATACAACATTACTTGATTTAATAATCAATTCAATTAATACAATTAACAATAATTATTGCAAATACTAAAATTATATATATATATATATATATATATATATATATAGTAACAAAGGTGGCTCCTATATTGACATACCATAATATGATATATATATATATATATACAAAGGTGGCTCCTATATTGACATACCATAATATTTAAAAATATTTAGCACATTTTACTTATCTTAGACATATCTGACCCTTATTAATAAATACCTTAGATAATACTTTACCTATATGTATGTATATATATATATATATATTATATTCTTCGCAATTTAACATTGTAATTATGATATACAACAACAGTCGTTCTAATAATAAATCATAAAACCCCCGTTTATAAAACTTAAAAACACACATGTAACTTGTTAAACAAATTTTTATTGAACAAAATATATTAATATATAAAGAAAAAGTTCCAAACTTTGTAATGTCAACAATTCAAGTAACATTTACTTCTATTCATAACTTCTGGTAGTCATTTAAAATCTGAGACTTTCAATATATCAGTAACATTCTTTGAAACTCGATTTTTCATAACAAAATTGATATTCTCTACAAGTAATACGTTATTTTAGAAGTTATTAATGTAGTCTTTAAAAAAACCAAAACAAAATTAATAACGTTTAAATCCGATCTGCAGTTAATTAAACGTATTATTATTATTGTTACTATTATTATTATTATTATTATTATTATTATTATTATTATTATTATTATTGCTTCAATTCTTTACGCGAAACACTTTTTAGCAAGTGGACGTTCTAACAAAATCCGAAGGGGGGGCAGTATTTAGTGCCTGTGGTGGTAATCAAACAATATATATATATATATATATATAATTTAAAGACAACAATTTAAAACAGAAATAATAATCTGATTGTTAAAATACTATAATTTGATTTGCTAAACTTATTTAATATTTACAACCATTTTGCAGTTTGTTTGTTTTCCTTTCTTTCTAATTTAATTAAATTTTACGCTCAAATAGATGTTAAACAAAGTCAAAAAGCACAATTAAATATATAAATAAATAAATAAATAATAATAATGTTGGTTTACAGTTAAGTTGTATTAACACAATTGCACAGTTGAAGATAATCTATCAGACAAAATTTCAATATACAATTTTGTAAACCGAATTATAATGGTAGTTTTTCTAAATCTACAAACAAAAAGTAATGCATTGGTTTAAATTACGGTTACAATTTAGAAAACAGATGTTCAATTGCTAACTAGTAAACAAATAAATTATTTTTTACAATAAATTTATACCAAAAACAGTAGCATAAAAATAAGGTTTTTATAAAAATAGAATTAAATACACTATATATATACACCCATTTCAAAAATTAACGTAAAAAATTACAAAGGTATTAAATCTAAATTAATTTGTTATGTCTAATTGTTTTTTCGTAAAAATAAATATTGGGAATTAAAAATAATGTCTAGTGCTTAATAGAGCCTTTATACATACTTAGAAATATTTATTTAAGAAGGCTGAGTCGGCCAAAATAGCATATTTTAAAAGCTACTTCTATATTAACGTGGATAATAGGTTGAAATTACACCATTTTTATAATAATTAAATTATTATTATTTTGTATGCTTAATTTCATTAAAAATGAACGGTAACTAATTCTTAAAATTGATGTTAAACGTGCATTCAAATCTGCTCTGATTGTGATGTCATAATAATTATCAAAATAAACATTTAATTAGTCTAATCTATATAAATAAAAATAATTAAAAAAAAATTTTCTTAATTTTAAATAAAAAATTTAAAACAAATCTAATAATTTATTATTTACGTTTAACCTTGAGATTCCGCTACCCGCTAATTCTGCTTTCTGATGGCATTGTTTTTGAAATGGAGAATAGTGATGAAAAATGCTTTCATCTCACCGAAAATGAATACCGCGTTATTAAAGAATTAGAAAATTAAATATTTTCACCGAAAAAATTGGCAGATTTATATAGAGTTAACCTTTCAACAATTTATCGGATTATCAACGGTCAAAAACCACAACATTATGATAATGTAGGAAGAAAACGTGTAACAACAAGTAGAGACGATTAAAAATTTATTATAGAGTTTAAAAAAAAATATAATAAACCTATTTCAGTAACCAAAAGAAATAGTTTAAACAATTTTACTTATTCCACAATAAGAAACAAAGAAATTGAATCTGGTTTAATTCTACAATCACCAAAGATTAAGCCATTTATTACCAAAAAAACAAAAGGATGACAGATTAGCCTTTTGTAAACTATGGAATGAACAACATTTATGTTACTGGCGTTCTGTATACTTTGCTGATAAAACAATGATTCGGGACGAACCATTTGGCTTTAAAAATAAAGTGTTGTGTGAAACGAGTTTTCAAAAATATTCACTCCCGGTTGTTAGAAAGAAAGCCCACCCTCGACAAGTAATGTGTTGGTTTGGTATTAAGTATAATCAACCTATCAAATGGAGAACTATATCTGGTACCTTAAATAGTGGAAAATTTATTTCAGTTATGAAGGATGTTTTTCATTATGAAATGCAGTACATTTACACGGGGGTTACTACTGTTTTTCAGGACAATGCTCCATGTCATACGTCTAAAAAGGTAACGTCATATTTATCTAAGTTCACTTTATTTGCTTTATATTTACATTTAGACAGTAGAGGGGCTAAAATCAAAAAAGCTATCTTTTACACAATTACCACCTAACAGCCCGAATATCAATGTTATCGAAAGTTTTTTCAGTATGCTAAAACGCAACATCAATAAACATACTGAAATTGAGGATTTATGTGAACGTATTCGGTTTGTTGTTCAATATGAGATGAAACAAGAATATATCAACGTTCTCATCGACAGCATTCCAAAACGCCTGGATCAGGTTGTTCAAAAAAGGCGATCACATAGATTATTGAATTTTTTTAACTTTGTAAGGTCCTTAATCATTTGGTAACTGAAAAAATTGAATGTAATCCGTATTTTTATTAATAGTTGTCTTTATAAATCATGTTAATCATTTTACTCCATTTCCGATGTTGCACCAGTTGATATTTTATACAATTTTTTTACTTACAATATATATATATATATATATATATATATATATATAATTCTATTTTTTTTAAATTATTATATAGTAATGTATATTTTATAATTGAAGTGACGTTTCTCTTGTACCCTATGTAATTGTTAGAGAGGTTTTAGTTTAATAATCACTTTTTTGCAGTAATTGTTGTGAGGGTTGTATATATATATATATATATATATATATATATATATATATATATATATATATATATATATATATATACATATAGTATTTTTAACACTCCGCCTAGTAGGAATCAGAAATGAACTGATCTAGCCGGTTTCAAGACTAGATAAAATATGAGGGTTTGTGTCAAAAAAGGCATCCGGCAGTAAAACATACGTCAAAACATTTTACAATGTATCATATTGATTCAATAAACGCTAGAGCGTCGTCCGTAAACGACGCTCATGACCCCGGCCTGAGTCGTGTAATAAATCCTCGACGGATACCTCGTCATAGACGGACCGGATTAAAAAAGTTAATTCCAACGTAAATGTATAGAAGAGAAATTGAGAATAGAAATTTTAAAGATTGGATTGTTAACAAGCTAAATAAGAGAAATTGCTGATCTAATGCATAGAAGAGAGATGGACATACAATGCCTCCAAAAGACAAGATGGAAGAGTAAGAAAGCGAAGGATCTGGCTAGAAATCATAAACTGCTGTGCAATGAGAACGCAGAAAGAAATAAAGTGGCCATCATTTTATCAAACGAGGCAACAGAGAATCTAGTTAACGCGAAACGGTTTAGAAAACAAGAAATAATAGTGAAACTAAATATAAACGGTTTGTACATCGACGTCATTAGCGCATACGCACCCCAGGCTGGAGGTAATAAATAAATTCTAGGACCACCTCAAGGAAATACTTTGCAATATTCATAAAGCAGAGAAAATAACACTTGGGGTTGAGTTAAATAGATATGTAGAACAATCTAGACAGAGTGTTAAGAAATGCCACAGCATTGGAGATACAAACGAGGGTGACAAAAAATTTAGTGCATAGTTTCACTAATCAAAACATTCTTCAAAAAAGGCCAATTGGTTACTATAGGAGCGGTGGAAGATAAAACCAGAAAGAGTAAACGAGGTAGCAGTGGCAAAGGGAAAAGCATACCTACCCAAGTTCGAGTCCACTAGATCATCCCGGCATATTAAGTATAAATATTGGTTGTCTTTAAATTAATAAAAGCAAGTAAAATTTAAAATTGATTTGCAGTTTATAACTGTCTTTTTATATAATCAAAAAAGGATTGTTACAAAATAACTAGTATCCACTATAAAATACTTATAAATTATTATGAAATAAATGTTACTTATAAGTAGCCAAACCAAAATAAGTAAAAAAAAATGTAATTGTGTTAAATATTTATAACGTTTTCAATACTCATCCTATGGATGTATTAAAGCTTATAGTAATAAATAAATTTTAAACAATAGAATTATAAATAATTTAAGGTACCACACATTCGATTCTATACTTATCTAGAACATTTTTTATTGAAAATATAGAAACAGTAATTGCTTGGGTAGATCTGAAACCCAATGTAATTCCTTATACCTAATAGTTAATTAAAACAATATTCTAGTCTACAGATAGTGACATAAGTGAATCCAATGTTGACCTACTATGGTATTAAAATATATGTAGCATTTGTTACTTATCTTAGACATATCTAACACTTAGAAATAAGTACCTTAGATAATACTTTACTAATATATATACATTTAATATTATTCGTAAAAAAATTCTTAATCTAATACACAATAACATTCGTTTTAGCAATAAAACAAAATACCACCATTATGAAAACTTAAAAAACAAACATATAATTGGTTTAAAAAAATAGTTTTATCTACTAAAATACACGAATATACAAAGTAAAGGTAGCAAACTTAATAATGTCAGTAATTTAAGTGATATCCACGCTTTTGTTCAACCTCTGCCAGCCGCTTAGGGTAGGAATCTATCAACGTACCAATACAGTCCTTCGAAATGTAATTTTTTACAACGGTTAATTTTCGCTTCCAATGATACGTCAGTTTCCATGCGGTTCACCTCACGTTTTAAAATACTAAAATGTTTTCAATTATATTGAGGTCTGGGCTGTATTTATAATTTATAATGATTTTAAAATTAACATATTTTTTAGCTATGTAAATTGCAATATTCTTGATAATAAAAAAAAATTCGTACGATTGCCTCCAAGTAGCTCAAAAATAATGTAATTGTGATTATTTTTGAATTATTTGAAATAGTTATGTAAACTGCTAAAGATTTAAAATTATTTAACAAAAAAATAGTTCTGAACAATATGCTTGCACAGTAGATCGACAAACCGAAAAAATTCGTAACTTGAAAGTGTACAGGAAAATATCGAGAGTTATAAATTCTCATATATTAAAAATACAATGATTTTACTAATTATTTTCTTATATGTTTACGTTTTATATTTTACTTTTAAGAAAATGTTTTTTGAATTTACAAAAATGTTTAGAATATAGTTAATGTAAAATTTAAATTCAATTTTACAAAATTGAGCTACTAAGATACCCATCAAAGTAGGAATTGTTACACCCACGCATTTATTTGAACTAATTTGGACATCTCACAGTATAATGTAACAAGTGTGCCTTATAATGACTCATTCTAGGTATAGTAATTTTGAATATTTCTTTTTAAATCACATGCATACTATATTGACTATTTTTATATTCATTAACATATGATATTCTATTTCATTTTGATCCCATTATTTGTACTACTACTTTTTTTTATCTTATTATTTTTATATTAATGGTAAAAATGTATTTTACGCTGAATGTATCTCCAGTGAGATATCAAAGCTTAATAATAATTTTTTTAATATTTTACGAGAATCATCTTTCAGCAGTGGACATTCAGCAAAGCCAAACGTGGGCCCGCAATTTAGTGCCGGTGGTGAGATTCGAACCCATGCCCACCGAGGTCCAACTTCGAGCGCTGCGTGAATATTGATAGAAAACATTTTTTTAGTGTGGTTTAGAAAAACCAAACAAGGATCATTATTAAGTACCGGTGGTCATACTTGAACTCATGCTCCCCCGGTTTGAACTCAGCACTCTACCACCCCCAACATATTACAAAACTAATCAATCACACTGCATTGATTTTAACAACTGTCCTTGCACCTACTGCATAGAGTAATAACGTTACTACAACGTCAAAAGCAAGTTTGCCGTCAAACGTCAAATTTCCAAAAATGGGATATTATTATTAATCAATGTAAACTTGAAAGTGGTTCATTGATAAGAAATGAACAAACGACTTTCTTCAACTACAAACAATTCAGTTTGTAATCAAAAACGACAAAATGGCGAGAAGTCTATTGTCAATCGAATAATAATGTGAAGTCGTTTGACAAAGTGCCTCAACTGGACTGAAAATCGAATAAGCACGGATTCAATCCTCATCTTCGGCATGAAACTTTGCCAAAATGTTCACTTATTATTATTATTAAGCTTTAATATCTCACTAGAAATACATTCAGCGTACAATACATTTTTACCATCAATATAAAAAATAATAAGATCAAAAAAATTGAAAAAAGTAGTACTACAAATAATGGGATTAAAATGAAATAGAATGTCATATTATTATTATCATTATTAAGCTTTAATATCTCACTAGAGATACATTCAGCATAAAATACATTTTTACCATCAATATAAAAGTTGTAGTACAAATAATGGGATCAAAATGAAATAGAATGTCATATGTTAATGAATATAAATATAATCTATATATAGTATGCATGTGATTTTTTAAAAATATTCAAAATTGCTGTACATAGAATGAGTCATTATAAGGCACACTTGTACTGTGAGATGTCCAAATTAGGTGAACAATTCCTACTTTGATAGGTTTCTTAGTAGTTCAATTTTGTTTGATTTTGGATTGGTTAATACTCTGGATAAGTAAGGCAGACATGAATTTTTGTATTGATTAGTTTTGGCATGATGATTGTGAAGCGTTTAAGCAGTGAAAACTAAACAAACAATTAATCTACGGTCTTATATGTGAACTATCAATGGTGTCAATAATGGTCTGATAAATACGGATATAATAAAAACGCTTCATTCCTACTTAGTTCTATTAAAAGATACTAATATTTTTAATTTGTATTCGTTGTGTCAGCCTTATGCATCCAAGTATTTATTTATCAAATTGCAGTACTGATTTGTTTAATTATTAAGATCGTTCTTTCCCTTTCATATTCATACAAACACACACACACAATATGCATTATCCTATTAACATATGTGTCAATAAAGTGAAACACTAAGTCCTCTGTAACTGTAGTTAGACGCCAATTTTTTACTTGAAAGTAACAAAGTTCTCGTGATAATCATGTCACATACTCCATGTACAACACCGCAGTAAAATGGTTCAAAGTAATCCAAAAAGATGGATCAATATTTTCAAAAATTAAACTTTTACCTCTTTCTTTTTGGGAATTTACAGCAATAAAGACTAGTCCAAATGCAAGTTAAACTAATTTATTTAGTTAAAATAATTTCATCATATATATATATATATATATATATATATATATATGAAAAAAAACGCAAAAGTAAACAGCAAATATCATTCAACAAAACAATAAAAAACATTAATTGACAAATTGGAATAAATCTATGTTCCAATGAAAAAATAGGAAAATATATGCGTAAATCTGTATGCAAATAATTCACAGTCCGCCGCCTTATATAATAATCAAACACAATATCACAGCTGAATTTTCGTAGACCGAAATAAAATTGCTACGTTAAAGTTCGCAGACCAAATCCTAAAAATAACAAAATACACAATAATAATAATACCCAGTATATATACATATATATATCACAACTGTAAAATTATCAATAGCTTTAAAAAATCATATCAATACTAAACCATTCGAAAACGTTCATCATGTTCCGTTGTCAACACCAAATTATATAATTCAATGCTTCTTGTTAAGAAGTATTTTATTTTATTTTTTTATGTTTGCTACTTTGAATGTTTTACGAGAAACATATTTCAGCAGTAGACATTTTAGCAAAGCCAAACGTGGGCCCGCATTCTAGTGCCGGCGATGGGATTCGAACCCATATCCACCTAGGTCCGAATTCGAGCGCTGTACCGCTAGACCACCCCGGCAAGTAGTTCTGAAAACATCAATAAAAATTCTATTTTCTAACTTATTATAAAAAAATATAAAGTGTAAACAAGGTTTCCATAATACCAACAAACAAACTGAATCTTCGTTCTACACTAATGAAATAAAGAGTAAAGGATCTTTCAATCTTTGGAAATTTGGACTATAAATAACCTTCGAATGTTTAGTCCATAACTCATAGGATATTGCACATTCATCTGTGAAGTATATTGATCTTCAAAATGACGATGGATAGTGTTTGTACTTCTTGGCAAACTCCACTTGTTGTAATCCATGGGCACGACTGAGTGGAGGTATCTTAAGAGCCGCTTTAAAAATGAAACCTTCAGATTTCATCCTGCTTACAATTGAATATAAAAAATCTTGATTCGATTTTTTATTCGTTTCACAATTGTTCTGTTTTTTAAGCTGCATAATTATAAACTGACCATCTTGTTTGCTTGTTGAACGTTTTCTTCCAACTGAGTGATCTTGGGCTTGTTCTATTGTTCAAAATGTTGTATACAGTTGAAACATCTATTTTCATGCATTTCGCTAATACCCAAAATATCTAAGTTATACTTTTTTATTTCTCGAAGGACTTGTTCTAACTGTCCAGTACGAAAAAGTGTGCGCACATTCCATGTCACAACACTGGTTAAGGTTTTGGCATTGAGGATTCTGCAAATCGAAGATTGTGTAACTCTATCATCGAGATACACGCGATCACTTCTTTGCCGTTGTTTGCCGGAATGGCGTCCTCTTATTGTTTCCGTAGCAGTATAAATTTTTTACAGAGGCCAGGTTGCTAACCTTGCGCTCAAACCCTCATCCTTTATCCAGGCTTGGGACTGGCTAGATTGAATCATTTCTGATCCAAATTAGGCAATAGCATACACAATAGACAAAATCGATGTCAATATTAAAACGAAAAGTGAATGAATATCCAACTAACAAAATCATGTGACATTTGTAATGAAATTAAACTACCAAATATATACATATACATATTCTTTTAAGCGATTAAAGCAGTACGGTACAATAACAAAGCTATCATAATGTAAATGCATGTCCTATTATTGACTATTTTATTGTATTTTGAGTGATATTCAAAGCCACACCCCCATATTATTATAATGCAACAGTATAATCGCCTAAACCATACACACATACCTTATACCAAAATATAATTCACCGGACATCACAAATTCTCCACGCGAAGCATAATGGACGATTTGAGAATGGAGTTTGAATTTTTGATTTCCGTACCATCGGCGAAAACCAAATTAAGCAGCGTACTTGGAGCTAGGCCAAGTTCGTTCAACCTAGCCAAATCGTCATTTAGTTCAACACGTGCAGTCGGTGCCGTATTTGTCCGAGCCGACGTCTGCAGGCTTGGAGGTGCAAAGAGGTTGTACATCATGGATTGATCGTCGAGACAATCGGAAATCCATTGGCGAACGAATCGGATTTGGTCGTTGGCGTAAAATGTTCCCTAAAATGCGACACGACACAAACGTCGACGGTATAACTGACGGCGTGACAAAAAAGAATTAGTCGTCAAAATGGAAGAGTTTGAATCCAGTCACCGATTCCTAGTTAGGTTTACAAGGTAGTCCTTTTAAATACATAAACCTGGAATTTTCAAATAGCACGAATTATGAATGTAAATGTAGATTGAAGTACTTATACCAAAAATCATAAATACTAATAATAATAATAATAATATTATTATTATTATTATTATTATTATTATTATTATTATTATTATTATTACTTTTATTTAATTAAATTGCTACTGCCTGTTTTGTGGGATACATATTTCAGCCAAAATGTGTTGAGTAAAATCGAAGGGAATTCAGCATTTAGTGCCGGTAGTAGCACTCGAGCGCATGTTCACCCAAGTTTGAGTCTAGCACTGTACTGCTAGAACACCCCGGTATAATAATAACAATTATTATTATTATTTATTCGCTAAAACATGAACAAACGTAAATTACAATCGCATTTTTAAACTTTTTCAGTTCAGGTGTGTTTTGTATCAGAAATTGCAATATAAACAAAGAAACCAAATAAACATATCAATCGATTGAACTGACGGAAAGCCAGTTACGTGTTAGTCAACATTTCAACTATCAACATTACTCTCCTTGGTACAACAGAAACAATACAATACATAAATTACCACACAACCTCGTTATTTATACGTACTTGCAAAATTAAATTGTCAGGTAAACGAACACGTATTAAGGCAAATCGATACGACCTCATATCTTGCAATTTCAAACGCTCTCTCATTGCCTTGGTAAGCAACATGCCACTTTCCTCAATGATGCGTTGTTGTTGACTGACGGAACGTTTGAGTTCATCTTTGGTTTGGTAAAAGTATTCATCTGACAATTGTTCGCGCGACAAAATCAAGGACGTTGCTCCGCTGGCCTGTGAATTTAAATAGAAGTTTATATTCAAATAAATAGCCAATCAAAAATCTGAAAATTTCAACGGTTCATTTATTCATTGCGGTTAATAACCTAGTCGCCTCTTTATTTTGATATTTATCTTTAGTCCAACGCCTACATGTGGTATACATATACCTTAGGATATATTTTATGTACCTTGGGTGTATGCTTGCATCCATTCACCAAAGCGGAAATTTAGTTATACCGCCGTGCACTCGGTCCAAGCTGTCTAGATGCTTGCGTGCACCTAATACAGGATGTGCCAAGTAGAGATGACAGTCAGTAATATCACCATCATTGGAAATTGAAACTTTACAAGTATTACTCAAATCCTCAATGTCATTAGCATCCTCAAAATGAATAATTGTTAAACACGAATGTTTTAGCTATAGCATTTGTCGATAAGACACTATATAAAAATAATAAAACAGTACTGATCTTGTCCTTATTAAATTTTGTAGGAATGCGAAACTAATTGGTCTATTAAAATTGACTCTAAAAAGTAAAACTGGAACAGAGAATAATTTTACCATAAGAGTTTTGTATTTTCACTAATAAATCAATTGAATAACAGCAACAACAACGACAACAAAAGTTAATGGCAAAGCCACATCTTCATTAATTCCAAATTCGATTAGTATCTCGAACAATCCCTTTCCATTGTTCACGATTTTTCCGGCCCAGATTGTGTGAAGATCGTCTCGAACAGCATCTATCCAAGTACGTTTCTGACCACCTTTCCTCTTCTTCCAATGGGCATCTGGACAAGCCAGGGTTACAATACATCAGACTACATCAGAATTTTTAACGAAGAACGTATCCAAACCAGCGCAATCTTCGTTGTCGCAATACCAATAAAGGAAGATCATGAAATTGAAGGTCATTTCGAATTTGACGGTTACTGATCTTTTTCCTCTAATCCCTTAATACGGAGGATGTAAAATGGATGTTGTTCCAAATGTATTTGAAACATCTTCCTTCAAATTTGCCAAGCTCCTTGATGTCTGACCCCGTAAGAGTTCACGTTTCAGCTGCGTATAGAAGTACTGTGCGAATCAATGAAGAGAAAATGTTCATCTTTGTCTTTGGATTGATGTTTTTCGTCTCTATAATGGATCGACAAGCTTTCTAAACGCAGCAGCAGCCAAACAAATTCGACAATTTACTTCATTAGATAAACCATCGTCAGAAGTAATTGAAAAGCCCAGATACGTAAATTCCTTTACATTGGGGAACATAACATCATTTAATACAATCCTCACATCAGGAGCTTGAGACATGATGACTGACTTTTTGGGTTACTCTTCAGATTAAATTCACCAGAAACTTTCACAAGGAAATTCAATGCATGCTGTAGCTAAGCTTCGTTCTCACTTAGAAGTACAGCATCATCAGAGTATTCTAAGTCCGTAATTGGTGTAGTACCAACATACACACCTTCCACTTGTACGGAGATCTTGACAAATATAGCATCAATTGCATAGTTGAACAAAGGTGGAGCAGCCACGCAGCCTTGACGGACACCACTGCAAATTTCGAACGGCTTTGTAATAAATCTGTTGCAATTGCGGATTACAGCAGTTGAGTTCTTGTACAGATTCACAAGTTTCAGGGGTGTTCCATCACGTATCATAGCAATCAAAAATTCTTTTCTGTTCAGCGAATCAAATGCTGAAAAGTAGTCAGTGAAGGTTACATACGTAGGACTCTAAAACTTTGCCCGAAATTCAAGAATGCGTCAAAGTGTATAAATTTGATCGATGTATCCCATACCAGGACGAAAACCAGTTTGGTTAGGACGACTTCATTGAATAACAAACAAATAGGCACACTGAAAAAATACCCAAAAATAGCTAATTGGTAATTTAGGGGTTGTTTTGAATAAACCAACCATATTACCGGTCAGGGATGCTAATGATCCTGAGGATTTGAGTAATGCTTATAAAGTTTCAATTTCCAATAATGGTGATATTCCTGACTGTTAGTCCTCCACGTGGTGCATCCTGGACTAGGTGCCCCTAGGCATCTAGACTAATAACAGCAGGGTCCGAGTGCACAGCGGTATAACTGGGCTTGCGCTACGGTGTGTGGCTGCGAACATACACCCAGGATACTTAAAAGGTATCTAAAGGTATACGTATACCATATGTAGCCCTTGGACTAAGGAAGATAACCCTGACAAAAAATCAGGCGGCCTCGTCAATCTTTGCGAACAGTGGCGACGTCACAAGGATGCCGTCTACCAGCCAAGAAACTTTATTATTCTTCCACGTTTGTCTACGCTTGTCAAGCCATCGAAATCGATCGTTCTACATGTCGTATAAATATGGGAAATAATGAAGAGGTGACCACGTGACCACCAACCAAAATGAATGAAAAAAAAAATGAATTACCGGTCAGATATAATTCTCTTTACTGGTGTAACTCAAAATATCATTTGATTTGTTACTTTATTATACAATCGAATTGTACTCAACTAATTTAAATTCAGAAATCCATTCTTGTTTTCTACATTCGTTTTAAATCGACGCTATAGTTATGCACAAATAGGAGACAAAATGGATGGGCCGTTAACATTCTCAATAAAAAATCTGAAAAAATACTTTTGTTCAGCGGTTGCTTGTGTAAAAGCAATATAATTCAAACACATTCGATCCAACTGCGGGATACTGATTATCCTAAGGATTTAATTAATGCCATGATATCCTAATTTATAATGTTGGTAATAATCGCGTTTCCATACCTCCATAGGGCGCATCAAAAATCCAAACAAACATGGAGTGCTTAAGAGGTATCTTAAAGGATTACCAGATGCAGCCAATGGACCAAGGGAGATAACCCTGAGAAAAATCAAGCGGCCTTATCAATCTTTGCAAACAGTTGTGCTGTTACAAGAATGCCATCTATCAGTCAAGAAACTTCGTTATCATCCTACGTTTGTTACGATTATAAAAACATTGGAGACGATTACTTAATATGCTGTATAAATATATTAATAATAAACAGCTAACCACAACACCAAGAATACTAGCATTATTATTATGAGTAGTAGTAAAAATTCTAAAAGCTAACTATTTTACATAAATAATAATTGGAACTGAAAGTCGAACAATTAAATTTAATATGTATATTGACTATTGATTAGTTTGTTTGTTGTAACGTGACCGCATATTTCATTTTTTGGAATTTATCAATTTTCACTTTATAGTTTTAGTGGTTCAATGACTGTTATTTAAATCTAATCAAATAATGTGGGTTTTTTGTAGCTTTTTATATCTACAATGTTGTTAGTATTGATCATACAATATTTATTATTTTGCAGGTTTATTTGTGTAGTGTGCATTTTTTTAAACGATCGATTCATTGATTTTAAATTTTTCATTTAATATGACTTGGTCTAAAACACGACAATATTACAGTCTTTTTTGTTAGATGGATATTATTGGTCGAATATGTAACTATGTTTATACATTTCCAGATATTCTTAATTGATTAAAAACTCATGTTAGTTTAGTCAACATCATTATATGAAACGCGCGTACCTAAATTTGTGTAAGGATGTTTGATTATTTTTTTACTATTACAACTGATTATTTAAGTAAATGAAGTGTCAAATTACAAGTAATTTTAAAACCACATTGGAAATACCTTTACATCAACGCAGTGTGTTTTAATTTAGAGACAATGTGGTTAGTGACATAATTACCCATTCATTATCTCTATAATTATACTTAATATCTATTCCAAGGTATACGCTTGCAATATATAGCTATTGGGTGAAGGAAGACAACCTTGCCAAAAAATCAAGCAGCCTCGTTAATCTTTGTAAACAATGATATCATCACAAAAATACTGTCTATCAATCAAGAAACGTCATTACTTTTCTACGTTTGTCGCTGTTCATGAACTTTCATTATCACATAAAATAATAAGGGGCAATTGTTCAATAAACATTACACTTATGAAAATAATAAAGGAGTAATCATGTCACTAATCATAAGATGATGAATAAATTAGTGAATGTTGAAACATTTCATTATTTACATAAAAACAAAAGGATTCAAAAATCAAATAAATGATTCTCGCATACAAAATCAATGCTCTACAATGTAAGATATAATTTATTTTGAAAGGTAAGTTTAAGTTAGTCTGATAAATCGATGTTTAATAAATCACATAATCAAATAACTTATTTTGTTTGATCTTAATCGGATATTTTGGTGAGATAAGTTACAAAAAACCAAATGCGCCACTAAATAATCCCGTATCTATTTATAATTTTAAGACTATAATACCACTAGATTCTTCAAACCTAGAGAAAATGTGATGCTCACAAAAACACTATTCAAGTAATATTATTGAGAAACACAATATATCCATAACAAACAATTTAAAATTAAAATTTGCATTAAATCACATATATAACATAAACAAGTTCCTAATTCTAGCTAACTTACTCTATATACCTTAGTATCACGATACAACACCGGAAGAATTGCTTCGCCAGATACAAACAAATTCATCAATTTTTCCAAATGCTCCGTATCCCGTGAATACTCCTCGGAAATTATGTAATATGATTCCACATTAGTCGGATCTTCGTATACAGAAGGAGCATCTTCGTTGGGATAATTTGTGGATTTGTCGGGTTTCGCAACAGGGATATCTTGTTTCGTAAATTTACACGCCTAATTCAAAAACATAGTAATACTAATAATGACGATAACTATTATTATTATTATTTAATAAAATAGCAGGTTAAAATTTCATATTTAAAAGTAATATCCCCAATAACGTAAACAGTATTACAAAAAATAATAAACAGTACATTCATTGTGGTTAGTGACATAGTCAACTCTTCATTATTTCTACATTTGCATTGCATATTAAACAATTGATTTCAATGGCTTGATAAGCGTAACAAACGTAGAAGAATAAGCAAAGTTTCTTAACTGGTAGACGACATCCTTGTGATGATGCCACTGTTTGCAAAGATTGAAAAGGCAGCATTATTTTTGTTAGGATTATCACCCATAACCCAAGGGCTATTTATGGTATACATATACCTTAAGATACTTTTTAAGTATCTTAGGTGTATGCTTTCACCCACAAGCTGTACATCCGGTCCCTGTCATTAGTCTAGATGCTTATGTGGACCTAGTCCAGGATGCACCACATGGAGGATGAACAGTCCTTAAGATGATTAGCATCCCAATAAATAGTACAGTACTAACAAAGAACCCTAAAATTCACATCTGTTTACATGATTACAAATCAATTAACCAATCAAGTAAATAATTTTGGTCAAATTGAGAATGCGTACCACCAACTGCATGTCACCAATTGATCCCATAATAGAATAAAATTTTCAAACTCCATACAGATCATTATTATTATTATCATCATCGGGGATAAACATCCCCCACCGGTTATAATCACCCAGGGTAGTCCAAATATCAAAACATCTGCAAAAACATCAACTTTTGCAATGTGTACGTAATGAACAACACTTGAGGTGTGCTGACATTAGATGTTAATTACATCCCGAGTTAAACCCCTCCATGCAGATAACGTACAAAAAGTTTGAACCTTAGAATTCAGTCTAAAAACTAGAATAGCTATTACTAAATCACTCAGCCACACTGCACCATATTAAAAACCCTCCTTTACAAACAATATTATTTTTAAAATACAAAAACTATTCATTAATAAAAAAATTATTTTATTTACAAAAATGATCAACTTATTCTAAACACAAAGCGTAATCTGCAATCAAATCCTAAATCTGAGATTTGCAAACCACAGCTTATGAAGTCTCAATTTCCAATGGTTGTGATATTCCTAACTGCTCGTCCTCTACGTAGCGCATTCTGGACTAGGTACTTAAAGGCATCTAAACTAATAACAGTAAGTTTCGAGTGCAGAGCGGTATAACTGGGGTTCCACTACTGTGGGTGGTTGCAAGCATACACCCAGAACACCTAAAAGGTATCTTAAGGTATACGTATACCATATGTAACCGTTGGGCTAGGGAAATAACCTTGACAAAAAATCAGGCGACATCGCCAATCTTTGAAAATAGTGGCGCCGTCACAAGGATGCCGTCTACCAGCCAATAAACTTTGTTACTCTTCTACGTTTGTTACGCTTATTAAGTCATCAAAGTCAATCGTTTATATACCGAATAAATGTGGAAAATAATGAAGAGATGACCAACCAAAATAAATGAAAAATTGAACAAACTTTTATTTTCACATTAGTAATCATATCTGACAATTCACTTACTTTTAAAAATAATTCAAAGCCATCTATTGACAGCAAATCCTTAACAAATGCATTTCCCATACGCAAGCGTCGATAAGCTGCATTATCGGGTTGACTAATAAGGTTGTCCAAAATCTTAATAATATTCCTCCTGCGCTTGTCCCTCAATTCGCCAATCGAAGGCAGTTCGGCCACAGATACATTCAAGTCGGTAGGTAATTTGCTTTGTTCAACGCCCCGTATCAAAATCAAGGCAGCCGCTTCATCCAAATTTAGTTCGGATTCAGATTGCAAATATTGTTGAATCTGTTGTTCAATATTTTCGCGAGATCCAATATGTGCATCGCCAAATAATTTTGGACACCAAAATAAGACTTCTGAAAATAGATATCAGTTAGATATTTAGCAAAAACTTCAACCAAACTTGTAAAAATAAATTATAATATTAAAAATAATTACACAAACCAAACGACAATAAAACGATCAAAAAATTAAAAGGTTACTTACTAACTAAAGCAGTTGGCTTCTCAACTTCTATAATCTTCTGAGAAAAACGATCCTTCAGTGATTCAGCTTCACTTAGTTCGCGCCTCAATTTTTCTCGTTCAAACGCAATAGTATTTTGTGCTTTATTAACTACAACATACGAATAGTATATATATATATATATATATATATATATATATATATTCACTATAAAATATGTTCATTTTCAGTTAACAATATTCACTATAAAATATGTTCATTTTCAGTTAACAAACCTTTTTGAGTTGTACATACAAATTAGCTTTACAGCAATCAATCGAAAATTTCTAAAAAAATCATTTGAACTAAATTTACCTGATTCATATATGCATGCACAACACTAAAATATTTTAGCATTTTCCCACTTCAAAGTTTTTTAAAGTCTATGTACATCTTACCAATCTAAAACTTCTCTAAATGTAACATAAATATTCAATGCTTTAAAGTTTTATCAAAAATATCGTCAATTTCCAATCTTCCATCAATCTAAGCAGTATTTTTAATCATGTCACCAGTTTTTTGTTCAAAAATGCATCGGTTACCAATTCTAGGATTTGCCATCTAACACCTATGATTATGTTCAAAAATTACTTAAGACGAAGATAATAAATATTGTGTTGATTGCAATACTCAAGGGCCAAGCTAAGCTTACTAAAATATCGGTGTTTTCCCTTGTATTTAATGTGCAGGTATTCAAATATGAAGCTTGTTAATTTGATATGAAATCCTGTTAAATAAATTGTAAATTTGCTCATTTCTAACGTAAGGCACATTATTTTAAGTATTTTTTTTGGTCTTTTAAGAATTATTACAGTGCTTTTGCACTAAGATACAATAGAACAAAATACTAAAAGGCGTCCAACCTACTCAACTTATGGACCATCCTAAATTCCTAAATTCAATAAATGTTAATAGCTAGAAAAATAATTGATTTTTCAAACAGTATCTACAAATTGAATACAATGGCTAGATTAAAGTAAATTAGAACTATACTGCTGGTTGGTCCTATAATGTATTCCGATACCACTAACGTATCTAAGTTTAGAAAAGTAGTAATCAAGTTCTGAACCCTCGATCTCCTAGTATGAAAACCAGTTCTCTAACCACTCAATGCAAATTACAACACTATAAAACAAGAAAATAAGTTTAATTACAAATCTTATACAAAATTCATTAAAAAAAATAAAATATAACATAATTTTAACAATAAAAAATAAAGAATTTAAAGAATCCACTTCCCTTTATAATTCCAAAAGGTAATATCTTTATTTTAAGAAATAAGAGGCCTAAATCAAAACTTTTCGTTATTTAAAAATAAAGTATTAACAAATTTTCAAAAAAAAATCAACCGAATTATAATAGTGGACTTATGATAACCCCAGTTTAGATTAATAAAAACTACAATACTAGAGATTTATTGTTGCAATTATTCTTATACCATATTACTTTGTTATATATATATATATATATATATATATACATATAAGTTCAGCAAAATAATAAATATGTACCTTTAACATTTTGATTGCTATTTCTGGATAAAGCCGCCCGAGCAACCTCGTCAGCAACTGATGAATTTCTCATTCCAGAAGTAGATGCATCAACTGATACCAATTTGTTATCAGAAGAATCATTTAATTGTTGACCTTTTCCCAATTTATTAAATTTTAAATCCATTTTCTTTTCCTTAAAAAACTTAACCAACTGACTCATTATGACGGAATATCAAGCTGACCTTCAGGATTTTAAATAATCAATAGACTTAAATAAATATATTTAATTGTTTTAAAATATATTACAAAATATAAAATTTAAACAAATATAATAATATTATTTATTAAAAATATATTAATTAAAAATAATAATTTAAGCAACACTCGCGAGATAAGGCGATCATCACGCTACATGTCCATTGAAGCGTCAGAACTATCTCTTTCTTCTCATATTACTTCTGGGTTCCCCCAAAAGTTTATATTAAGTTCTTTATTGTTCATTCTTTTTATTAATGATTTACCTTTAGTCGTTTACTCTAACATCTTTCCTTATACAGATAATGTTAAAACCTGGGGCTCCAGCCCAGAAATACTGGAGGTTGATATTGTTAACATTTGTAAGTGGGTTGCTGAGAATTTTTTTTTATTTGTTTAAGTGTAAACACATTTTATTTGAAAACCCTTTTGATAATGTTTTTATAATGCACCTTACCGACTGTCTACTTATTGAAATAGTAAAGTCAATAAGGGATTTAGGAGTTTAAGTTGACTCTTCACTCAACTTTCCCCTGTACCATATTAAGGTTATTCACACATGTTACCGGTTGATTAGTTTTTTTTATTAAATTAGATAACATGCTTTCCAGTTGCGTTCGTTTATTATATATGCTTTATATAAGACTGCAAATGAATATTGTGTTCAGGTCACTGCTCCCATTCTTAAATCAGATATTTACAAGTTACAAAAAGTGCAAATGGCAATTTCTAAATTGCTTAAATCTGTCAAAAAATATACCGTGCTAACAAACCTGTTTTCTGTTAAACTGTAAGCGATAGACGGCTCCGTAGTAATCTCATCTTAGTGTATCAGTTCATCACTTCCGGATTATTCTATTCTTTTTTATTAAAGCATAAAACTTACTTAAAATGCATAATTTTAAACTGGTTAAATTTAGAGTTAATACCAGGTTGAGTTTACACTATTTCACCATTAAGCTATCAATTCCTGGAATACACTTTCCCATAAGATTATAAATGTACTTTTAAGCATTCCTATAATTAATGTACTCTCTCTAATTTCTCCTAAACAGCATGCCATTTAATCCATTTTAAGTACTTTTATTATTTACTTTTATTTTTATTTTTTATTTATTTAATTAATTAATTATTTGTTTTACTTTTTTTTTAATCCGATGATACTAAAACATTTAAACCTAGGATCAAAAGGAGTTTGTCTTCTACCAATCTGTAACCTGTAGCCAGTAACAATTGTAATTAATTAATTAATATAATATAATTATTATTGCTGTTGTTATAACAACATAGAATATTTATATAAGCAGGTTAACAGATTGGTACACAAGTTAAGTTATTGTGTTTACCAAAACGGAGGATTGTGAAATGTTTCTTGTTTTATATGATCACCTTAAATGAACCGTCATATAGGTGGGGGGTTAATGGAGTAGAAATGTAATTTTTTCTGATGAAAAAATAACTATACTACTGCAAATCTTTTGGAACGTACATCGTTGATGAATTGCCTCAAGGTTCTGTACACTGCAGATTTTGCATATGTTTCTGAGTCGACTACCATAGACTTTAACATCTAGAAAAAACAATAGTTAATAGGTTAGCTATGTCTCCTGGAAGGCGTAAAGGGGTCTTATAAACCAATTTCTGCAAAACGGAGACCAATATCGTAGTTTACAGCTGAACAAGTACAGAGTAAAACCATTGATAAAACCTCACGCGAACTTCAGGAATCGCCTTTTGTCACTAATGCGACTTTGAGTTGACTGTGAAATCTTTCAACTATGCTATTGGCTTGTGGGTGATACGCTGTGGTGCAAATATGATTAAAGTCAAAGTGTTTAATAAGCTCTACAAAAAGGAGGGGTTTAAATTGACTACCTCGATCTGTTGTTACGGTAGTCGGTACTCCGAAATTGCTTATCCATGTATGCACAAACGTTTCGGCGATTGTCTAAGCAAAAATGTTGGGTATTAGACAAGCTAAGTGACTACTTTGTAAATGTATTTGTAAAAATGTTTTGTTGATTTCCGAAAATTGGTAATGGTCCCACTATATCTATGTGCACATGTGCAAATCGTGCATTTGGTTTCGGAAAATGCCCAACTGGGGATTTCGTATGTAAAGAGACTTTACATTTTTGACATTGTCCGCATTGACGTGTCCATTTAAAAATATCCGATTTCATTTTGGGCACGAAGAATCTAGGTACTCCAGTTAACATGTCACAACACATAGTGAGGGATTTATTACTTATTCAAATCTGTTAAAGCTACAAATTAGTGTCAGGTGATTGGTAATACTTAAGGTTAGCGTTTTTTTGATGGTATTTGGCTAGAATGTGGAGTGGGATTGTTAATTGTAGCCGAAAATTCGGCTTAAAGCATCAGCTACTAAATAATTATTTCCTTGAATATGTCTGATATCGGAGATAAATTGGGAAGTGAAATTCAGTTGTTAAACCTCTATTAGAGAGTACTTGCCATAGTGCGCATTCAAAACGTAGGTAAATGTTTATGGTCGGTAAAAATGATGAAGTCGCGACCTTCCAATAAATGTCAAAAAGATTTGACTGCTGCAAAAATGGCTAATAACTCTGAGCCAAATGTTGAGTATTGTGTCTCGAAAGGGCTGAGTTTACGAGAGAAAAACGATACTAATTACCATTGGTAACTGATCTTTTGGTTAAGTGCTGCACCGACACCCTTGTCTAATGCGTCAACTATTAACGCTAAAGGAGTATCTCGCTTAGGACAAGTAAGGTGGCAAGCGTTAGCCAAATTTGTTTGTGCAAAGTAAGAACTTTGCTCGGCTTCCTTTGTCATACTACTTTTTCTATTCGGAAATTTTAAAAGTTTTGTTAAAAGGTGCAGCTTGTATGCGCAGCTGTTTTTTGTTGAAATGGGTAGGAAACATTTTAATAGTCGACAGGTTATGCGATTTTGGTCGAAAACCGTTCTTGTCAACAGAATGTCCCAAAACTTTTATATTATCGGCACCCAGTACGCATTTTGCCGCGTGAATTGTAAGACTATGTTGGCCTAAACGGATTAGAACTACTTTCAGATCATTGTAATGTTTTTCTTTTGATTTACTTACAATTAGAATCTCATCTAAATATGCATAAGCAAAAGGTAAACCACGGAGAACATTATCTATAAAACGTTAAAATGTTTGAGGCGTTACGTAACTCGAATGGCATGCGAAGGAATTCGAAAAGGCCAAAAGGAATAACAACAGTTGTCTTTGGAATGTCTTTTTTGTTAACGGGGATGTAGTAATACACTCAAACTAAATCTATTTTTGAATAGATAACGGTCCCCGTTAAACTAACTGTGAAATTATGAGTGTGCGAGATAGGATATTTATAGGGCAAAGCAATTTTATTTAAAGCCCTGCAGTTACTGCATCGTCGCCAATTATCTATTGACTTTTTAGGTAGCAGTGAAACCCACAAACTGTTTGAGCGTCTGATGATTCTTAGTTCTATTATGTTTTCAAACTCCCTTTTGTTTGTTTATGCCAACAGCGTGCGTAAAAAATATCTTGCATTTTATTATACAACATGTATTTCTGCTGAAGTATTTACGATAACAACAATAATAATTGTTTAAAATCGGCTTATTTTATTAAAAAAATTGTTTGTATAAACATATATTACTGTACGTTTCAAAATTAAAATTAAAAAATATTTATAATGATTATTTTAAAAATAACAGTAATTGCAATTTTTGATTAAAAATAACGACATTTAATTGGTAGAATATTATCTATTATTTTTTAAATAGAAAAATTATAAATGAAAAACGGTTAAATCCTTAATATTTAAGTATATATATATATATATATATATACATAACTTTTATCTAAATTATGTTTAGATTTTACTAATAAACTTGAAATAAAAAATTAATGTAATATTAAATGTTTCATATTTATTATTATTACTTTTGTTTTTTAGTAAACATTAGAATAATTAAGAATAAAAAATGATCAGTTTATAAAAATAAAAAAATATAGATAACATTAATTTAAAATTCTATGTATACAATTATATAAAAATTTGGTTAATTATTTAAAAAATTTAACGTCATTAAACAATAATAAACAATGCAAGTAGATCTAACCATATACATAGTAGGTTATTCAAAACTGATCATTTTATAGTCAATCAAAATAATATCAGAATTTAAAAAATATTTTCTCCTATATTATTGGTTTTATCGATTGGTTATAAAAAGGTCGGTTTTGAATAACCTTGAATATGTTTATTTTGACGTATGACGGGAAGAACTTACCTGATATACAGCCATTTCAAATATTAACGCAAAAAATTACAAAAATATTAAATCTAAATTAATTTGTTTTTAATTTGTTTTTTCGTAAAAATAAACATTGAGAATTAAAAATAATATCAAGTACTTAATAGTTCACTTATATGTTATGAAAAATTGCTATATAACAAGTTAGCTATTTTAATTAAAAAACATTTTTATTAAAAATTAATAAATATTGTTTGTTATAAAATACTATTTATTATTATTAATAAAAAATAATTTGGTATTTTATAACAATTAAAAATTAAATTAAAAAATTATAAACTTTAAATAATAAAATTTATAAATTATGACTTATATAAAACAATTAAATTTATAATAATTAAACTACTAATATTTATTAAATTGTGTTTTTATGATTTAACATCATTTTATTTCTATAGTGAAAGTTTGTAATTGAATGAATTTGTAGATTGAAATGTATAAAGTTGATTTGCCACTAGATCTTCGTGAACAAGCAATTATAAATGCAAGGCGTCAAAGAGAAGAAGAAAGAAAATTAAGAATTTTTAATTCAAAACTAAGACAAATAGGAGTATATAATTTATGTTTTAATTATTAAATAGATTGATAAACAAGCTTTACAGGAACAAGTTAAAGAGCGTGAACAGCAAGTGTTAACAGAAAAGCAACGTAATTTAACATACAGTAAGTTTGTTTTTTAAAATTTACATAATATACATTTTTAATATGCCGTTTTTATGTAACATTATTTTTTATACTAGATTAATATTATTAATAATAATTTTATTATTATTATACAAAACTTTTTTGCTCTAAAAATAAGCATGGGGCAATAAGATAAAAATTACAGCAAAACAACAACAAAGTCTCGTTGGCATTGAAGATTCTTCAAATCGAAGATTGAGCTTCCTTTCGGCTTTCACTCAACCCTGTCATTTGTGTAACTCTGTCATCCAGATACGTGCGATTACTTTTTTGCGGGTGTTTGCTGAAAAAGCGTCCTCTTGATTGTTTCCGTAGCAGTATAAACTTTTTACAGAGACCTGGTTGCTATCTTTGCGCTCTAATCCTCCTCCTTTATCCAGGCTTGGGACTGGCTAGATTGAATTATTTCTGATCCAAACTAGACAGAGTTATTTTTGATTTAAACATTTGGCATTATATAATACAAAAAAGTACATTTTGGCATAATTATATACAATTTTAACTCACGAGATGAGACTCGTTGGACGCTGCACACCATGTGAAACTTGTATTATTTTTTTGTTTTTTAAATTATTAATATTTTTAATTTTAGAACAAAATCTGTGTTTTAATTGTTTTTATATATTTATTTTTATTACTAAAACAAAACTTTATTAATTACATAATAGTGTAGCAATTTTAGTTTGTAAACGTTTATTATGATCCATTTAACTATCCAGTTTTTAACATTTTCAGTTATGACTACTTAATTAAGCATTATTAATTATTAACTGTTTTTAAAGTAAATAAGCATTTCTGTAAATTATATACTGTTTTTATGTTTTGTTTCAAAATTGTAGTTTGTATAACTATATTAAGTTGATAATATTTTAACGTAACTCAATAAACGCTGATCTCAGTTTTTCTTTCTGTTGTTATAATATATGTAAAATATTACTAAAATCTACGTATTGCTAATTAAAAAATATTAAATTTAGTTATTATACAATGTCTGCGTGCTTGTTAAGTAACGGCATTGACTTCAGAAATTTTTTAAATAGTTGGATTTTTAAAATTACAAATTAGCAATTAAAAATATAACTAATTTGTTTAAATTGACATTATATAAATAAAATTTATATTTTTCGTTAAAAATAGTTAAAACACAAATTACATATTTTTAATAAACAAAAACTGTAAAAAAGGGATATACCTTTTTTTACAAGGGGTTACTGTTTTTAGTAAGTTTTTTTATTTGGTTTTGTATCAAACCGATTTAAATGATTATAGCAATTAAATAGTTTTAGTGTGTGGTTTTTACTGCCGGATGCTTTAACTGCCTCAAACTGACTAAATCTATTAGTTTTGATCCTGATTTTAACAAAAATGATAATTATAAATTTTTAAAAAGGATTTAATTTTATAGTTAAACTGCATGTAAAATACAAACATAAATTTTAATTTATTTTAAACAAACAACAAAATTGAACAAAACTTTTTAATATAATGTTATTGCAACTATATTTTAATTATTGTTTATAATAAATGTTTTACATTATTATTTAAATAAACTTATAACGAATATGGGGGTAATCTCAATATCTCTATGCACAAACAAAGGTAGTTACAAAAAAATAATACAAGATTATTGCGTGCGGAATTTTGAAAACGTTATAAGTAGGATGAGCAAAGACATTGAGATGAGCCAAAAGTTTCTGCTTGCCATATTGAAGGTAAAAAAAGTGTACGAAAATTGGAACAACTATACAGTGACAACAAAATTGAACTTGGATCGTCTGGAATCTCAAATGAAAACTGGTTACTTTACTTTAATCAGACTTTAAACTATTCTGAACTCACAAAAGGATGACTGAAATACCAATCCATGCTTGGTACAGTTCATTGGGCAATTTATCTAATTTCCGTAAAATTTCCAATTGTTAATGTTATTATCCGTATTTGCAGTAAATTTAAAATTAGGAAATTTACTGAAGTAGACATGAATCCCCCATATATTTTTAAATACGGTTTCTCGTGGCTTATTGATGACTTATATAGCATCATAATGGATTTGTGGATAAATTAAAAGTGACTTAAAGAGTGACACCGTGCTACTATTGTTTTTGTTCACAAAAAAGGCAATTGACAAATAACTGCTAACTACAGGGGCATTAGTTTACTTTGCATAACTGCAAAATTGACTACATTAGCTATAATTGAACGGATTCGCTTGGAGAGGGGGAAGACCACACATCCTAACCAAACTGATTTTCGTCCTGGTATGGGATGCGTTGATCAAATTTACACGCTTTACTATTGTGGAATTTTGGGCTAAGTTTCAGCGTTCTACAAATATAGCCTTCATAAGCTACTTTTCAGCTTTTGACTCGCTAAACAGAAAACGACCTTGAATAGCTATGTTACGTAACGGAACCCCAATAAAACTTGTGAATTTCTTACATGTTCTGTACAAGAATTTAACTGCTGTAATCCGCATTTGCAACAGATATACTACAAAGCCGTTCAATAGTTGCTGTGGTGTAGCGTCAAGGTTACGTAACTGCTCCACTTTTGATTAAATATGCAATCAATGCTATATTTACCAAGGTTTCTGGACAAATGAAAGGTGTGCATAGTGGTACAAAGCCTATCACCTACGTGGAATATGTTGTCAATGCTGTTCTTCCAGCTAAAAATAAAGTTCAACCAATGCGTGTATTTAATTTTTTTGTAAAAGTTTCCGGTGGACATGGTATGAAGATCAACCCAAAAAAATCAGTCATTATGTCGTCACAAGCTCCTGATGCGAGGATCGTATTAAATAATGTTGTGCTCTCCAATGTAAAAAAATTTACGTATCTGGGTTAATTGATTACTTTTGATTGTATTTTATTTAGCCTTATCTTGGAAACAATGGTTAAGTTAATGGATTGACATATCCCTACGCGCCTCCAAACAATAAAATAATATCTTTTTTATTTTAAAAGTTTTTTTTGTATTTATTTACTGTTTTTATAAAACTAACTTCTTTGAAGTTTAACGTTTCTAAATACATTTTTATTTTATCCTAAAAATGGGATCATCTAAATGCACTTATTTTCAGAGGACCCGTTTAATTTCGTATGATACCAACATCATCTTGAATTGTGTTGAGTAAAGTTTTCTATAAAGTATCGACTGTTCATCATTATCCATAACCTTTAATTTTGAAACCGTATTTTCTGGTCTTTTACACGATATATATAGAATTGTTTAATTGTGGCAATTTAATGTAATAAATCAAAGTCAATTACTTAATAATTTTATTATTTAGGATGTAATCTTTCTAAATTAGGCTATATACTTACTGCTACAAGTAAATGAATAAAGAAATAGCAACAAAAGTTGGTTCTAAGTTTGTATAACATCTTAGATAACCCACTCTCATTGTTAACGGTTTCCATATGAGTGTAGAAATATATCATTCCAACGACTTATCCATTGTTTCTATTTAGATCTTTTGAATTACATTCCTAATTAAAACTCATAATTTTGTTTCAGGTCAAGATGCAATTAGAAATGAAAAAATTGCTTGTTTACTTCAGCAAAAACAAGAACAAAGCGAAAAAGAAATAAAAGAAAACATTAACAAATTTAGACTAAATCATCAAAAAATTGAATCGAGACGCGAATTTGATTTGTATGATCCAGATCGTTTAAAAAAAGATAAACCAGCTCGTGTTTCCGATAATGATCCAAGATGTGGCATTTCATCAATTCAAAAATTTAACGGTGAAGATTTGAATAATCAATCAAGAATTAAATATCAACGAAAACAAATGCAAACTTGGCTAGAAACACAAATTGAAGAAAATAATCGCGCTACTTCGGCTCGAAAGGAAGCCGATAGGTAAGCCAAAGCGCAGACATGAATTTGATTGCATATGGATTGCATATGCCAAAGCGCAGACATGAATTTGATTGCATATGGAAAAATATATAATAATTTTAGTATATTGTTTTATTTATTTTACTACTTTGAATACTTAAAAAAAAAACATTTTTTAGCCCTGGACATTTTAGCAAAGCGGAACGTGGGCCTGCATTTAGTGCCGGTGGCGGGATTCAAACACTTGTCCACCAGGTCCAAGTCAAGCGCTGTATTGCTAGGCCACCTCGACATTACATTATTGTTTCTAACAAAACGAATAATTTATAATTTTGTTTTTTTATTTATTTTTATTTTATGTTTATTACTTTAAATGTTTTACAAAAAAATATTTTTCAGCAGTGGACATTTTAGAGAAGCCGAACGTGGGCCAGCATTTCAGTGCCAGTCTTGAAATTCAAACCCATGCCCACCGAGGTCAAAATTCGAGCGCTGTACCGCTAGATCACCCCGGCACTTATTATATTATATTAAGAAATAGGAAAAATGTTTTGAAAACATCTTAAATTTATAAAACAAAAATCTTACTTGAAATAGTAACAAGAAAGGTATTAATTTGTGATAAATAAAATTGTTTTAATTAAAAAAACAATGTACAAGTTTGTTTAAAGAGTATATAATTTATTTGTTAAAAAGATATAAAAAATATAATTAAAAATATTGTAAAATTAAAAAAATAAAACAATGTAGTTTGTATTTTTTGAGATATGCAACGTAGTGATAAAGTTGCTAATAGACATGGAATATAATTTAATTACTGGCATCACATGAGGTTCCTTGTTTACATGCATTAAATATTTGCCTCTTAAAACTCATTTTAATAACACATTTAAGCAATAAAATTAAAATATAATATTAATAATAATAATAAAACTGTTAGTGCACTTGTAAAATTCATTCATTTTATTGTGGTTAGTGACGTAATCATCTCTTCATTATTTTCCATATTTACATGGCATATAAAACAATCGACTTCGATGGCTTGATAAGCGAAATAAACGTAGAATAGTGACCAAGTTTCTTGTTTGGTAGATAACATCTTTGTGACAGCGCCATTGTTTGTAAAGATTGACAAGACCAGCTGATTTTTTGTCAGGGTTATCTCCCTTAGCCGAACGACTACATATGGTTTACCTTAAGATAACCATTACATATCCTGGGCGTATGCTTGCACCCATCCAATATAGCGGAAGCCAGTTACATCGGTGTATACTCGGACCCTGCTGTTATTATTCTTGATGCATATGGGTACCCAGTCCGGGATGCATCACGTGGAGGAGGGATAATCAGAAATATCACCATTATTGAAAATTGAGACTTTATGAGCATTACTCAATTCCTCAGAGATTGCGTCGTCAATTCTTGTAAATACTGGCGTCATCGCAAGGAAACGGTCTTTTAGCCAATGAACTTCATTTATCTTACCTAGTTTAATTCACATCCGACAACCTTTTCGTGTAGGAATTTTGGAAGCTATTCAAACTTCGAATTAATGAAGAGATGGCTTTGTTACTAACTTATGTTATGTTTGTGCTATGTTAAATACTGTCTCAAGTAAACTTCATAAAATATGCAGTCAATTATTTTCGTTTTAACAACATTAAAAGATTGTGCGATTTGAAGAGACGCGAGTTGGACGAACGAACGTGCGAATTGGCCGCAGCCGAAGAACAATGTTGTAAAGCCATAAATACAGCCGTTCAGCGATACAACTGTTTATTGAAAGCGGAAGCAGACGAACGCAAAAATTTGAAAATGAAACAAGAACAAGATGACAACATGACCGAAATTTACAATTCAATTTACAGCGACTTACTGAGCGAAAATCCTGCCCAAGCGATATCGGCGTTTGGAAGTCATCGTGTCATTCCAGATCGCTACAAGGGAATGAGTGCCGAACAAAAAAATAAAATTTTTGAAACGCAGAAAACACAAATTGACGGAAAAAAAGTGAGAAATATTATGGTTTGTAATTATTCAAGTTAAACATGTTTGAAATCATTTTTTCAAAATGTATAAAAAGCGTTGCTTAAAATGTTGCAATTGATAAACGTTTTTGTTGTTGATAAAATGCTTAAATTTTGCAGCAAGAATTGGATGAAGAGAAAGTGCGTGATGCAGAATGGGACAGACAACGTGTCACTGCAGCAAAATTGAGCATGCTACTCGAACGTGAACTTGAACGTTCGGCCAAAGAAATTCAAAGAAATATTAGCAAGTACAATTTAAACAGGGCTATTGACCAAAAATCTTATCAACAATATTTGGACAAAGAAGTAATTTTTTTTGTTTGACAATTGAATAAATAAATGCAACATCATTTAATTGATAGATGGATTTAAGTTTTACATGAAAAAAATATATTAGGCTACTGTGATAATTGATTATTGTTAATATTTAAAATGTTTTAACGTAGGCATAAAAAATTAAATGTTAAAAAATAGTATTTTTACAAAAACCAAGAATTACTCTATTATATTTACTTATACATAATGTGTGCGATCGACTCAAACCCGAGTAATCATGGGTTCAATACCCACCACCGACACTAAATGCGGGTCCACGTTCGGCTTCGCTAAAATATCCACATCTACAAGATGTTTCCCGTAAAACATCCAAAGTAGTAATATATATATATATATATATATATATATATATATATATATATATATATATATATATATATTATCTGGTTGCTGGTTTTTCCTTTAATAACCAGTTCTTAAGAGGTGTTTATATTTTCTTAGTTAAACAGCTTATATTAATTATAATTAATTGAGTTTAACATTCTTTTTAATTAATTTTTAGCTCTATACTAATCGACCAACAGCGGCCTACTTTACTCAATTCAATACAACAACTCGATAATAACAAACAAAGTTGTTTATCAGGAAATACATCAATGACCACTTTATAATGAAAAATATAGCTATTGAAGAATTACTATGCAATTATTCTTTTTATAAAAACATAATATGAATCTTTACTATTATCAACTACCTAATTAGTCATTTTTCAGTTTAATTTCATCATACAATACTACAAATTATTGTAGATATTAAATGTTAAATATGTAATATTTTGAGGAAAACAAATATAAATTGACAATTATTTATTTAAAATAATAAAAACCATTTTGTACAATTTCACTGAAAAGTAATTCATATAATCGCCACCGTTGAGTGAGTTAAGTCACAAATATTAAACAGACACTTATGCAAATTATACAAATCCAGCAAAACGTAAAATACAAAAAATTTTAAAAATTGCATGAAAATATCACAAAATTAACAAATCTGGCTACTTTGTAAAACATATTAATAATGGAAATAATAAAAAAATATAGATAAAACAAATTTTTTTTTAAAAAATAAATACAAATGCATGAAATAGTGAAGTACATTAACATGTTTAAAAAATTTTCTTCTATTGTCTTTTCACTTTTCTTTTTCTTATGCGTATTGTTAAAAAAAATTGATTTTCGAATTGGAATGAGGTTGAGTGAAGCATTTCGAAATGTCGAATTTGTTTTGTTGATAAATTCAGGCGTTTTTCTCAAACTGATAGAATATTAAATTAAATTGTTCATAAAATATTCTAAACTACAATTTTTTAAAATATGTGCACTTGAAATAAACTTATACATATCACATAACTAAATCGTCTAGACTATCATACTCTAGGTTCTAATCTACTCTTAAAACAGAATTTTAATAAATTTGTAAACAAGTAAAACAAATTTGAGATGTTTCCAGAAATATTATGATTTAATATAAAAATGCAAAACAATGTAATAATATTGCATATAATATAATCTTATAAAAATATATGTTACGAAATGTCCCCAGTTCATTAAACATCTTAAATTTTATGTTTTCTTCAGATTCTTGGTAAATATATTCAATTTTTGAAAAGGGATACGTATTGCTTATTTGAATGAAAAATTAATTACAAACAAGACACAATAACTTCAAAAAAATATACAACAAAAACAAATAGCTTATTCATATTCTATATTATTCTGTGATTTTGATATATTTTTTTATAAACAGGTATACATATTGTTTATTAAAAACATCAATTAAAAAAACAATTGAAATAAATAATAAAAATAAAATTATAATCAATAAAACGTCTCTGAATAATAAAAACGTTAATTTATTAAACGCACCTTGACATATATATTTTCAATAAACCACAAATTATAAAAAATTAAATACATTGTAAAGTTTTCAAATATGTTTCAAACCGAACACCAGTATTGCAAAATAAATACAGTTGGAAATTACAATAAAAATAAAACTAATATTAAATCTAACGTTTAAATTCAATTGTAAATCAAGTGTTTTCAGTTAGTATACAATCGATTAGATTGTTTTTAGTAAACTTTACAAAACAAAATAAAACGGTACATTGATAACATTAATAGCACAGCGGTATAACTGGGTTCCCGCTTTAGCGGATAGGTGCAAGCTTACACCCAGGATACTTAAAAAGTATCTTAAGGTATGTGTATACCATATGTAGTCCTTGAGCTATAGAAATAATGAAGAGGTGATCACGTCATCAACCAAAATGAAATGAATGAACAAAAAATTATTTTTTTAATAAGTAAAATATATCATAATATGACAGTTTGATTACCATACATAAAAAGTAATTATTAAAAAAAACATTTTTAAACAATTAATTAAACAAAAACATTTTGGTAAAATTTAAACATCTAACTTTATTAAATCTACCGTACTAACTGCATAATTGGGTTTTAAGTAATTAGAAATAACATTTAATAATTAACAAATAACCATATATACACAAGGTCTAAACTGGGATTTGTCAGTAAACTCTTATCCTTCAATTTTTTTCTTTTAACTTGAGAGATTTTTTTTCCAAAAATTAATTATGTTAAAGTAATATGAGCTATCAGTACTTGAAGTTACTTTTTTTTTAATTATAAATATTTAAGTTTATAATAAATTATATAATATTTAAGTTTCAGGATTAAAGCATTACAATAAATGTCGGTGAACTATATGATTTCCATATCAAACTCTTATAAATATATTATCTTTTGCTTATAAACTGCACTGTAAATATTTATAAATTAATCTAACTTTACATTAAAAGCAAATACTAACAAGCGGATCGTACAAAATTTTAAATATATAATTTGAATATTCAATAATTAATTTTTTAATTATTGAGAAAATGTTTCTTTAAGCTATAATAACTTTTTATTATATAAATAGCAAATACATTAAAAAGTACTAGAATAATATACAAAATAAGCATTAAAAATGCAAAATATTGAATAAAAATTAATGAAATTTTAATATTTAGACCAAAAATAAACCCACTGTTTATTTTCTAACAATTTATGTCCAGTACGAATTTCATTCCATAAAAAATTATTGGTCTTCAATAACTGTAGGTTGTTGGAAAAAAAATAATTTAAATAAACGCTAAGTGCTGTAGTTGCAACTGAAGTAAAATGAGACAAGCATCCATCTAAAAATATTACATAATAGGCATTTGCACTAAATTATTTAATTTCATTTTTTCAAAGTAAAAAATATATAGTTAATAACAATTATATTGATAGAATTCAAAATAAATTATTTAATAAAACCATGTACGGTGAACAAATAAAATTTTAAATTAAAAAATTAAGTTTACAAAATAATTGTAATCAAATTGCTTACCAAAAACAAAGTTAATATTTCAAAATAAACTTAAAATAAGTTAAATAAACTTTACGCTATAATAAAATTTAATTATAAAATGCATTTAAAAATGGTCTGATTAAAGTATTAAAATCCCGAATTACAAAAAGAAGATAAAATTTACGGTAAACTTGACGGAATATATAATTAACAAACAAGTTAACTCCGCCTAGTTTGGACCACAAAAATAATTCAACCTAGCCAGACTCAAGCCTAAATAAAGGAGGAGGGTTTGGGCGCAATGTTAGCAAACTAGCCTGTCAAAAAATCTATTACTACCAAAACAATAAGACGCCATCACGGCAAACAACAACAAAGACATGATTGCACGTACCCAGATGACATAGTGAAGTGAAAGCCAAGAGGAAGCTCAATTAGCGACTTCCAACATCGGTTAAGATTTTGAACGTTAGGACAAAACCTTCCAGAAATGAAAAGTGCAACTTAGATATTTTGGGTATTAGCAAAATGTGATGCAAAGGTCAAGGACATTTTAAGAATGGAGATACGTCTGGATATAAAACCATCATATTCATGGAGTTGGTATTATGTTGAGTAAAAATGCTGCTAAAGCTATAATTGGATAGAAACCCGTGAGCAACCGTATCATTCAGCCAGATTTGCGAAAGTAACAACAATGTAAGTCTATGCCCCTAATGAGGCTACTGTTGAGAACCAAAAAGATATCTTCTATGGTCAATTACAAAATTTATTGGATAATGTAACAAGAGAGATATTAAAATATTGATCACTGATTTTAATGCAAAATTAAACAAAGATCTAGGTACTTCTAAAATGTTAGACCACATGGCTATGCTAATAGCATAAACGATAATGGTTATAGGTTGTTGACGCTAAACAGTCATTGTAGAATGAGTGTTGGCAACACATTTTTTGCTTACAAAGATACACACAAAGCAACGTGGGTTTTTCCCCGATGGAGAAACAGCATACGAGATTGACTACATTTGTATTAACACAAAGTAGCGATCTTCTTTAAAAGATGTATGTACATATCGTGGTGCAAATGTTGTTTCTAATCACAATCTTGTTGTTGGAAAATTTCGTTTAAAAGAGAAAAGAAACCACAAAAAGCTACTTCAATTTTCGTATGAGAAACTTAAGCACCAAAGTATCTCAATCCAATTCTACGATTAATCTTCAAATATATTTCAAAATCTGAAAACAGGAGAAAAGCCCGATAGCTAATAAGAATTGTTTCAATAAACAATTGCGGACTGTGCAATAGATTTACTGGGTAAAAGATGTAACTCTACCAAGTAACAATAGAGTTCATCTGTCTTTTGGAATCTAATTGATCTCAGAAAAATGCAAATTTAAAATGAAATCAATCTAACAATCCTGTTATTTAATGATAAGTACAAAAAACCTTAGATAATCAGGTTAAAAAACGCTGCCGCAAAGATAAAAATGATTGATTAGACAACAAATGTGAAGTAGATGCAGCAGCGGCAAAAGGTTTTTACCCCTCTAAAAATTTATAGTGAAAATTGAACCAATAAGAATGATGCAAAGAAAGAGTAGTGGATAGAAAATAATCGTGAGTGTGTGACCCAAAAGTGGTTTCTTCCTAACCAGATGTTGAGTAAAAATGCTGCTAAAGCTATAATTGGATGGAAACCTGTGAGCGACCGTATTATTTCAGCTAGATTCAACACCAGACTTGCAAAAGTAAAGTAATTGTGCAAGTCTATGCCCCTATTGAGGTTACTGAGGAGAACCAAAAGATATTTTTTTATAATCAATCATAATGTTTGTTGGATGATGTATTGCACATCAACAAAAATATTGATCGGTGATTTCAATGCGAAATTGAACAAAGACAGATCTGGGTACTTCTAAAATGTTGGACCACATGGCTATGCTGATAGCATAAATGATAACGGTTATAGATTGTTGACGCTAAACAGTATTGTGGAATGAGTGTTGGCAACACTTTTTTCGCTCACAAAAATATATACAAGACAACGTGGGTTTCTCCAGACGGAAAAACAACAAACGAGATTGACTACATTTGTATTAGCAGAAAATGGCAATCTTCATTGCAGGATGTACGTGCATATCGCGGTGCAGATGTTGGTTCTGATCACAATCTTGTTGGAAAATTTCGTTTAAAACTAAAGACAATAGAAACCACAAAAAAATTACATCCATTTTCGTGTGAGAAGCTTAAACAGTTTAATATCTCAAATCAATTTTACAATTCCTTAAAAATGCATTTCAAAATCTGAAAAGGGTAGAAAAGTCTGATGATCAATGGAAATTGTGTCATAAAACAATTACAGACTGTGCAATAAATGTGCTGGGTAGAAGATGTCACTCTACAAAGAAACAATGGATTTCATCAGTCCTATGGAATTTAATTGATCTCAGAATGAAAACAAAATTAGAGAGAGATCAATCTAACAATCCTGTTATTTGGAAAATATTTGATGATAAATATAGAACTTTAGATAAACAGGTTAAAAAAGCTGCCACAAAAATAAAAATGATTGATTAGAAAGCAGATGCGAAAAAGCAGATAAGGCAGCAGCAAAAAATAATTCCAAAACTCTGTATAAAATTGTAAAACAACTGTCGGCAGTTAGAAAAAAACACTGATATTCCAATCAAAGTAAACGATGATCGTTTACTTATAACAAATGATGAGCAATCATCTAGATGAGTGGAACATTTAAAAAAAGTAATTAATCAGCCTATGCCAAATACTCTCACAGATTTTGACAATGATAATGATATCAATGTGACATAAAATCCGGAAATATGCATTAATGACATTTTTGTAAGTGAAGTGATTTATGCAATTCAAAGGTTGTAAGACAATAAGGCGGAGGACTTGACGAGATAACTGCAGAGATGCTCAAACATAGAGGTGATGTTGTAGCAAGTTAGCTTGCTCATTTATTTAATGTTATATGGCATAATGAACAAGTTCCAAATGATTGGCGACAGGGAGTAATTGTTACTTTTCCCAAAAAAGGAAGTTTGAACGATTGCAATAATTGGCGCGGAATAACCTTATTGTCTGTTCCTGCTAAGGTGTTTTGCAAAGTAATTTTAAATCGTTTAAGTAATGCAGTAGATAAACACTTTTGAGAACAACAAGCAGGTTTTCGGAAGGGAAGAAGCTGCTTTGAACAAATACTGACCCTCTAACATTATTGAGTAAAGTCAAGAATTTCAGCAATCACTTACAATCAATTTTATTGATTTTATGAAAGCTTTTGACAGTGGTTATCGAGAATCTTTATGGAAAATCGTTAAGTTTTGCAGAATACCGTTGAAATACGTGAATATTATGCGTTCGCTATACCAAAATTCAAGTTGCTGTGTTCGAACAAAAAGTGGTCATACTGCTATGTTCGAAATTGTCACGGGAGTACGTCAAGGATGAATTTTGTCACCGTTTTTGTTTCCTCTGGTAAATGATTTTATTATGACTCGATCCATGAATAATTTGTCTTATGTTATCAAATGGAACCAAGGCAGATTAACGGATTTAGATTTTGCAGATGATATTGGTCTACTCAGTGAAACACCAGAAATGATGCAAAATATGACAATATGTCTCAGTGATATCAGTTCTCGTATTGGCTTACGGATTAATTGTTCCAAGACAGAAGTGTTGTGCACTAAGTCAAACAATGTTTTGCTCATCAACATTAGTGGACAAAATATTGATGCTGATGATTCCTTTACATATTTGGAAAGCATCATTAATAAAGATGGAAAATCGAAATTGATGTTCAAGTTAGACTTGGAAAGGCAATGTCAGTCTTCAATAGACTCAAATCAATATGGTCATGTTCTACCATTCGCCTGAAGGTAAAACTTCGTTTGTACGCATCAATAATCATTCCTACGACAATATATGGGAGTTAAACTTGGAAGCGAACGGACAAGATTGATAAGATGGTGGATGTTTTTCATCACGGTGTTTTAAAAAGTATTTTAAAGATTACCTGGCTCGATCACATTTTTAATGATGAAATCATAAGAAGAACTGACTCTCGTTCACTCCATGACATCATTACAATTAAATAAAGAAAATTACTTGGTCAAAATCTACGTTTACTGTCCGAAAGACCAGCAAGAACAGTTTTGGAATGGACAATTGTAAATGGTAAAAGAAAGGTTGGCAAGATTGGGAAGATTTAATTAAAATGAATGTTTCATGAGATCAAGCAAAATGTTTGGTAGAATGTTCAAATACATGGAAACATTTTGTTGTCTCATGTTCTCTTTGAATTACGAGACCTTAATGTTAATTTTGCTGTAATTGATATCTTATTGCCCCATGCTTATTTTTCTAAAGCAAAGAGGGTTTAATAATAATAATAATAAATAATAATAATAATAATAATAATAATAATAATAATAATAATAATAATAATAATAATAATAATAATAATAATAATGATCCGCATTAGATTATTAATAATTTTTGTAACGCATTTGCAGTGTGAATAGTTATCACATAAAAAGCGTAGTAAATTTTGCAAGTACTGCAGCAATGACTTCATGTAGGTCTTGTATATTTAAACGACTTTTTTACTTTTACAACTAGGAAAATGCTAAATAACGACTAATTACCACATCACAAGAGAAATAAACATATTTCTAATAAAAACTTGATAGCTGAAATTATAAATTCCAAAATTATAAACTATGAGCGCATCATAAGCATTAGTTACGAATAGTTGCAAAAAACCAACACGTACAATAATCTTACGCTTATCCAGAAACCATTATAATTTTACCTACGCATAAAATAGCCCAAAAACAAATTCGTTTAAAAAATATATTAAATATAAACATTACGCAGAACATAAAAAAGTAAAATCATTCGTTGATTACTTTCGTGCCCAATTAACTGCCGAAAAACATTTTTAACTCTAAATGAAACCAATATAAAACTGTACATATTTCAAATCGACATTACTTTTTAAAAAAAATGACTTTCCATAAAATGGGATTAACCAAATACATTTTTATTTTTAAATGCACCTAAAATGTAGTTTTAAACAGAATACAACTCAGTCAAATTCTACGTTTACCGCCAAAAGACCAGTAAAAACGGTTTTGGAATGAACAACTGAAAATGGCAGAATAAAGGTTGGTAGACCACAGAAAACTTGGCTAATAACCATCCTGAAAGATCTAATTAAACTAAATGTTCCATAAGACCAAACAAAACGTTCGGCAAAATGCTCGAATACATGGAAATATTTGTTTTAAATTATGGGACTTTATTGCTGTTTTTTGCTGTAACTGTTATCTTATTGCCTCATGCTTATATTTTAAAACAAAATGGTTTTTAATAATAAATAAATAAAAATTAACTAATATAAATTTTCAAAAAATAAATTTATTTATAATTCATGTAACTGAATAAAACCTTATTTTAACTTTTAAAAATTTTAAATAACACATTATTTGAATTTGTATGAAACCAAAAATTAACAAATTCACCAAATTCAATTATATATATATATATATATATATATATTCGTAAAAAATCAATTTAATTTCTTTAAAAAAATGTTTTTACAAGAATACTAATAATAATTTATTAACTTTTATAAAAACTAAAAATTCACTTTTAAAATAAATAAACACTAGTTTTTATACACAATCAAATACCATTATTAAAATATAAATTGATAAATCAGTAAAAGGTATTTCAAAATAAATTTGTATAAAATTACCTTTATGCAAGTGTTCTTCCAATAAAACTCTTGATAAGTAACCTACACCTTTCGTACTTCTGTTTAGTAATTTTTTAAAGCATCCAGATGGATCCTGCCACGACAATAACGTTGGCAAAAGTGATAAATTAACAAAAGTGTGATAGCCAAAACTACCACAAACAAATACTGAAATATATATATATATATATATATATATATATATATATATATATATATATATATATATATATATATATACTATATATATCATATATATATATATATATATATAATTGTTAAACAATTTTAAAATACTAAAATATCATAACATAATACAGTAAAAGCATCAATTTTTAAAAAATTAATTAAATATAAACCTTTATAAAATAACATAATTTAAAGTTGCATTTAAATAATAATTAAAATATCATGCACTATTTCTTATCAATTTCTAAATTATTTATACCTAAAATCAAGTTTTTAAAATAATGTACAACAAATAACTATACTGAACATAAAACATAAAGTTTTTTTAAATACTGGATACGTTTGAAATATTAAAAACTATTAAAATAAAGTGCAAATTCAACAAATTTTAATGATTTACTTTGTTCAACTAAAAGATCTGCATAATAAATTATTTTTTGTTTATCCTGTATTATAATGCTGAATTCGTTATATATTTTATAAGATATATAATTTTGTAACTTTTCCAATGTCAAATTTTTAGAAAATAACAACAACTTTAAAGAGTTTGAACATCCAACCTAAAAATGAATATTAATAAAAACTTGCCTGGTACGAAATAATTATATACAAAAGTTGATGAGTTAATTCGTAATGTTTTGCATTAATATATAATAATTGATCAATGCATTTAGAACTTAAATTGCATTTAAAAAAAGTTGTATTGTAGTAATTCAATAGTTCACTGATGCACAGATCACTACTGTGTTCGTCCAATCTTTGATGCAAATTAAAACGTGATAAATCCAAATAAGTATAATTCAGATTTCTACTAGGAAAAAATTCCCAATCAAATAACAGTAATTTGTCCAATGGTTTTAAAAATATAAACTTGTGTTTATTATTTAATTTCATTAAAATATTTTCACTACGCACAAAAATATTTCTTAATTTTTCTTTTAATGTTAACCAATTTTTATTTTTACTTAAAAAACTATAATTCAAATTTTTTAAGACAGCTTTAAGGTAAATTTAAAAACAATACCTTTTAAAGGAACAAGAGCAAAAACACCATCTAAATTAAATTCCTCATAATGTGTATTGTAATATAATACGACATTTTCAATAGCATTCAGCAATGCGTAAAATTTTTGGACTGGGTTAAAATTACAGGGTAAAAATAATGCAAAAATAACACCAAAAAATAAATAATTTCTAACCATTAGCGCAACAGTCAAACTTTGGTAATTAAAAAGAAAACTAAATTGGGACACTATAATTAATTAAAACATTAATTAAACAATTAATTAATTTTAATTAAATTTTGTTTTTTATATATATTAATTTATAAATTGTTGCATAAATTTTTTTAATTTATAAATGTACACCCAATGATGTATAATATAGTAACAAATATATATATATATATATATATATATAATATTTTATTTTTTTAGTTTATATTTTTAATATATAAGCGAAATAAATAACCATAAGTGTTTAAAATAATAAAAATAATAAAAATATTATTGTTAATTACCAAAAATAAAATTTTAATTTAAACATTAAAAACGTGAAACAAACTCTATAAACATTTATGTTTGAATAAATAATGTGCACAGACGTTAGTATTATGTAAAACACTAAGTTGTTTATTAATACTTTAAGGCATTTAAATCAATAATTTAGCATGTGAAGTCGATTTATGTTGTAGTTTACTCATTTTGCAATTCTATTTTTAATTTATTTTAAAACATTTTTGTACCTGATGATTTTACAGGTTACAGGTTAACAGGTAAATACACGAGTTGAGTAGGAGTAAAACTCCTTTTGATCCTCGGTTCTAATTATTGATAATATTAGTAATATTCGGGGGATATGAAATGGATGGTGAGGTAAAGGGGGGATTAGTCACAGAAAAAAAAATATTTGAAATCAAGTTAAAATTAAGGTAGATAGTGGAAGTTAACAATTATAGAAAACGAGCAAAAATTATAAATATAAAATAATGATAATAATAATAATAATAATAAAAAAACAAGTGCCTATTACAATGAAAAAAACACTGCAAAAAAAAAAAGAAAGAGAAAAGGATGAATAACGCTCCAATGGACGTGTAGCGTGACGCGCGCCTCACCTCGCGAGTAGTTTATTGTTAGTAACTTTTTGTAACATTAGTTCAATTTAATTTAATTTGTTTTAATAACAAGAAATTAAAATTTTTTATAATTTTATTTAATAAAAAATGTTTTTAAATATTTTAACTCTATACTCGGTTTTTAAGTAAAATTAAAAAGAAAGAATCAATATTCTATAATAGAGAATGTAGTATATTTTATTTTCCACAAGTTATTTTCTATTTTCTATTTTTAATAATTATTTCCAAGTGCTTAAGATTTTACTAGAATTTCAATCCTGATTTCTTTTGATTTAACATTATACTGTTTTTCCGTGAGGAGAAACCCACGTCATATTGTATATATATCTTATATAAAAATGAAAATATTTTTTGTGGTTTCTATTTGTATTGCCAACACTCATTCCATAATGACTGTTTAGCGTTAACAACCTATAACAATTATTATTTATGTTATCAGTGGTTTAACATTTGAGAAATACTCAGATCTGTCTTCATTAATTTTGCATTAAAATTATTGTAAGATTCTCTTTCTTACAATTAACTTGTTTAATTATGCTGAACAGTTTATAAGCAAACGCCCTTATTACCAATTTACTCTTAAATTTATATCAATACATTTACATCAACATAAATTTACTAGTAATATAAAACATAACACACTATCAATAACAACAACTAATGTTATATAATAGTAACAACAACAACAAATTATAATAAATAACAGAAATACAATAGAGTTAATTACAATAGAAACTAACTTACAGTAAACTGTTTTACGTTATTACAGTTAACTTTTAAACACATACCAATTCGGCACACAGCCACAAACAACCAAATAATCACAAATAAACAAAAATTTATAATGTAATTTGTTGGTGCTTTCTAAACAACAATTTAGATTTAACAATTACCCACTGAAATCTTAATGTTTCTTCTTGAAACATTATCCAATGTATTTTGTAATTGACCGTAGAAGATATCTTTTTGGATCTCCACAGTAGCCTTAGTAGGGACATAGACTTACATCGTTTTTACTTTTGCAAATCTGGCTGAAATAATACGGTTGCTCACGGGCTTCTATCCAATTATAGCTTTAGCAGCACTTTTACTCAATGTAATACCAAATCCATAAATATGATGGTTTTATATCCAGACGAATCTCTATTCTTAAAATATCCTTGATCTTTGCATCGCATTTTGCTAATACCCAAAATATCTAATTTGCACTTTTTCATTTCTAGAAGGACCTGTACTAACTGCCACTACGAAAATGTGTGCGTACATTTCATACTCTAACATTGGTTAAGATTTTGGCATTGAAAATTCTGAAAATCGATAAATGAGTTTTTTTCAGCTTTTACGCAATCCTGTCAACTTCTTTACCGTTATATACCTAAATAATGTTTTTTTAATTTTTTTCTGTAGTAAGATATATATGTCATAAAGACCAGGTTACTTACTTTTTTACAACTAACTTAGGACTTACTACAATGGAATTATTATTTTATTGACGGAAATCAATTAGTAAATTATTTAATGGATATAAACGTTTTACTAAAACGTTTAACACAGTGTTAAAATGCGTTTCAACTATATGACGTTACATTTTTAATTCTCAGCTTATTTGTTCAGCTATTTTATCCAATTGCATAAATAATTTAATTTGTGATTTTAAATAATTTTATGAATTACTATGAAATACAATTTGATTATAATAAACTATATAATCCCTTCCTCTATATTTTTAATAAATAATTAATTTAAAAAATATATTAATAGTTGTCTTTAATATAATTTATTTCTATGTTTACTACTTTGAATTTTTTACAAGAAACATCTTTTAACAGTGGACATTTTAGCGAAGCCGAACGTGGGTCCGCATTTTAGTGATGGTGGTAGATTCGAACCAATGCCTACCAAAGTCCAAATTCGAGCGCTGTACCGATAGACCACCACGGATTTAACTAGTTTTTATGGTAAAATTAAAAAACACTATTCTAATATACAGCGTACAACGTATTTAAAATAAGCTACTTTTATTTTAAAACATTAGTCGTCTATGCACGTAATTTTTGCAGTTTTAAGTTTAATAAGAAAAATAAATTACATAAGCATAATACAATAAGTATTTTACATCTTGTAAATCTGTAAAAATATGTTTATGTAAAAATTGTAATTGCTTTTTATGAATACAAAACATATGGTATAAAATAATTTTATTACTTATTAAATAACCATAGTAAACTTTTTCTAAAAACCTACAATTAAGAATTTTTAAGTTTGTTGTAATATAATGCTTCGTGCTTACACAAAATTAAAATTAAACCTAAATAGATTAAAAATTAAATTATTATGGTAAAATGAAAAATAATTACAAATTTTGTGTGATTAAATTTAATAATATTTTTTTAAAGTTTTCTAATTTAAAATTAACTAAATTTTTTTACACTAATTATTTACAAGCGCAGTTTGTAACCAGATATAACAAAAATGCGTAAATACTTTTCTTAAATGCATAAAAAAATTGTAGCAATGTATATTTTTGTAAATGTATTTTAATGTTTTTTTGCACACTATTAACTATAGTACGTCTCCTAAATAATGCCATGCTTTTTTACGCATATCATATGGAACATGACTTTTGAATGTACGTTGATTTTGAGGTTTTTTAGCTTATGTAATTTAATCTTATTTTACTTATTTATTTATTTATTTTTGGACTGATGTTACATACTGCTAATTGTATTATATTTTTATAGTTGTACACAGTTTTTGTGTGTTAAAAATTACTTTTACTGAATTATCTAAGCCAATAACCATAAATAAATAAATAATAATTGGGCGGGCCCTCAAATGGCTGCGCTAAATTTCCATAACACCAGAATTAAATACTTTTTACCGTTAATTTTTTAATATTTTTTAAATATAAAAAAGTTTTTTTGTATAAATCAATTTTTTACTACTACATTTTTATTAAACGGAATTATTCAGAATAAAATTCATCAGGAATACACTTCTATCCCTAAAATCCCAATTTCGACCATGTCCAAATTTAATTTTAAGCAGTTTTTTAACACACTAAAACATAAAATTGTTCAAAATAAACGTAAATTTCATTATAGTGGTTTTCAAAAAGCTTTGAACTTAAAGTTACCTAATGAGATGTCCTTACCGCTACTACTGTCATTAAACTGCAGGTCAATACTTATAAAAATTTTGATCGACGATCTCTCATGACAAACAAATTACATATGAATAGCTGTGTGATATTAATCCTAGAATCATGGTTGAATATATATGTTGAAATAATCTTATAGCACTTGATGGATTTTTTATATTTCGACTTGATCGAAAAAATTGCACTAAGAAATGTGGGGGAGGCCTTATTACATATATTAATAAGGAATACTGTAATAATCTTAAATCAAAACTTAAATATTCGCAAAATGGAATTGAGTACTTAATTGTCAATTGCAGAAATAAATATGTTTCACTACAAAAATATTGACAATGTAAATATTTACATAGCACCTTCTACCAGCACTGTGGAAATTAATTATTTCTACAATCAACTAATTGATTATCTTATCAATGATGATGAAAATACTTTAATTATACTAGCTGGTGATTTCAATCATGCGAATACTAACTTATTCAAACTAATGGGCCTTACTAATCTAGTTAATTTTTCTAATAGACTTCAAAAACAACTAGGTTATATTTTTTTACAAATGCCCCTGATTATTTTTCAGTAAAACAACATGCACCTTTTTTAACATTTGACCATTCCATAATTCGTCTGCTTCCAAAAATATACTCAAAGCATTATTATTCAAAATATTTAAAGCTTATTTTTAAATTATTCATGCATGTGCGAAATACATCAACTTCAAATGTAGCATTACTTAAATCCGCACTATTGAATATTAATAACATCAATTTTAACAATCTTAGTTTAAATGATGCTACTGTACTTGTTACTGACCTTATTAACACTTATATTAACAAATATTGTCTAGTAGTTAAGGTTGAGATTACAAACAACAATATTTCTTTATTAAATCTTAAAAGGCTTAGACGAGAAAAAGAGGTAACATATAAATCTAGTCAATATACTAAATTAAAAAACTTAAACAAGCAAATTAGACTGGAAATAAACAAATTTAATAACTATGTTAATAATTATTTTCAATCAAACCGTGATTCACAATCTATTTGGAAAAATATTAACAAAATTTTTAACAAATCAAAAGCAAATCAATGTAAGATGGATGCTAAAGAACTAAATGTTTACTTTATTTCAAACAACTCAAATATATCAGAATTTAATCAATTAACTAAAAATTATTCAACACCTATCATCAACTTTAATATTCAAAAATTAATTAACAGTTGTAAAACAAGCACATCACTTGGACCTAATGGAATAAGTTGCAATTTATTAAAGCTTTGCATGCCAGTAATTGTTCCATCATTATCTACAATAATAAACAAGTCTATTATGAATTGTGAAGTAGCTGATACTTGGCGTATCTCACGAATCACACCTATTCCAAAAGTTTCTGTCCCATCAACAAATTTAGAACACTATCACCCAATTGCTTGCACCTCAGTGTTTTTAAAATTAACTGAGAAAATAATACTTAACGACCTCAAGCCTATATTAAACATTAGTAATAATTATTATTAATTTTCATATAAAAATAATTATTCTACTGTAGACTGTGTAGCCAGCCTTGCTCATTACATTACTGAATCCCTTAACAAAAAAAATGTTCAATGTATTGCATGTTTCTAGATTATAAATCTGCTTTCAATAACATATCAAGAAAAAAATTACTTTAACGTCTTGAGCTACTTGAAACACTCAAATAATAATGGAGTTCCATTGCAAGTGCCGAAGCCATCACTTTTGTTTAAATTTGCAGATGATATGGTATTGTGCACAAAAATTTCTTCAAACAATGATCTAAACAAATTTGAAAGTTCTATTAATAAAATTGAACAATGGTCTACTAACGTTGATCTCAATTTAAATTCATCAAAATGCAAGTTTGTTAAATTTACAACGAGGCGTCCAAGAGAAACAATGAATTAAACAGAACATTCAAATTAAATCAAACAAACATATGCACCTGTAACAAAATTAAATATCTTGGTGTAAACACCTAGTGTGATTATGTAGAGCATATATTTTTGGAAACCAAATCCTTATGCTACTATATAAAAAGATTAAGAAAACTAAATGCTAACAATTATATTACTAAATTGTTCATTACATCATGTTTTTATTCTTTAATACTATAGTTTTTCCTGGTTTATTAAAAGAGGATTACGTTGTTTTAAAAAGATGCATATTGTTGGTATTAAAATCTGCAGGATTTATTGAATGATATTGTTAATAAACATTTTAAAGCTTGTATACAATTAGCATCAAGGACTAAAAGTAATAACAATTACCCATTACATGCAGCTTTTAACAATTCTGAAACTTCTGGAAAAACAAGAAGAACTTACCAGCACATGAAAGTCAAAACTAATCAATACAAAAATATATGTTTATCTCACTTATCGAGAATATTAACCAATCCAAAATCAAACAAAATTGAACTACTAAGATACCTATCAAAGCAGGAATTGTTACACCCATGCATTTATTTGAACTAATTTGGACATCTCACAGTATAATGTAACAAGTGTGTCTTATAATGACTCATTCTATGTATAACAATTTTGATTTTTTTAAAGTCACATGCATACTATATAGACTATATTTATATTCATTAACATATGACATTCTATTTCATTTTGATCCCATTATTTGTTCTACTACATTTTTTATATTAATGGTAAAAATGTATTTTACGTTGAATGTATTTCTAGTAAGATATTAAAGCTTAATAATAATAATAATAATAATAATAATAATAATAATAATAATAATTAATATTTTTATGCATTTAAGATAAAATTATAATTCTTAAAGTATTTTTTAAATATTTACTTACTTAATATTAATTTGCATTTTAAAATTTAAAAATATTTAACGCATTATATTTACAATTAATTAAAAAAATTGTTTAAACAAAATTTGTTAAAATTTTATAATTTTACTTACCATAGTATTTCAATTTCAAGGTTTTACAATGTGCGCGGTTGGAGATAATTAATTTTTTACATGGAAATAAAAAGTGAAAGGTTTCAAACGTATGGTTTATTTAAATATTTTATTGTATAATTTAACTAGTAAGCGGAAGTTACGTGGGGATGATGAAGAGAAATGGGATTGTAGTGTTTGCACGTATATGAATAAAAAGGAATCTTACAAATGTGAAATTTGTCACACAAGAAAAGGAACTTCTACTAGGTATTTTGTAAAATGCTTAATTTTTTTAGAAGGCCTCGACTTAATACACAAGTTGTGGAACAACAGCAACTAATAGCTCAATCTATAATAAAAGAGAAAGACGATGATTATAAAAAGAAAAAGGATTTGAAAATTTCCAAATCTTCTTCATTAAAGTATTATTTAAGCATTAATTTTATGTTGCAATTAGATTGAAATCTGTTGACAGATCTGCTCCTTTGTGTTTTGAAATTTTTGCTAATGGATACAGTGTGATGATTACGGAATTTCCAACAAAAACCTTGAAATCACAGTCAATAAATTATTCAGAAACTTCGGTACAGTTTATATTATTTGTTAATAATGTTTATAATAAAACAGGAATTTTATTAGGGATGTATTATAAAATAGTAGTTAGTTTTCGTCAATTAGTTGTTGACATGGTCAGCTTTTCATTATTTCTATATTTCCAGCGGCCGCCTTTTATTATTTTATATTTGAAGGAGCTCCATTAATATGGTAAACACAAGATAGTAACAGTTATATGGTTAATAAACAGTGTATTATTTATATAGTTTGATTAAATTATATTTATCTTGGTTGTTTCTATTAGACCAATGTATGGTATATATGTACCTTGTAATATCTTTTAAGTACATTGGGTGTATACTTGCACTGACGTAATAAAATGGAAGTCCAGTTATATTAAGCTACACCTTATTTTTGATTCGTGCTAATCTAGGTCAAAGGTACATTAAGAATATCACCATTAGAAATTAAGACTGAGAATTGCTAAAATTCTCAACTATTACGATTTTTATGAGCTTTTATCTGAATATTTTTTTAATATAAATAGATAAGATTTTGAGATATGTATAGATTCTCATATACGAAATGTTAACATGTTTTTTTACTATATATGTTACCACTTTTAATTTATAATATGATTTAGTTCATTAATACTTTGTTTTTATATTTTTATAATCTTTTCAGTTATTGTTCGTAACATACCTTCCATTATGTTTTTCTATTTTTTATCTTAATTTTTCAATTTTTTCTATTGTTATAAATCACCCCTTTAGTTCATCCATTTCCTATTTCCCCCGATAATCCATAATAGAATTGAGTACTAAAAGGCGTTTAGTCTATTCAACTCGTGTACAATCCTGAATCGTGAATTATTTAACAAAAACTAGTATACGTAGTCTGATTATTTTAAAGCGTGAATGGTTTTCTTAATTTAAGTTGAGATTATGCAGAATTTTTTTAATTCTAAGATTGTATATAAATACTCTATATAGTAAAAATGACTAGAATTAATTTATGAAATGGTTATTTGATTTTTGTTTTAGAAATTTATATTATGTAATTATTTTTACGTTTATTAATAAATTATTTTTAATCTTTATAATCAGGGTTTTGGTAGCAATCACGTAAATATTCCAGATGACGTTTCATCGACCGATTCATTTCCTAACACGAATGCTAGTCAATTCTCAAATGTTCATTCGAATTTTACAGAATACGATTTTACCGATAATATTGACATGAAAATGTGCAAATCTAATAATATACCTACCTATGGTTTATCTAGGTCTAATGACGATCGAATAAATAATTTTTGTTCTTATTCATCGGCATCTAGTTCAGTGGGTGGAAATACTTACAGTAGAACCAGTTCACCTCCAAATTTTTCAGGTGTTGTTAACTTGACTGAAGTGAAACGAGAACAAGCCGATTTGGTTGCTGAACAAAGTGCACACGACGGAGATGATGAATGTGATGAGGACGACGATGAATCAACAAAACTTGGAAAATTGCCATTAAAATTATTACCTAATGACTCATCATTGAAAACTAAATATTTTGTAAGGAATAAAAATGGTGATCTTTTAGGTTCGAATGGAATTTCTCCTTCAAATGAATACGCATTTGGTTCCAATGAACTGGTTAAAGCATCTGATTCTTCTAACAAGCATTTAACACGTACGAATAAATCTAGTTTTCAAAATACTCGGAAGTCACGTAAGAAAGTTCAATCCCAACTCAATGTTTGCTCACTGAGAAGTTCCGGGTACAAAGATAAAAATGTTTCTAAATTATCCGATGAGAAACCAATCAAGCGTCGAAATAGTAATCGATCTTATAAAACAGATTTGAATTCAAGACCCCGTAAACGTGAACGATTAGACTTGGATTTTCCATTTGACGATACATCAAAAAATGATTTTTCAAATTCCAGTAAAACGTCTTCTGTTTGTAAAAGCTATATGAGTCCTACTTGTAATCATGATTATCCTATTGTTGATTCCGTTCATTTAAACAAGCAGCAAAATTCTGATTCCCATAGTTTTGTTCCACTTGATTCTCCCAAAAATTCATCTTCTCCTATTTTAAAGCCATTATCCACTAATACATTGTCTAATACAGTTGTACAGTCTAATAATCGTTTGTCCACTGAATCTAAAAACACTAGCGCTATGACCGACAGCAGTGGAGCTAATGCTTTGGAAATGTCTACTTAAAGCAATGACCATGTATTTTTTGTGGATAAATTGTAATCCATATTTCTTGTTAAAACAACATTTTTTCGATTGTTAATTATTGTTTTGTAATATAATTATTGTGTAGGTATCTGTATTTTGTTGATGGTGCCTTGTTTAAACAGTGGATTACATATGATTGTACATAAACGTTTATAAAACAGTGACAAATTGTATATGTTTTTGAATGTGGATTTGTTAATTCGATTACTTGTACAAAGATTGTGATTTTTTATATCTATGTATAATAATGTTCATATTTTGTAATTACACTTTTAAGTGCAATCAATATGCTGTTGTTTTTTTTTCAATGTTTTATTTTTGTTTATTGTTAACAAAAAGATGATTTTTCGAAATTAATTTATGAAATGATAAATTACTTTCCACAATGTAGCTTATATCCGTTAATTTTTTATTAAATTTTATTTTTGTACATTACGTTTCAGATTTTGTCTATTACATTTTTTAAGAGCAATATTTTTTTTAATGAATATTGAATTTGTGAAGTTTGAGTGCACATTATTTTCCGTGCATTACGTTTCAGCAGTTTTTGTTTTGTTTGTTAGTAAATGCTCATTTATTCAAAGAGGTATGTTGGTGTATGGTTAGTTGGATTGAAAATTATTTACACTGTTAATATTAGTAATAATATTTGTGTTAATAAAGTTTTGGTTGCAGTGATCTATTTTCTATTTACCAGTGATGTGGATTGCTTATATATATATTTGCCTGTTTGATTATTTATTAAATAGTTGATTTAGTGTACGATTGAGTAAACAATATATAATCAGTTAAATTGGATAGCATTTTGATTTAGTAGCTCTGCAATCGAATTATGATAAATTTCAATAATTAGTTTAATTAAAAAAGTTTTCATGCGTTTGTAATAATTGTCATTATTTTTGTTCTAGCCATGAACAATAGATTTTTGTTATAAGTTGTTTTGTCTGCAATTGTAGACTGTTTCTATTATTTAAAACTTAGATGAATAGAAAAGTATTAACATATATTAATTAGGTCATTTCGTATTTTGATTTTTGGGATTGTAGGTTTGGTAATTGTTCTATTGCTGAAATTCCAATTTATTGATTTTATAATTTGAAAGACAAATGTATTTATTATTATTTTTGCAGTGTATTGTAGAAAGGACCTTAGTGATGTTAAATATATTGATTTTGAACATATTTTCATTCTAGACTAGTGTAGAAAGATGTTCAAAAACAAAGTGTACACTGCTAATTGTGGGACTGTCATTGATTTGGCATGTGAGTTTTAGAACCACAAACAGAAATAATCTTAGAAAATGCAAACGCAAAATTGAGTTTAAATTATTATTCATTTACTTGCATGTAAGTTTTATTAAGGTATTTGACTACATGGAAACTTCAATTGGTTGACACACAATGTAGCGGACTTGGAGTTAAATGCATAATTTTGAGGCAATTTTAACGATTACTCCAAAATGGGAGCCTTAATCTTATTATAAGATTTTATTTTTATAATTACTGAAGAGAACTTACTGTCAAACACTGGGGGTTTTAAATATTCTTATTTTTAATTTTTATTTACGTATGCAAAACCTAAGATATTGACTAACTTTGACTTAGTGGTTGATCTCTGTTTAGACTTAAACAACCGAACTTTATGGTTGTTGAAGTAGAAGTGTAGAACCGACAAGTGTCTCAATTGTTTCTACTCCACTTCATTCAAACCACTATTTCCGGTTGGAATTTATTACTGTGAGGACTATTGGTAAAACGTTTTATTTATAGGTTAAATTTAAACTTATATTGATAAAAATGCTTTTAATCAAATGTTTACGCAAATTAGAAATTTAATGATAATTTACTTTGGGGGAAGGTTTTAAGAAGTAAAATTAAATCTGGTTTGAGTTATAAAGACAGACAGCAATATATTGTGAACTGCATAAATTAGCTGGAGTGCTTGTAAATGTATGTGCCACATATTTTTGCATAATTTTATGTTCCAATAGATTTACCTATTTTACCTCACTATTACAGACTAGAATGCTGTTATTTTTATTTTTATATTTTAGCTGGCTTTTGAAACTCATTTGTTGGAATTAAAGAATGTTCAGGTATTAATTAATTAATTAATATTATTATTTATTTCAAAACCCTTTCGCTTTGAAAAACGTAGGGTAACAAGATTGTTCTATATGATTATACATTAAATTTTTGGCTTTAAAGATCGTGTATATCGAAGATTGAAATTCTGTTTGGACTTTTTCGAACGCTGTTATTGGAATCATGCTGTTTTCACGTTTTTAATGAGATATCTTTTTGTTTAGCAATATTTTTTACTAAGGCCAGCTTGCTGATCTTGGACTCAAATCCTCCTTTTTCTCAACCTGACTTAGGACTGGCTACGGTGGACTTAAATTTTTATTAATTTGTGACTGTTTAACTTTTGTGTTAATGCATTACCAATTTTTTGTAATTAAAAAAAAGAAAGTCTATAAATAGATATATTTAATTTTTGCAGTGTTTTTATACACGCACACTATTTTCATATTGGATGTGTGTTTTATTGATAAACAGTTGCAATTATTAGCATTTGGCTATTTATATTATTTTGTGTCATTGTTATCAATATTAATAAGCGAATAATTCATTTTATTCACCCGTATTTACAAATTTTTTGCGTGTTTTGTTGACAAGTTTTGAAATGACTAATGGATGATGATGGCCCAATACAAAAATTACCATTTTCTGTCACTTTTTATAGAAACAAGTATCGTCCACTTGTATTCCAAATTGAAACATTTTTCTTTTCGTTGCAAATAGTGAGCAAGCATATGCCCAGTTTGTTATTATTTCAAGTGGATATGACAAATTAGATTTCTATTATTTCAGTCATTTGGTTGTTGGCATGGTCACCTTTATTTTTAAAAAATTTCCCACTATTTTGAATAGTTCTGTTATCGAAATCATGTAATGCTATGTGTGGTTTACTGATGTGATCAGTATTTCTGTAGTAACGTGTGAAAATCATGTCGGACAAATACTTTGAACTACTTTTGTGATTATTATGTTATTTTAAATCTTAGTTTAACCAAGATAGTTTTCATTAAATGATTAACAAAGACGATGTACTCGTTGAATCACGCATGCAGTATCACTGAGAATATCTGCAATATATATATATATATATATATATATATATATATATATATATATATATATATATATATATATATATATATACTAAAGTTGTGCAGATGACATATCCGATTCAAGACACTTTACTATTTTGGTTTGATCCCAGTTAACGACTGATGGCATTTGATAGCATGATTTCAATAGCTAGTTTGTTTTAAAACAATTGTTTGCTTTCATCTTTTTGGATAAGTTAAGTGAAAACACGTTTGTGTGTGTGTGTGTGTGTGTTTAATAGCACGCTATTGAACAATATTTACTTTTTAAGTGTTTTTGTACAGCAGTTGTATTACATTTGCACGACACAGTTGGGGCGTTGAAATATCCGTCAGAATTTGTATGATAGATGAACTCAAATTTGCAAATGTGAATTAGAAATCTGGTGTCTTAAATTAACTTCAATTGATTGACTACCTGTAATTCAATCCTTATTGCAAATCTCCACTTTATATTCGACAAATGTTAAGAAATTTATTGGTCAATAATCACAAATGTTGATGGTTAAGTCAGCTGTTTATTAGTTCCAGGTTCTCATAGTATCTCGAATAATCTTCCACTGTTAATCTATTTTTGAGGCGTGTTGAAATATTTCAGTCCAAGGGCTCTGTCAATTTTTCCAAAATAGCATGAAGATCATCTCAAACAGCATCCATTTAAGTACGCTTTCGACCACTTCTTCCACTCAGCATTTGGGCAGGTCAAGGTTAAAGTACGTGAGATTGCATCAGAATTTCTACGAAGAACGTGCCCATACCAATGCATTCTTTTTTATTTCGTTACCAATGATGGAAGATTGTGAAATTGGAGATTATCTCTAATTTGGCGGTTGCTGATCTTTTCCGTCTAATCCCTTAATACGGGTGATGCGTAATGGGTGTTGTGTCAGATGCATCTGAGTTATCTTGCTTCAAATTTATCGATCATGCTCAAATAGCAACATTTATGTATTTTTTTTTGTTGTGAATTGTTCGAGTAATGTAAAAAGCAATTGACAAATTTTCTAAAATTAGAAATATGTATATGCTTATCGCATTTAGAATCCGCGATAATTTTTTGCCTAAAATTGTGTGTAAATTAATCAGGTTTCCAAACTTTCAGCGAATTCTAAAGGTCAACTCGTGGCATTGTGTGGGTATGTTGTCAAGTCTTTTTTACTATATATATATTAGAATTTGTTTATTGCATATTGCTCTATAGATACGTATTTCAAATGATTTAGTAAATATTGGTAATTTTATAACTTACTTATTTTGAATACGTATTAAAACTGATTGCATAAAAATGTTGATTATTTAAAAGAAGATATTACAAAATTTGAGGATTATATATATATATATATATATATAAACATGTGGTACATATATACAATGATTTATGTTAATATTTTGCTGTATAAATTTTAACTTGATTTTACGCAGATAAAGTATTTAACATTTAATATTTATATCCGTGTAAGATTTTTACTTTTATCACTTGTTATTTTGAAATTGCTTCAGGATAAATATTCTAATAAATAATTCTCTATTAGTAATGATCTCTACACGAGGTCCATCATTTTATTGAAGTACGGCAAACGTTTTTTTTAGCTTTGTGAGAGTATTGGTAAGAGTTTTCTTCCTCTAAACCGAGAGCTGGAGTGGATCAAGTATTTTGAGAATTATCTCCCACATAGGTTTAGCATCCTAGCAGTATTACAATCCTAAAACTGCATATACGTACGTTCTACGCAATTCCAACCTACATGTACTCACTCAAAAATTTTTAATTTACTTGGTCATGCATTTATGTACATGAATTAAACATTTGTTCAATTCGTATGATTTATTTCATGTTAAAAATGTTTTTTTTACATTAATTGCGTTAATTTGGTTTAGATGAACGTTAAGCGATAAATTGTCATTAATAAAGTATTTGTTTTAAATTAAGCTTATTCGTACTATTACCAACACATATTCTCTATTAGAACTATGTGCACTTTTAAGAACTGTAATAAAATCAGATTGTCCAGGGACAGAGAAAAAAACATGTTTGTCTATGCTACAATTATTTGCTTAAATATTGTAATATAAGAACGTTTACGATTGCTAATGTAAATAAACTACTGTGTTATTATTTAATATATTCTTCCTCTATCAACGCAATGGTGACTATAAACTTGTACAAACTTTAGTTTACGCCAATACGAAATTACAAATTTTCGAGTAAATAATGTATTTATTTTTTGACTTTAAATTATTGCTGCTATTCGTTTTAATTGATAACTAATTAGGTCAAAAGAATTGGTCATATTCTCATTGAAAACCCCACAAAAACATCACGTGTTCAGTTTGCCTTCCAAATCGCAATCTATCAATTTGTGCTGGGATCCGTCGTCAAGTCAAGGTCGTTTGGCAGTAGTTGTATGTTGGAATTTTTACTCAGTACCAATATTTAATCGGGTTTAATATCTATTAGGTTTATTAGGTAGATTGGTGGTATTTTCGATGTACTAATGTTATTGGAATTTGAAAAAAGCTTACATTTTTTCAGGTTTCCTGTTTTCATGATTGTAATAGCTTATTTTCAACTTACATTAATATGGGACAGAGACTGGATTCATAGCAATGAGTTTAGATTTTCACATTGGCAATTAGGTGCTTGTATACACCCAGAGTACTCAAAAGTTTTTTTAAGGTTAAGGGAGACCGCTTGTATAGAAAATTAGACAGATTTTGGCACTGAAATAGTCATAAAAACGCCATTATTTAGTGAAAAAATGTAGTCATTGTTTTATCTTTGAGTATATAAGTGATTCTCCTTGGCATAAAAAACAAAAGCCAACAGTTTAGAGTGTTATGATTTTGAGAGGCAACCGTTTGACATGCTCTGAGAATAATAATAATAGGTTAATGAAGAAGTGACCATGTCACCATTTCATTCATTTAAAATTATTCAATGTGATTCTACTTTAAATTTTTGGCATTGAAGATTAAGCTTTCTTTCAATCCTTGTTTAACCTTGTAATGAGAATCATGCTTTTATTTCTTTTTTGTACTTTGCTGAAATGGCGTTTTTTTGTTTCTTAAGTAGAATTTATTTATCCTAACAATTCGTCCTCCACGCGGTGTATCCTGGACTAGGTGCTCCTAGACATCTAGACTAATAATAGCAGCATCCGAGTGTACAGCAGTATAACTGAGTTTTCGCTACGGTGGGTGGCTGTAAGCAAACACCCAGGATACTTAAAAGGTAACTTAAGGTGTGTGTATACCATATTTAGCCGTTGGGCTCAGGGAGATGACTCACAAAAAATCAGGCGGACTCGTCAATCTCTGTAAACAGTGGCGACGTCACAAGGATGCCGTCTACCAGCTAAGAAACTTTGTCATCCTTCTACATTTATTACGCTTATTAAGCAATCAAAGTCGATTATTTATATGCCGTATAAATGTGGAAAGTAATGAAGAGTTGACCACGTTACCAACCAAAATAAAAATGAATGAAATGAACAAAATAATAATTTTTAAAATGTATAAGTGCTTACATGATCAAACACATCTGCATCGCATTTACTTAATTTATAGTAAATCACTTTGTTAGTTTTCTTCTGCTTGAATGTTTTGGGGGAAACATTTTTTATTGGGTGGACACTTAGCCAAGCCAAACAAAGGCCTGAATTTAGTACTGGTAGTGGGACTCAAACCCATACCCACCAAATTTTGAGTTTCTCAACTAACTCTTCCTTTAAATTGTCAAAATGCTTTTAATATATATTTTGTCTATCTCAGAATTTAATAATTAAAAATCTATTTATTTTGTTAAATGTTATTAATTCTGTTACATAATATATAAAAAATATTTCGGCAAAATTTGAATGTACACAATGCAATTAAATAATTTTAAAAAGTAATTATTTGTTTTACGGAAATTATGTAACCGTATTCCAATAAAGCTAAAAATAGAATATAATAAATTCTACTTTTATAAACCATGAATACGTTTCTATTTACTGTCTATAACTAGATGTACGAATGGCAGCAATAATAAAATTAGATGGGTAATCTAATTTTATTTAACCATTATATATATATATATATATATATATATATATATATACAGAGAGAGGGAGAGACGTTGAACAATAGAAATAGTTCTCAAATAAAATTTAAAAAATTAATTGGAGGGTGTTTTTGAATTTGAATTTAATTTTTTTATTATTAGCATAATGGCTTTTATTTTTATTTCTTATTACCATTACCAATTTTTATTACATTCATTGATTTGATTGGTGACATTGATACCTCTTTATTCTTTCTACATTTGTACATTTTAAACGATCGCCTTCGATAGCTTGATACGTATAACAAACATGGTTAATAAATTCTATATCATATTGCAAACCGTACATTAGATCATTATCCAATTATTTTTCTTAGTAAACATTATCATGTTTCTTTCTTGTTTATTAAAATATTTTAGCGCCACAATCGCTGTGATTTGTTGTTATGGGACGCCCACGAATGTCGTCTTACGTGTGAACAAAGTTTGGGTGGTTACATAAGGCCGATTTCTTCAATCGACTGGAGTCCCGTTGAGCCGCATCTGCTGGCCAGCACTTCAACTGATCAATTTCGTGCCATTTGTTTGTGGGATGTGAGGGATTTGTCTAGGCCATCGAGAGCTATCGAATCACTTTGTACGAGGCTGTATATATATTGGTTATTTTTATTTTTACTACTTAAAATGTTTTACGCGAAACATATTTTAGCGGAGCCGAACATGGGCCCGCATTTAGTGCCGGTGGTAGGATTTGAACCAATGTTCATTCAGATCTAACTTAGGCGCTCTGTGCTGCTAGGCTACTCCGGGTATATATATATATATATATATAATAGAAATGCCAATAGAAACATATTTATTATTAACACATCTGCTTCTTGTCAATTACAGCAAGTAGAGATGTATTTATAGTTTTTGAGAGTAGAATGTATTGCATTCTATTTATACCGTTTTATATTTTACGTAAAGCGAATAATTACTTAATTACATCGTCTTTTAAATTTTACTAAAACATTCTTCAGATATTTTGTAACAGCATCAATAAAAGAATGGAACAAAAATAAATTCTTTAATCATTAAATTACAAGTTGGACAAAATAAATAGTGATAGCATTTTGAGAAGAAAGAGTTATTTCCCCAAAAACATTCATGCCGTGAAAACCAAATAAGAATAATAAGTGACAATAGTCGGATATCTTCGCAGTGTTTTGTGGTTCAGTCGGTATATACAGAAATGGAACTTACATTTAAACATACTTTCTGCGGAGTTTAGAACTTTTACTACCACTCCATGTATATCTTAAACATACTTTCTGCGGAGTTTAGAACTTTTACTACCACTCCATGTATATCTTAAACATACTTTCTGCGGAGTTTAGAACTTTTACTATCACTCTATGTATATCTTAAACATACTTTCTGCGGAGTTTAGAACTTTTACTACCACTCCATGTATATCTTAAACATAAATTCTAAGTGTAGTGTGTCATTGTCTAATTTTATTAAAATTTTAACTATGGTTTTGATTTGTCACCAAATAATTATATTTATTTTAAAATAGCTACTCCGGTTTTGGTGAAATGGAATCCGATAGTGGGAACCAAATTTTCCACGTGTCATCCAAATGGAATTAAGATTTGGGACATTAGAGTACGTTGATACGAATTTATGTAAATGTCATACGGTGTCATTTCGTCAATGTTTGTGTGTGATATGTTACCATGATATCGCGTTTAACCGTTATACGCACGAAGACAATTAGAGGTTTAATTTATAAAAATATGTTCGTTAAACTGATTTTGATTGAAAAGCAGTGGTAAATAAATTATTATTCTAGTTTGAACATATGTGTTAGTCAAGAGAGTCTAGAATTTTTGATGGTATCAGTTTTATTTGTTAATTGAAAATGACTATGTATATATAATACTTTGCATAGACAAACACACCAGAACAATATTTGGCATCAGATTCGTCAATTATCGATTACGATTGGTCGCCCCAATCACCAAATCACGTGGCTACCGTCGGATTAGACAAGCATTTGATCATTTGGAATATTGATGATCATTTAAATCCAATCAATAAACTTCAATTGGGCAATATGCAAGCGAAAAAGATTTTGTACACGGTGGGTTTGGAAAATGCTACCTGAATCTAGTTCCAAGTACAACCATAAAATTGTTTTGTTACAGTTTAGAAAGTATTAAATCTGAATTAAGGTTTTTCCCAATGGTTTTTATTTATAATAAATATTAATAATTAGAACTGACAATAAACAATACAAAATATTTAATTTTACAATTATTTAGAAATATTATTTTTAAATTATAGGAACAGAGAAAAAGTTGTACTTCAAAGTTAACACATATATTTGTATAATTTTTATGATTATTTATTTATTTGGTTTGATTATTACTGCTCAAATGTTTTACGGTAAATATTTTTCAGAAAGTGGACATTTTAGCAAAGTCAAACGGGGGCCCGCATTTAGTGCCGGCGGTGGTACTCAAACCCGTGTCCACAGAAGTTCGAATCCTACATTTTACTTAATTAGAAAAAATATCCTTTGACGATAAACATTTATTATTATTAAACACGATATTAACGTTGTAATTATTGTATACTATTAATCGGAATAAAAATGTACCATTTTGTAATAAACGCAATAATACTAATTAATTTTAAACATATTTTATTAAAAATTATAATAATTATTTTGTACTGATGTGACTTGTCAGCGCTAAAACAAAGTCTATAATTGACAAACATTGTTTTGGTTTGGTATAAAGTATGAAATAGCTGATCAATAGTTAATTATACCAAATACTTTATTTAAACAGGTGAATTTTAATTTCACGATGTGAGTGCTTTTGGGGCTTAAGTGCAATAAAATTATGTGAGTCACAACTGTATTAAAAAACAGTGGTTTATTAAACATTTTTAAACAGCCACCGACAACGTCATTTAAATTCACTTTGTTTACATGAATATCACACAGACTTGAATTGACAGCTGCACACCCTCATTTTGCTGCCTAATAGTATTGATATTAATGCTATTAATTTATTATTATTATTATTATTATCATTATACTAGAACAAACCATCTGTAAGCATACTCAAATTAAATACTTATTTTTATAAATCCAGTTTCTTGTTGCAAATGAAATTACACAAGTTACATTAACAACTGAATAATTATAATACGAAACCACCTGAGTCAGCTGGTTCTAAAAATAGACGATCATATTGATTATTAAGCACTTTGTAATGTTTAATATAAGAACCTGTTTGGTAATTGAAAATGTCATATACTTTATATTTTCTTGAATATCTGACGTAATATTTTGTTAATAATGTCACACAATCTTAATTATAAACCAGTTGGCATTGAATATATATTTTCTAGTTGTAAATAATGTATATTGGTGAAATTATTATTATTATTATTATTATTATTATTATTATTATTATTATTATTACTATTATTATTATTATTATTATTATTATTATTATTATTATTATTATTATTATTATTATTATTATTATTATTATTATTAGTATTAGATGTTATTAGATACTTCAGTAGAAGTAGCTTTCAGCAGACAAAAATATGTACAATTATAAAATACAATACAAATAGCAGTACGTAATATTTTATTTATTTATTTATTATTTTATGTTTATTGCTTTGAATATTTTATGAGAAACATCTTTCAGTAGTGGACATTTTAGCGAAGCCGAACGTGGGCCCGCATTTTAGTGCCGGTAGTGGGATTCGAAACCATACCCACCGAGGGCCAAATCAAGAGTTGTACCACTAAACCACCGCAACAGTTAGAAAATAGAATAAGATTAAAATACATACTCTAAAACAGTCAAACGTTAACGTATATTCAAAAGACATGTACATTATGATGTGTATGAAAGGGCATGATATTACTTTGGGAACATACTATAGTTAATAATATTCTAATATAACAGTGTACATCAAATGTGAGTGATTTATGTGTGAGTATGAGTATTAAAACAATAACCCAGATATTGAACAATGGATGGTCACCAAATGGAATGGGCAGATTTTGGACAACAGTAATTGGACAGATAAAAAATTTATGATTTTGATAGGTTTATGTAAAGGTCACTTTGAACTTTATTGCAATTGGATAGTAACCATGCTAGTTACGACAGACCTGAATTTAAGTACACATTTGCTTTGCACTTGGCATGGATATATGATCTTGTCATCTTTCCTGAGGCAAATGATTTGCTGAAATCACGATACAGTGGATGCTTTGTGTTTAAGATATGATTAATAAATTGAAGATATTCCTCGAAATGTTGATGGATTATTTTATTAAGAATATTATTGGAAGGGGGAGCGATATAAGATTATTGGAATAATACGTATCTTTAAACTATGGATTAATGATATGTGAATGAACGTGAAGTTTCTTTAACCGTTTAATGTAGTAACACTAACCCTGAGTTTTTGTGAGCAAATGCTTAATATGATTAGACCAGGCAATTTTCATATTTAGTAAACCACTATCAGAAGTGTCAATCGCAACATTTTTAATACGAACTTTCGGATGAAGTTGAATTAATTGTGTTGAAGGCTTATATAAGCTAAAATTAATTACCTTACATTTTGTAGGATTTAATTTTAGGCTATGGTTTGTTGACCAATCCATTAATTCAGTAGTTGATTCCAAGAAATGCAGATTATCTTCTTATGAAGAAATAGCTTCACATAAAGTCATGTCATCTTCATATTTCAAGAATATTTATCTTCTAAGCAATACAGTATTGTGTATTGTATGAGAAAATTGTTTTTTTTTCAAAATTGTTTGGCTACTAGAAAATTTAAAATTAGAAACTAGACGGGAATTTTGTTTAGGATTGTACTTTGTTCCTCCAAAGTACCAAAATGGTTGTAAATAATTTGGACCATGAAATATTTTGCTAATGTGGTTTATTAAATGTAGCATTTAACACAAGTTTAGTTAAGTAATTTGGAGAGTTAATGGTTTCCAATAGTTATATTTATATCTGACAAATTGGAATACTGCTCGGTGCCAATGTTTGTTTTTAAATATTCTTATTACACAATTTTATTTAGTATATGTTTGAAGTACATTACTGTTTGTTTACCTAGTTTACAAGACTCACATTTAACATATAGAAAAAGTGGAATTCTATATTTAATCATCTATTTTTAGTATCTTACAGTATAGAACTCCAATCTACACATACTTTGAAAGAACCATTTTATAATTAATTGCCGGGGTGGTCTAGCGGTACAGCGCTTGAATTCAGACCTTGGTGGACATGGGTTCGAATCCCATTGCCGGCACTAAAATTCGGGCCCACGTTTGGCTTCGCTAATTATTCACTGCTGAAAGATGTTTCTCGTAAAACATTTAAAGTAGCAAGAAAATAAATAAATAAATAAACTGATTATGCTGATTGCAATTGCAAATGTATTATTATTATTAATTTTCAGTAAGGCTAATTCGTATAAAATCGTTCTTATTGCTCGAATTTTGATTCTTACAGCCTTCTGGTGACCGTATTTTACTGTTATCTAAATCGACTGACTGGAGCACTCATGGATTGAGTATTTGGACTGCGCCCGAACTGATTCAAAATTACGATTTGTTTCGTTTCAAAGATTCCAAACGAAACATGATGTATCACCATCCTTTTCCACACCAGTCCGATTCGTACCCACTGGACATGGTTTGGTACAAATGTTTGTCCGACGACGTTGCCGATGAGGACTATCTGGATCAGGATGCTTTGAATATGTCCCAGTGGGATGGTGACTATTCCAATTCAGAAAGTGAGTTTGTTACAATATTATTATTAATGATAATAATGGTAGTTGTAGTAGTAGTAGTAGCAGTAGTAGTAGTAGTAGTAGTAGTAGTAGTAGTAGTAGTAGTAGTAGTAGTAGTCCCAGTGGGATGGTGACTATTCCAATTCAGAAAGTGAGTTTGTTTTACAATATTATTATTAATAGTAATAATAGTAGTAGTAGTAGTAGTAGTAGTAGTAGTAGTAGTAGTAGTAGTAGTAGTAGTAGTAGTAGTAGTAGTAGTAGTAGTAGTAGTAGTAGTAGTAGTAGTAGTAGTAGTAGTAGTAGTAGTAGAATAGTAGTAATACAGTATGTCTGACACTATAATTTCTTTTTAAGCTAGTGATATAGTTAATTTTTATTTTTTAAAGATGTGTTGATTTTGGGTTTTTGTCAAATGTAGCATTGGCAAAGAAAGTTTTTTTTAATAAAATTTTGTATTGTTACTACTAAACAAAACTATTATTAATGATACGTGTTTGCGTAAACGAACAAACGTGCGCCAGATAACATTTATTTACGATGAATTAATTAATTTTTATAAATGCTATAATATAAAATTTAAAATAATTTATTGTGCAAAGAAATTAAACAAAACTTGTGTTGTACTTATGACTGAATAGTTTGTTTTATCAACATATCGCCTTCTTTTTCCAACTTGATATTGAGCATATTTTTAAATACGTTTTAAGTTACTGAACTGAAATGTTTTAACCTATAGTAATTTCTGAGTTATTAAAAATAAATAAGAACTAACAGTTGGCCTACATCAGGGTTTAGTATTAAGCCCGTATTTGTTTGATGTGGCTGTTGACGTGCTAACAAGAGACGTTAAGGTGGAATCACCATGGGGTATGTTATTTGCAGATGATATTATTTTATGTAGCAGAAAACCATTACCTGTAGAGAAGGTTAGATGAATACGACAAAAGAAAATGTTGGTAAAATCAAAATGGAAATACAAGAATTTTCTAAAATATGAAAAAATAAATACCTGGGCTTTTTATTAAAAGATTAATATATAGATTTATATTCAGAAATAAGTCAAAAACACAAACAGGATGCCATAACTGGAAGAAACTTGAAGGAGTATTGTGTAATAAAACAATAACGGCAAGGACAAGGAAAATCTGTTAAGACCGCAGTGAGACCGACCATCATTAACGGATTGGAAACGTGGAGTATTAAGAAAGCCCAAAAGGATACATTGAACTTAGTAGAAATAAAAATGTTTTGCCGGTTGTTGGGATTGCCCAAATTAGACAAAATAGAAAATAATGCTAGTAGAGGAAAGCTGAAAATTATCGAAGCTTAAAAGAAAATTCAAGAAAAAAGATTGAGTTGGTAAGGTCATATTCTGCGAAGAAATATTGGCAATAGAAGTGAAAGGTCAAGAAAACGAGTTGACTAAAAAAAGATGGTTAAATTGTGTTGAAGTAGATATAAAGAAAAAGGGGATGACAAATATTGACGCTGTGAACAAAACCACATGGAGAATACTGACCAGAAACAGTGACCCATCATAAAAGATGAAGTTTCATAATGCATATTAAAAAACTGATAAATTTAACTAATTTCTAGCTGGAAACTAGGTTTATATAGGTTTCTACTAACATCATGAATAGAAAATAATATGCGGTTTTTTAATGTATATATACTGTTTAACATTCGTGACGGGTGAGTTTTGTATATAAATATGTGTTGTGTAAAATATGAATTTTGAACTGTATGTGTAGTGTGTTATCTTAAAGTTTATATTTTTATTTAAATTTTATATATATTTATATTTTTTATTAAATTATTATTTTTCTTAAAGAATATTATAAATTTAATTATAGTTATTTATTAAATGAAGGGGTAACTGGAAATCAATTAGAGAGCACGGAACTCGTCAAATTTCTTAGCGATTTATTAAAACCTGAACCACATTCTAATGGTTTAAAGTATTTGGTGGTTAATAAAATTACCGTTTCTATCCATACCTTGTTTTAAAAATGACAATTTTGGATAAAATTCTAAAGTGAACATAATTCTTAATTATATAAAGGACACAATTTGCGACTATTAAAATTGTTGAGTTTGTTTAATTGCATCTAGATAGCTCAAACTTTAATGTAATTGCATTTGCGAAAAATTGCCTGAACAACAATATCAAACAAAATTGTTTGAAAAAAATTAACTGCGCGATTCAAGATCAAAGTTCACAACATTATGTTGATAAACGGAATGACCGTTAATCTAAACGTTTTGATGAAATGATGGAATTCTGCAAAATATTGAAAATATATACTTAATATATATTTATTTTATACAGGAATTATAATATAATGTTAAGCGAATAATTCCGTTTTTTATTTATCAAAAATGTGTAAATTATGGTCTTTATCTAAGTTAGAATTTGGTAACGATATTAATAGTAAATACTTTTTTAACATAATTTTTGGCAATACTGCTAAAGTGATGTTTAAGGAATGTTTCGGTAAAATGTAGAACTTCCCGATGTACTTAAATTAGGTTATAATAGCTAATCATTTGTACTGTGTTAATTTTGACAGTGGCCTGTGTAACGTCTATATGACTCATTTAAGTAATTTATTCTTGCAACAAACGTATGTTTTGTTGCATATTATGTTTTTGCAATTCAATACATTTTTGTTGCTATGAATTTGTTTAGTTAAAAGTAAGTTGCTAAATATTTATTAAATAAAAATGTAATTTTCAAAGATAATTTTAAAAATTCGTTTGATGTATTAAAGAAAAAATGGACTATTTTCGGTATGCCACCTGTTTGCTTTATTTGACAAATTCAAAACTATTATTAGAAAATTGTAATATGCGTATACAGTAAAAAGCAGTTACCACATTTAAAATTCACTACATAAATAATCAACTGAAATATATCACATAATATACAACATTATAATATAAAAAAACAACTATAATTTAATCAATATTATTGATAATAAAAATAATTATCATAAAATATGAACTGGTTTATAATCAGAGGTTGATTAAAATCGTCAATGTATCGTTAAATATTGAAGAAACTGTAAAGTTTAATTGTTGCAAATTTTATTATTTTGCATTTCTGTGGTTTTAAATGAGAATTAAAATTACTGAACCACCGTTCAATCGTCTTGGTATTAATCCTAAATTGCTCAATGTCATGAACTGATTAAATGCTATTGTATAGGATGGTTATTATGTAATCATGATCTGTGCTTGTTAGGGGAGATAAATTATCTACAATAAAATACCTATTTAAAAGATTTAATTAATTCTTCCCTTTCCAAATTATTTTTGATTGCAATTAAAAAATATGGCTTACAACTCTCACAACAATTACTACTAAAAAGTTATTATTTAACAAAACCTCTCTAGCAACTACATAGCATACAAGAGAAACGTCACTTTAACTATAAAATATACATTACTATATAATAATTGAAAAAAAAAACTATAATTATATATACATATATATTGTAAGTAAAAAAAAAGTATAAAATGTCAACTGGTGCAAAATTGAAAATTGAGTAAAATGATTAACATGATTTATAAAGACAACTATTAACAAAAATACGGATTACATAAAATTTTTCAGTTACCAAATGATTAAAGATATTAGAAAGTTTAAAAAATTTAATAATCTATGTGATCGCCTTTCTTTTGAACAACCTGATCCGGGCGTTTTGGAATGCTGTCGATGAGACTGTTGATATATTCTTGTTTCATCTCGTATTGCATAACAAACCGAATACGTTCACATAAATTTGCAATTTCGGTATGCTTATTGATGTTGCGCTTTAGCATACTGTAAAAATTTAAATAACATTGATATCCGGGCTGTTAGGTGGTAATTGAGTAAAAGATAGCTTTTTTGATTTTAGCCCCTCTACTGTCTAAACGTAAATATAAAGCAAATATAGTGAACTTTGATAAATATGACGTTACCTTTTAGGACGTATGACATAGAGCATTGTCCTGAAAAACAGTAGTAATCCCCGTATAAGTGTGTTGCATTTCATAATGAAAAACATCCTTCATAACTGAAATAAATTTTTCACTATTTAAGGTATCAGATACAATTCTTTATTTGATAGGTTGATTATACTTAATACCAAACCAACATTACTTGTCGAGGGTGGGCTTTCTTTCTAACAACCGGTAGTGAATGTTTTTGAAAACTCGAGCCACACAACACTTTGCTTTTAAAGCCAAATGGTTTGTCCCGAATCATTGTCTCATTAGCAAAGTATACGGAACGGCAATAACATAAGTGTCGTTCACTCCATAGTTTACAAAAGGCTAATCTATTATCCTTTTGTTTTTTGGTAATAAATGACTTAACCTTTGGTGATTGTAGAGTTAAACCAGATTCGATTGCTCTGTTTCTTATAGTGGAATAAGTAAAATTGTTTAAACTATTATTTTGGTTTCTGAAATAGTTTTACGATAATTTTGTTAACTCTATAACAATTCTTTAATCATCTGTACTTGTTGTTACACGTTTTCTTTCAATATTATCATAATTTCGTGGTTTTTGACCGTTAATAATCCGATAAATTGTTAAATCTGTATAAATCTGCCAATTTTTTGGGTGAAAATCCTTGATTTTTTTGATTTTTCAATGACACGATATTCATTTTCAGTAAGATGAAAACATTTTAATCACTACTGTCCATTTCACAAACGATACAATCAGAAAGCAAAATTAGCCGGTGAGCGGAATCTCAAGGTTAAACGTAAATAATAAATTATTCGATTTGTTTTTAAATTTTTATTTAAAATTAAAAAAAATTTAATTATTTTTATTTATAGATTAGAATAATTAAATGTTTATTTTAATAATTACTATAACATCACAATCATGGAAGATTTGAATGTTCGTTTAACATTAATTCTAAGGATTAGTTATTGTTCGTTTTTAATGAAATCAAGCACAAAATAATAATAGGCTAATTATTAAAAAAATTATGTAACTTTAACTTATTATCCACGTTAATATAGAAGTAGCTTTTAAAATATGCTATTTTGGCCGACTCAACTTTTTTAAATCTTACTAAGTATATATAAGTGAACTATTAAATACTTGACATTATTTTTAATTCTCAATATTTATTTTTACGAAAAGCAATTGAACAAATTAATTTAGATTTAATACTTTTGTAATTTTTTGCGTTAATTTTTGAAATCGATGTATTTGTACATTTGTTATGTTCAAAGTAAAATACCACCACTTAACATGTGTAGCATAATTTGCTATATTATGATCATTTAATACATTATAATAAGTCAAAACATTATTAAATATGTAGCTATTTTCTAACTGCTTAAAGTAAAATGTTATCTATATTTTACACTCTTTTGCAATTCAAAATTTATTTTTTAAATCAGTGTTTTATTTGTCAAAAAAATGATATGCCAAATAGTTAAAAGTTGTTCAAGTTAATTTTAATATATAACTGTAGATTAGTAAAAATAACTTAAAATTTGTATTTTTTGTCTTTAAAATACGTTATTTTGTACTTTCAAAATAATGACGTCATTTGACAGTTTTATATAAAACGTATTTTGTTTAAAATTTACTATAATAAAAAAAAGGCTGCTGACGATATTCAAACCTTAAATATTTCAAACTGAAACATTTAAATTGTTTAAACTTGCAATATATTTATGAAATTGATTAATAAAAATATGAATTTTATTTAATTTAAAACGAGATTATTTAAAAAAAACGAGTGTCCACATAAAGGAATAATAATTTTGTTAGTAAGAGTTAGATATGTCTACGAAAAGCAACAAAAGCTCAATAGTGTAGAGTGTCGTGGTACGTCTATTGTGCAATGGCAACAGTAAACTATTGTAATTTTTAACTATATAAAAAACAGCCAAACTTTTAGTGACTAAAATATATTGTTTACTCTGCTTTTATTAGCGATTAACTGAATTCTTATAGATTACATTTTGAAACCTGAAAAAAACTAATTTATTTAAATTTTGTAATAAACAAAAAGAAAAAGTTTTTTTATGCATTTTTATCAAAAATTTACATTTGTTTATCAAAATGTATGTATAATTTGTATAACATTGTTTTAAAAATGTGATCTAAATTTTTTGTAAATATTGATTTTTAACTTATTTTCAAACAGAAAAAAACCCATTATTTTCTTAATCGTATCATTTTACACATTAATTCAAGTTAACGGACATTATTATGATTAAAACTACGTCACATTAAAAAAAATTATTATTTTTTTAAATAGTTTGAAAATGATTGTAATTAAAAGGATAATTTCTGTACGATTATATTTAAAAATTGGTTTGATTAATATTATGAGATAATTTGAACGTTGATGGTGTGTATAATGAATATAAATTTGCATTATTAAACAATATTAAAAAAGATGAAATTATGCAAAAGACGAATTAGTTTAAAGTTATGTAAAATGCATTTAATAATTATTTTAGATGTTGACCTTAAAGCATGATTTGTCTGCTTTAATATTTCTAAATGCTTTTAAATAAAAATGTAATTAAATTTATTATGATTAAAAAATCTTAATATTTATTTTAGAAAAAACCAACTGAAAGTCAAGTTTAATTTAGAGTAAATTGTATTTGAAATTTCCTTTTTAATTTTCAAAGGATTCATATATATATATATATATATATAGAGAGAGAGAGAGAGAGAGAGAGGGAGGGAGTATGTTTTGTCTCCAATTTATTTTCGGCAAATTACAGTCAGTTTCATACAGTTTCTAATTAGTCAGTTACTCTACTGTGCGTCATTTGCAGTAGAGGTTGCAACAAATAATACATTTGTGACAATGTATTTCTTGAATTAGGAAACAGTATGAAGTGGGTTAAAAGTTAAATGTCTTTATTTGTTTGCAAAGTGTTTTTTATTCAGTCATTTTCTATCAATCAATTAAGTATATGCATGTTTGATTTATTTGTTAAATTCTTAAATTTTGTTTAACGGTATATTAGGCATTTAGCTAGTTCTACTACTACTACCGCTACTACTTAATAAATAAATAAAAATAAATATTGCCTGTCTACTTATACCTATGTACTACAAATCAGGTTGAAGTGCCCCTATTGATAATATATATAATCAACTATAGTACTGCATCCTAATTGGTTAATATTTGGGATTGCAATTTTTTTATTTGTCACTGCCATATTTTATTTTTTACTGGTTAGTACATGCTTTGATTTGAAATAAATAAAAAAAATTTTTTTCTCATCAAACAAACTGATCTATTTTATTGTTATTAGATTAACAAAATTTGTTGATGAGAATTTGTACATCTAGTCGTATTGAGTTGATATAAATGATTTTTATTTGAAGAATATGTTTAATGAAACGCGTTAGTGTGTACTTTTAATCTGTTTATGATTTTTAGTGAATACATATATATACGTAAATGATACAGAATAAATGGAATGGCCTTTCAAATCATTGTTTTTTTGCTATTCATTTTGTTTACGTACTAAATCATACCTATTTTAAATATCGCACCATATGTTTTAATACATAAATTACAGTCACTTAACAATAGTGATGCACACAGCTTGTATTGAAATTGTTGTGCTAGTAAAACCATTTTTATAGAATTATGCTGAATTGTTTTATTTAGATGAATAGCTTTTTTGATGCAGACTTTATTTTGTATGATGTAGTTTATCTTGTTCTTATTGCAAATAATGGGATATTTCAAACTAGAAAAATCGATTAATTTTCAATGTGTCATCAGTGTTTATGGATAAAATTTATTTGTCGATTTTTGTGGATGTGACTAATAAATGAAATAGAGCAGTTGTGATGTATATTTCATTGTTGAGTTGTGGTTTTTGAAGTTTCATTATTGCTGATACCAATTTTGGAGAAACTGGATAATTTAATTTAAGCTAATCGCAATGTTTATTATTATTATTATTATTGCTTTTAAAATAATCATGCACAACAAGAAAACAGTAACAGCAAAAACAACAACAAAGTCCCATAATAATTATTTTATCCCATGAGACATTCATTTCAGTTAGATTTTCTCGAATAGTTCTTCGCCACGTTTTCTGTAGCCTACCAGTCTTTCTTTTGCCATCATAACTTGTCCATTCTAAAACCGTTCTTGCTGACATTTAGAGTGATAAACGCAGAATTTGATCAATATTCTTCGCCTAATCGACGATTGAGCTTCCTTTTGACTTTCACTCGTTCCTGTCATCTGAGTCGTGCTATCATTTCTCTACAGTTGTTTGTCGGAATGGTATTATTTTATTTAGGCTTGGGGCTGGTTAGATTGGTTAATTTCTGATCTTCTCAAGATGGGGTTATTAATAGCTTTAAAAATGTAGCTGTTTAATTAATGATTAAAGTTCTACTTAATACCGCCACATGGTGGTACTATTTTGAACTGATAAATGCAATGTGAGGTGAAAATATTGGTTTAGATGTTTTAATATTGGGCTTTTATTACTATGAATAACATTTAAACTATAATTGCATTTTATTCGTATTATAGCGTTGTATATTGTGTAATATAACTGAGTTACTTGATTACGATGTTTACTGGATTCTGATTATTCTGAGGATTTGATTAATGCTTATAAAGTGTCAATTTCCATTGATGGTGATATTCCTGACTGTTCATTCCCCATGTTGTGGATTGTCGGCTAAATACCATATGCATCTAGACTAATAACAGTAGGGATTGAGTGCACAGCAGTATAACTGGGTGTCCGCCTCAGAGGATTGGTGCAAGCATACATCCTGAATACTTAAAAGTATCTCAAGGTATACCTATACAATATGTTGCTGTATGACTAAGGGAGATAACCCTGACAAAAATCAAACTGCCTCGTCAATCTTTACGATCAGTGATGATGTCACAAAGATGCCGTCTACTAGCCAAGAAACCTTGTAATTCTTCTACGTTTGTTACGCTTATTAAGCCATTGAAGTCGATCGTTTATATGCCGTATAAATGTGGAAATTTATGAAGAGGTGACGACGTCATTAATCAAAATAATAATAATAATTTGTTAATTTGATTGCTAGTAAATTTTAAATGTTATAATTACTTTTCTGCAATATATATATATATATATATATAATCAATAATATTGCTGTCAAAATTGTTGCATTTGTATTTACAGAATCTGACATTCAACTGCTTACTTGGTCGTCAAACCACACTCTTCAATCCTATCGAGTAAATTGCATATCGTCAAGTGCTGCTGACGGAGTTCAATTGAAATTGCATTCGAACAAGCGTATTAATAATCCTACGAATGTGACAATTCAAGCAAGCGCTTCAAAAGGCGCTCAAGTGAATGTTGAGGAAATTGTTCTAATGCCAAATCCACTTCAACCCGATTTAAACGGAGCAAAAAAATTTGGCTTAAAGGCCAAATTGACAACGAGTAGTGTATGTTGTTTTGGTTGTTTCGTTCGTGTTACCAAAACTGCGTTTTAGCGATATACGATTGATGATTATGTAGTGCAATTCATGATTATTAATAACTGTTAGTTGGTCCTGTAATCATCATTATCATTATCATCATCGGGGATAAAAATACCCCAAGCCCAAGTTATAAAAAGTCCTCAAAAATACCAACTTTTGCAATGGGCATTTAATGAACGACACTTGACTGTGCTGACCGTGTGCTGACTTTAAATGTTAATTACATCCCAAGTTAAATCTCTCCAATGATCTCTATTAGCTGCATAGGGTTAACAAACGGACGCCCAATTAAGTAATTTATTTGGACGAGGAGGCTTAGCATAAATAAAAGGACTGAGTTCACGTGCCACAATATCCGTCTAAATTTTCCGTTGGCTGCCTGGCCTTCTTTTTAATCCGGGTAATGGATGGGATTTCATAGCTATTCTGGTTGGATGAGTGGGCGATTTACGTGAAACATGGCCAATCCATTTTAATCGTCTTTTTTTTATTGTACTAGAGATATGTGTCCATTAAAGGTTAAGTGACTTACAAATATCTAGAAATGGTTGAAATATTTAATCAGTTATTAAACGATGACGTTCAATAGAGGGCAGCAGGTGAAACCATATGGATCTCAAATAGCTTTGATCAAAATGAACAAGCTTTTGTATATCCACTTCGGTGAGAGTCCAAGTTTTGCATCCATAAAGTAGAATGGAACGCACTAAACTCATGTATTCTAATCTTGGTTTTAATAGAAATATTACTTTTGTTCCATAAATGTTTACTAAAACGCCCAAAGGCTGCAGCAGAGACGCAAATACGACGCTGAATCTCTGAAGAGCTTGATCTCTTGTTATCTATGGCCGAACTTAGGTACGTAACTTCATCAATCACAGAGAGTGGGCTACCATTGACAGTGATTGAATTTCTAAAGGGGACGTTTTCTAAAACCACTGTTTTTTAGTATTTAGATAAACCGTATTTCTCTGAGGCTTTTTGAGTAAGTCGGTTTCTGTCTTAAGAATCACATCGTCTATATATTAAAGATCCGCTGTTATGCCACCATGATGAGGTATATAGCCCTCAAATGACTGGGAAAGTTCATCAAAGATGGCATCAACTACAAAATTGAAGAGTGGGTACTAAAACACGTCCTTGGGTGATGCCTGAATTTATGTAGATTGCATCAGTTAGAGAAACTTTATTCGGTATTACTGCGTTTGACGACATATGTAAATATTTAATAATGCTGACAACTTTGGCAACAATTCTTTTGGTTATGAGAAGATTCTGCAGCGGAATCAAAGGCGACCGAATAATCTATAAATGCGCAGTACGTAGGCTGTTGGTATTGCAATCACAGTTCTAACGTTCTACGAACAGTGTGGATTTAATCGGTGCATGCCATCCCAGGACGAAATCCAGCCTGGTTTGCTCTTGTACGACTCTCACGTTCGCCACGATTCTTGTTCTGAAATGAAGTTAAGATTACACTCTGGGTGTCTTGTTTTGCATGCAATGCGTTTATCAGAAATGTAATTGTTACATTTATTCTTAACATTCAGGTCATTGGGTCGCGCAAATAGAATAAAGAGAATTTGAATAGATTTCATTTGTTAGTATTGGTTTTGTTTTTGCGATATACGTATATGCACATATTTCAGTCATATGGTGGTAAATTTAAAAACTTATGAAACGCTGTTATTTTTATCTAGTTTCTAGTTACGATGACAATAATATTTCTTATTTTATGTGGAGTAGGGATCGTGTGCACGGCGTTGTTTGTGGGCTTCCATTTAATGTCTAGAATTGAACTGGTGGGACATTTTTATTTTGATTAGGTCACACTTGCTCGACTAATATTCTTACGCTTATCTCTATCGATTTCTCTAACATTTACTTCTTCCAAATCGATGGAGACAACGTTAACTTCTGTCTTTTAAGTTGATATTTTATCAAAATATCCTCTTTAATTTATTTTAAAATTAAATTTTAGATTGAAAACACTTATTTTATGGGAAAGCATTATTTTGTTAGGTATTTATTGTCGAAAACAATAGGCATAGTGGGCACTTAGATAATTGAATGTTACGGCTTGATGTATAAATTTGGTTTGGCAGCATTACACGTTTCATGCTTTAAATAATATAATATTGTCTGTGAAAATGTTTTATGTGCTAAATGTGTAATCGGACTATTCAAACAGATAGCACTGACTTGTTTTTTTTGTATTGAGAGTTTATAGTGTCATAATGACATTATCGTTTATTTGGTTTACAATCTGGTTTGTTTTTGAATTTTATTTGTAGATCGACATCGTGGATTGCGATGTAATTAGTCGGTCAAATACAGTGTATTTGTTACCGTTTTTTTTTTGCAGTATAAATTAATTATTCTGGAGTTACATATTTGAAATATACTTTTGAAATTATCAATGAGTCAATATTTCTACTTGCTATATCAATAAAAGTTGTATATACGCATCCTATTTTTAATCAGTGTTTTATGTGAATCATGATTCCATTGTTATTCATATGTTTGTGAAGATTTCAGACAGCCAGAACCGAACTGATGAGGTTACATTGCGCACAACAGGCTTGAACAAATCGAATTTTGTTGTGACTCCTTTGATGGGAGATTTGAAACGAGGTAATTATTTGATCATCATGTATTTGTGAAATAGTTAATACAGTTGAATTGGTGTTTTTTGTCTAGTTAATTGAGTGTAGCGACAATAAAAATTGTTTATATCTACTTGTGCAATTATTGCAGATCCCAACATGATCGTCTCAAAGGACAATGCATTTCACATGTTAGCTCAAGAATTTTCTCTCTTAAGTCCAAGGGATGGTCAGGTAATGGTTATTTATTTACGTTTTATCATATGTATATATATATATATATGTATATATATATGTATATATATATATATATGTATATATATTTGTATATATATATATATATTTTTTTAAATATTTATATTTAAGATGGATTTGTGTGCACAAAAACAGTTCGTCATAACATTGAACTTAGCTTGGTCGTAATGATTGTGTGTAAATATTTGAGTTGTATTAATTTAAATGTTTTCTGTACACCCCCCTTTTTTGTATATATATACTAAAATGTTATATGTTTGTGTCTGACGAGAATATACAAAATGAATTCATCTCACAGTTTACGTCTTCTTAAAAAAGATAGATTTTATTGTGTATTAAAATTTTATTATAAATTTTACATACTTGAAAGTTTACTACCAAACTTCGTTTTCATGCATCCAATAGTTTGTTAAATATAACCTTTCATTTGCCTATTTCAGTTAGGTTGAAGTTACATATAATTAATTATGCTACCATTTGTTTTAGTATACAAGTACAGAGGTTTCGGATTGCAAGTTATCTAAGCTTCAACAAGAAACAATTTATAAGACATCAAGTGCAGATTGTCGAATCTGATAAACAGACCTTTTATCATTGAATATTTGTTAGGCGCTTTTTATTAATGCAAAGCACCATGCATTTTATGTTATTGTTTAAACTCAATTTCTTCTGCATGTGTGTGTGTGTGTATTTGGTATCCATTATCACTTCAGTCCTCACTACCTTTTAACTTTATTACTCTTATTTTCGATTGCTTGGCAGTATCGTTTGGAAGAAGTCGATTTGATTAACCGCACAGCAAAACTCGTGTTATACTATTGTCGTCGTCCGCACGATCATCACTACACATTCTGCTGGGCTACCGAACCATTGCGCGACCGCAGACCAAGTGCCGATTTCAATCAGCAAGAAGATTTGGATAGTTTGTTGCTGCGCACATCGAGTGAAATGATGCTCACACAACTTCAAATAGGGGCAGCTGGAAGTGTGCCCGGCAATCGGTCGTCACTATCGATTAGTACGAGTGTCGACCCACTACTGTCGCCACTTTCGACATATTCCATTGCCAACTGTTGCCGAATTCCACTGGGCGGTCGCATTGTGCTCGATGTCGAATTTCCATTAAATTATCCCATTGGCAGTGGAGTGCCTACATTTTATGTCCACAACTGCAATCCCTATTTGCCACCCGAAATGATTGATGAAGTCAAAAGGGTATGTGCGATTGTATTTATTGATTAATTCACTATTGATTCGTCTGTTTTTTATGGGTTGATGAATGAAACGCTTTGTTTAGCTTTGGATCAGGATAATGTTAACGAAGAATGGAATTTTCTAATTTTATCTTATAAATTTTGCCGCTTTTTTGTGACACTTTAGTATTTAACTGTTCGATTTTTGAAAAGATTGTAAGTGCTTATATTTTAATTCACATTAAGGCCAGTAATGTAGATCTATATTATTAGTTGCATTATATGCTAAATATATTGGGATTTGAGTAATATTTGTAAAGTCATAATTTCAATGATGGTGATAATTGTATTTCCATACATTTATCTACTGCATCTTGAAGTCGTTATAATTTGTATGTGCATTCATTAATTTGTCTAATTTTTGTTTTTATTTTGTACTTTTATTTTCTATTATGGCACAAATTATATGTTTTGTATGTATATGCTGAATGTACTTTTATTGATGTATTAAAGCTTATAATGATAAATAAATGAATAACAAACACAGGCTAACATGGATTAGGAACCGAGAACAGGCTGCTTCAACTGGTCTTTCGTTTTAGTGAATGCATATTAACTTGTATTCAGGGTCTTGAAGGATATTCAAAGTTATTCGTGCATTATATGTAGCAATTGGGCTACGATCGATAACTCTGACAAAAATCAGTCAGTTTTATCAATTTTTGACAACATTATCGCCGTCACAAGAATTCTGTTTATTTGCCAAGAAACTTTGTTATTCTCCCAAGTTTGTTGCAATTGTGAAACGGTTGGAGGCGATTGTTTGATCTGCTGTAGACATATAGTAATAATGATGAATTTATCATGTTACTAACCATATTATTATCATTATTACCATTATGAATATTATTATTATTATTATTATTATTATTATTATTATTATTATTATATATTTTGTTTATTATATACTTTTTACGGTCAGGTATATTTACTTTTATTTGTGAACTACTTTGTTTCAGTTAACATTTATTTATCTAAAGTTCAAAAGGTATTATATTCATTGCAGTAGGTTTACAGACAACTGTCGCTGAAGTCTTAATATTTTGTTTACATTTTTTAACGATTTATTAAAACTTGAACCACATTCTAATGGTTTAAAGTATTTGGTGGTTAATAAAATTACCGTTTCTATCCATACCTTGTTTTAAAAATGACAATTTTGGATAAAATTTTAAAGTGAACATAATTCTTAATTATATAAAGGACACAATTTGCGACTATTAAAATTGTTGAGTTTGTTCAATTGCATCTAGATAGCTCAAACTTTAATGTAATTACATTTGCGAAAAATTGCCTTGAACAACAATATCAAACAAAATTGTTTGAAAAAATTAACTGCGCGATTCAAGATCAAAGTTCACAACATTATGTTGATAAACGGAATGACCGTTAATCTAAACGTTTTGATGAAATGATGGAATTCTGCAAAATATTGAAAATATATACTTAATATATATTTATTTTATACAGGAATTATAATATAATGTTAAGCGAATAATTCCGTTTTTTATTTACCAAAAATGTGTAAATTATGGTTTTTATTTAAGTTAGAATTTGGTGATGATATTAATAGTAAATATTTTTCTAACATAATTTTTGGAAATACTGCTAAAGTGATGTTTAAGGAATGTTTCGGTAAAATGTAGAACTTCCCGATGTACTTAAATTAGGTTATAATAGCTAATCATTTGTACTGCGTTGATTTTGATAACAGTCCGTTTATCTACTGTACTGATTTAAATTATTTATTTTGAACTTTACTATTGCCTTTTATATTTTTTATTAATTTTAACCGTATTGTTTGTAGGTTTCTTGTTATATAACTGTGTTTTTGTAATACAATAATTGATCATTAATTATTAGTCATTATTTAGTAATTATTGAAACTGCGCAATTGTTTCAATGTTTATTAACACACTATAAAAGGTTTTGCAGTCGACGGCTTCGGAACTAGTTCAAACATCTCGTGGTTGTATGGAGTTATGTATTAGAAATGCTGTCATGGTACTCACCAAATACACTCCAACCTTTGATGCAGTAAGCTGATTTGTTTAATGATACAGTAAAGTTTATTTTTGTAATGTGTGTGTATAGCCTATTGGATTGCAGATTTAATTTAATAATATTGCAATGTTGTATAATGTTAAATTGGCATTGGAATGCCGATTCATAATGACTTGCACTAAGAATTAGATATTGCGTTGAAAATCAATTATTTAAAGGTTTGCAATACTTTATAGTAAAATGTTGAACAACTGTATCGTCGGAATTTTGTTATTTTGTTGTAATTATACTTCGGTGTTCTATGCAAAACAGTTGATTGCGTTGAATTGTTTCAATTTAAAAGTATAGAATATTTCATTTAACTTTGACAGGAAATAAGTTGAAGTTAAATTAAAAGTTTGATTAGATTGATAATTTTGTAGTTAGGTTTTTTACACAAAATATATTCATTGTTTTAAATTTAAACTCTGCCATATATATATATATATATATATATATATATATATATATATATATATATATATATATATATATATATATAGAATTTTTTAAAACGCTTAATGCCAATTGTACTCTTTAATTTAGATTTTTTATTGCCCGAATGTTTAACGATAAACATTTTTGTACAAGTGAACATTTAGCGAAGCACTAGACACAAGCTTGTATTTAGTGCATCTAGTAGAACTGAAACTGATTCGCACTAAGCTACAGGTTCAGCATCTTAGACCTTTCATGAAATAATTTGCAACAACAGACTGTAATGCATTTAAAATGTTTATTTGTTTTGAGATTTAGTTTACAACTATCGAAAATCGAATTGCTGTTGTTTATTTACGCACTTACATTTCTTGTTTTATTTAATGTAATAAAATATTGATTGTTTTATTCTTTTATCTGACATTTTGTCGTGCTTATCTCATTGTCCTAGTCTGCTGTTGGCGATTGCAAATCCATCGGCAGCTGTCATGGTGACTACTCCAAATGTCCAAACGAATTGGACGAAAATCAAACCGACCAAAGTGACAAGGACACCATTCCTAGTCAAGCGTCTAAACCAACCCAAAGTGTTCCGTTTGCGCGTACTTCGGGCGTTCAATTTGTGCCCAATGGAACTTTGTTAATGTTCGGTTTAGGCCAAAGCTTGGCCAATTTTCGTACAAAAATTCAACACACGTTGGGATTATCCGATTTGATCAAAAATTGGACTCCTCGTTGCTACCACGAGTTCCAATCGTTTGCTAGTCAATTGAATTTGGTGATCAAGTCGTTTGATAGCGACAAGTCGACAAATACAGTTGTGGCCGTCGCCTCAGATACTCAACAACAGCAGCATGATCAACAAGAATGTCAAACGACGGATACAAGTTTGCTATTGAGCATGAGCACGCCGAATTTTGGACAGTCATATTCGAAAATTGGTGCTGGTGACGGCTGCGGTGGTGAAGATGAAGTTTTCGAATCGCATTCCAGTCAGTTTGGCTATACGAATCGAAATAGACAAAAGGTGACTGGTTTTGTGTTGGAATAATTTGGAAAATAGGTGTGGTTTGTGATGGCATCTTTGCAGGCAAGCATTGCCTTTTTGTTTATGCTTGGATTGCGTAATAATATAACGTTTACTTACATCAACACATCTAAGATAAAACTCATGAGCATTAATGAACATTTTCATTAGCGAAATGCCTTGTAAAAATAATAGCAATATAGTTGTATAACACTGGACAAAATAATTATGAATGCACAATATAAACACAATGTGAGACCATTGGCAATCTCGATTCATGTGCTTTACACTGTGTAACCAACTGAGCTGTGCACATTTAGGTCCTCATCTAATTAACATTGTGTAAATATTTACGTTTTGGTTTTGTAGCGAACTTCATCCGGTTGTTCGTGTGCTGAACATAATCCGCTGTGGAATGATTCGGGTCAAAATTTTATCGCGGCAAACAGCGAAAGCAATTGTACTGAACAAGGATCGAACAAGGTGAAAAATGAACCTTGTCGAAGTAAGGATTTTACTATTGTCCTTTTTTTAGCTGAGATTGGGCAAGTTTTGGCCAAGTGAATACAGCACAACAATTTGGGGTCTTTTTTCAATTATTATTTTCAAATAACGATGTTTTTCTCGACTTTGTTTATGTTAGTCCTTATGCATCTATTGGATAAGACGTGCTAATGATCCTGAGGATTTGAGTAATGCTTATAAAGTTTCAATTTCCAATGATGGTGATATTCCTGACTGTTTCTCGACCACGTGGTGCATCCTGGACTATGTACCCCTAGGCATTAAGACTAATAACAGCAGGGACCGAATGCACAGCAGTATAACTGGGCTTCCGTTACAGCAGGTGGATACGAACATATTAAGGTTTACGTATTCCAGTAGTTGTTGGGCTAAGGAAGATAACCGTGACGAAAAATCAGGCAGTCTCGTCAATCTTTGTGAACACTGGATGCCGTCTACCAGCCAATATACCTTGTTAATCTCCTATATTTTTAAAGCTTATCAATCTATTGAAATCAACCGTTTAATATGCTGTACAAATATGGAAATAATGAAGAGATGACTACGCCTCACCAACCAATGAATGAATATTGGATGATTTTTAGTACTGTCAATGCAAATACATATTTATCAATTCTAGGCTAGGTAATACTAGTGGTGTATAAATATTTTCAAGTATTAAGTTCACTTTTATGTCAGTTTTTAAATTATTGTGGGAAAAGGAAAACCTATTTTTATTGTGTTTGATTTTATTTTTGTTAGTAGTCTCTTTTCTAATTAAAGTTTTTATTGCTTTTGAAAAAGTTAAAAGAAGTTATATGTAAGCAACATTGTTTGATTGATTTATTACAAATGTACTATGATCTTACTTTTTTGGATCACAGTTTTTGATGAGAAACAAGGTAAAGTAGGTTGGAAAACTTGGTAATATGGCGTCTACATATATAGCACAAGAATCTTCGAATTATTTTAAGGGTTTATACAAATAAAGAAAGTGATAAGGCGAATATTGGAAATGAAACCGAGGTCGACTAAAGAGAAGATGGTTAGATTGTGTGGAACAGGTATGAAGGAAAAGGGGCTGACAGATATTGGCGCTGGCAACAGAACCAAATGAAGAATGCTGAACAGAAACAGTGACTCCTCATAACAGAGAGAAAAGCCGTACAAGAAGAACAAGAATGAAATTTTCTGAGTTTATATGAATTTACAATTGGAAATGAGATTAGAAGCGTCAGATTTACTAAGTAAAAAGATTCCTGGTTGGAGGTAACCAGGAGCATCGTACATCTGTTTTCTGCCTACCAGTACTTATAGGCAGTTCATACCTTTTAAGTGCTCAAATATTCGAGATGGCGAAATTGAGTGGGCAGAGGTTGAAGTCATATTAACATTTAGTGTCATTGTCAAATGTTCACTTGCTGAAAAATGTTTTCAATAAAACATTGAACCAAAAAGACTAATTAAAGAATTTTTTACTTAGATTGAAACCCACGCTTTTCCATGTTTCAGAACAGTTTTATTCATTGAGATATGCTTAATTGAACCTTGTATAATTGTAATTATGTCATATAGGTTATTAAAGACTGGTTGATATGCCAAAAATAAGCGAAAAACCCGATGTGAAAGGGTCACTCGCACATTTTAGCGATATATTGTCAAGTTTACAATACAAAAAATGCATTATTACTTTTGTAAAACGTATAAACATAACACAGTTTTATATAATGTTCTGATTAAAGATTTACTGCGTATTATATAAAACGCATTATAACTTTTAATGCGTACACGTACACAATAAATTCATTATACAATTTGTTGTAATCACCAGTGGATTGAATTGGATTCATTACGTGTCAATTGAATTAGGCCAAAATAAATGTTATCAATGCTTGCAACCACTTTTATATAAATAATTATTATTACTATTGATAGCGCACTGATACGCAATTAACGATAAAGTAAAAAGCACTCTGGACCAATGAAATTTATTGGTTTGAAGATTATATATATATATATATATATATATATATATAGTCAATCTCCTTTGCCTAGTTTCCGTCGGGAGAAACCCTCTATCTTGTGTATATTTTTGTAAGCAAAAAATGTGTTACCAACATTCATTCCATAGTGTCTGCTTAGCGTCAACAATCGATAGACCATTATATTATCACTTATGTTATTAGCATACCACATTGTCCAGTATTTGAAAAGTATTTAATTCTGTCTTTGTTTAGTGTTGCATTGAAATCCCCCTTCAATATTTTAATGTTTCTTCTGGAAACATTATCCAACAAATTTTGTAATTGCTCGTAAAAGACATCGTTTTAGTTTTCCTCAGTAGCCTCAATAGGAGCATAGACCGTCACAATGGTTACTTTTGCGAATCTCGCCGACACATGATACGTTCGCCCATGGGTCAGAATATAAGTTTGGTGTATTTCCACTCGAAGAACGTCCTTGATCTTTCCGTCCCTCTTTCACTAATACCCAAAAATCTAAATTGTATCTTTTCATTTTTTGAAGAACTAACTGGTCTAACTGTGCACTACAAAAAAGTACGAGTATATTCCACGTTCCCACATTGGTTTTCGGGATCGAATTTTGTGCTTCCTTTTGACTTTCATTCAACTCTGTTATCTGGGTTGTGCTATCATTTTTTAATCGCTGTTTTCTTAAATGGCCTCCCTTTATTGTTTCTGCAGCAATGTCGATTATTTTACAGAAACCAGGTTGATAACTTTCTTCTTCAACCCTCTCCTTTCACAACCAGTCTTTGGGACCGGCTATATATATATATATATATATAGTAATTTGGTAAACTGTATAAACCACAACTTATTAAGACAGTTTAAAAATTGTAACTTTCATTGATTATCGTTATACATGTATAACTTTTACTAAGGCATTCAGTAGTTGATACTGTAGTATTAATTATAAAAAGTATTATTTGTAAAAAAAGGAATTTTTAATTATAATATAGAACAACATTCATTCTAGCAGTATATGTTAAAACTTAAAAAAACTCACGTATTTTTGTAGAAAAAATTAAATGTTACAATGTACAAACTATACAAATATATAAAATGAACATGATAAACCTTATAATTTGAACAATTTAAGTCAAGCCTATTGTTTCACATTATGTCTTTAAACCGCTTGCGATAGGACCCTGAAATTACGAACCCAAATTAACAATAAGCCGAATAGTATAAAATTTATGCAAATTACATTCAATACATTTATGTAGGTGTTGGCTTTAAAATATAGACTTTTTAGTTTACATAGTTTAAAATAAATCCTTTTAAATAGATATAGAATGGAATACGAAATACTTTACATAATTTCTTTTCTATTTTTACTACTCTTGCAAATGTTCTTATATATATATATATATATGCACACTTTGCCATAAAACATAAATATTGGATATATATTCATTGATAGAAAAAATCAATTCCTATTGTGTCATTTTGTTAGAAACAATATTATTTAAAGAAATTTTTTTTTGCTGTATGATGTATTGTTTAGTAAAAGTTTATTTCAAGTTCCACATATTTTAAACATAATTTTGTTTTTTTAATTTCTTCTAGGACAATCTGTGGTTCAATTGGTCAATTTGGGTCCACTTATTTATGATCGCAATTTAATTTATCGCTACAGGTATGCTGTTTTTCAATATTCTGTTATATTTCGGATAAATTACCGATTATTTTTGAGTTGTCGAGATTTAGAAGTGACTTTTTAAAATTCTTTAAAATTAATTTTTTATTTCCATTAGCAAGATTTTACAGCAAGTGGCACTTTAAGTGCATGGTTTAAGTATAACTAATTGCGTAATAACAATGTTTTTTAATTTTTCAATGTGAACTTAGTCTTGTATACTCAATAGATTTTGGACAGAAGCATAGTTTTTTGGTTAATATACGACACCCTAGTGACAGTGTCAGTGTCTACAAAAATTGATAGGTTGCCTGATTATTCAGAGTTGTTTCTTGTGCTAAAGGCTAATTATAGTATTCATCTACCCTAAGATATCTTTTCAGTATGTCGGGTTTCACTCATCCACCATCAGGCTGTACCACACAAAGGCACTCAATCAACGATATTGTTATTATACGTGGAAATTGGGATTTTATAGACATTATTCAAATCCGTAGAATAGGAATACCCATTTACGTGTTACACAATTTTTAATAAATTGAAATTGATTACGTATATTGACGCAGCTAAATTTGTAAATAATTACTACAAGTTCCATTATTTGCAAAACACCGAATTACGTAACAATACGATGTGTGTATAATACTCACAAGCTGTCAACGTTGCAAGAATTTTTTAACTAAAGTGCAGTGTTAGATTGGTTTGTGCCCTCTGTCCTATTTTATATATGAAATACTAACAAGGGTTAAACTTTGACCAGTATACCGTTAAGGTCATAGTCATTTTGGAAGTTTGAAAAAGTTGTTGTATTTGATAAACTTGGGGTTGAACGCCTTTATTGTGGAGATGGTGGTGATGATAATTCACATCTATGGGAAACATAATAAAAAAGGGTTAACTAAGATATTTAGGATTTCAAGCGTGTTGAACTTTCTTTGGATCTTTCTATTTATCTTTTTTAAGCGGAAAATTATTTTGCAAAAGTTGTTTACAACAGTTTTCTCTTGCTTAAAAGCATGGATTTAAAAAAAAACAATGGTAAGAATAGTTATAAAACCACGGTGTTGCATTAGGTGGATTGATTAATTTTAAATCTTACATTTAAAGCATTGCATTCCCTTTGTTATTCCAAATAAAAATATAAGAAGGCGTAAACTGTGATATGAATTCATTTCGTAAATTCTCTTCATTCACAAACATATAAAGCATCACTATATATATATATATATATACATAATGTGATGTAATTAACATAGTATTAATAACTACGCAGACATACATATACACAGCACGCCTATGTTAGGTCCAAGCTAAATTTAATAAAATGCGCTTCGTCATTTAGTTCAAACAAAACACCGAGTTAATTTAATGATGACTTTAGAGTGCTAATAACCGCTCTCGCATCTAATATGTTAAAAGTACTTGAATCTGTTTACATTCACACATTAAAACTCATTTTGTGAGCACAAAAACAATTGTACAATCTTGTATTATTATTCTACTTTCATCTAAATTATATTTATTTAATTTCTACAATTCTTAATTTTAAAACGTTGGTGTTGTTGGAATGGCATCATCGTTGCACTGCTCCTATAACATATTGTCGTTTAGAGTTATTTACTGCAGCTCAATACGAGACAAAGCTTTTTGATTTGCTATCTGTCATCACTGATAGCTTACACGTGAATAGCTGCGTTATATTAATTCAAGAGTCATGGTAAAATAAATGTGCTGATAGTAACCTTATATCGGTTAATGGATTATTTGTCTTTTGGCTTAATCACAAAAATTGGGCTAAGAAACGCGGGGTGAGCTTATAACGTATGTTAATAAAAATACTATTGTGATCCTAAATTAAGATTTGAATATTTGCAAACTGGAAGTTAAGTACCTAATTGTTATATATATATATATACAAAAATTAACTTGTGATTTCCGATTTTTTGTTAGGGTTGTCTCTCTCACCCTAACATCTATATATTTTGTACATATCGCGTGTTAACACTATCGAAGTTGATTGTTTTTATAAAGTTCTGTATGATATCTTATTAATGTGTGCAAAAACACCTTAATCATATTACCTGATTCATTCATTTCATTTATTTTGGTTGGTGACGTGGTCACCTCTTCATTATTTCCCATATTTCTACGACATGTACAACGATCGATTTCGATGGCTTGACAAGCGTAGACAAACGTGGAAGAATAACAAAGTTTCTTGGCTGGTAGACGGCATCCTTGTGACGTCGCCACTGTTCGCAAAGATTGACGAGGCCGCCTGATTTTTTGTCAGGGTTATCTCCCTTAGCCCAAGGGCTACATATGTTATACGTATACATTTAGATAACTTTTAAGTATCCTGGGTGTATGTTCGCACCCACCCGCCGTAGCGGAAGCCCAGTTATACCGCTGTGCACTCGGACCCTGCTGTTATTAGTCTAGATGCCTAGGGGCACCTAGTCCAGGATGCACCACGTGGAGGATTAACAGTCAGGAACATTACCATCATTGGAAATTGAGACTTTATAAGCATTACTCAAATCCTCAGGATCATTAGCATCCCGTATTACCTGATGTTCTCAATTATGCTAATATTATGTATTTATTTATTTTTGTTTTATTTTATGTTTATTATTTCGAATGTTTTACGAGAAACATCTTTTAGCAGTGGAAATTTTAGCAAAGCCGAATGTGGGCTCGCATTTTAGTGCCGGTCGTGGGATTTGAACCCATGTCTACAGAGCGCTGTACCGTTAGACCACCCCAACACATAATATCAACTTCTTCAAACTAATGGGCCTTACTGATCGAGTTATTTTTCCTAGACAACTTCAAACACAACTGGATTATGCTTTTACAAATACCCCTGATTAGTTTTTAGCAAATATACATGCATCACTTTCCTTATCCAACCACTCAATCATTCGTTTACTTCTAAAAAAAATTATTTTATGTTTTCTACTTTGAATGATTTATGGGAAACATCTTTCAGCAGTGGATTTTTCAGCGAAGCCGAACGTGAGCCCGCATTTTGGTGCGGGTGGTGATATTCGAACTCATACCCACTCAATTCGAGCGTTGTACCGCTATACCACCCCGGCATTATCATTCAAATTAACTGAAACCAATCATTGAATTATCTATACATGCGCGTGAGACATCAACTTCCCTTGTTGCAGTAGATAGATCCAGACTGTCAAATGTAAATAACATAAATTTTAACAATTTTAGTGGCATTACTGTAATTTTACTGACATTATTAACACTCTTATTAATAAATATTTCCCAGTAATCCAGGTTGAGATAGTAACAATGATTCCTCAAATAATCTTAAAAGGCTTAGACGAGAAAAAGAAGTGGCATACAAATCAAGCCAATATAGCAAATTGGTGAACATGAATAAACAAATTAACAAACTTAACAGCTTGCTATTAAACATTTTTTTTCAAGCCATGATTCGCAGTCTATTTGAAAAAAATAATTAATAAACTTTTTAGTAAACTGAAGTACGAGTTGATTTATGGTGGGTTCTGAAAACTTGAACAATTACGTTTTTACAAACAACTCAACTATACCGGAATTTGATCAAATTTTTTATCAAATGCCTATAATTAACTTTAATGTTTAAAAATCAATTGACAGTTATATAGTGAGCACTTCACTTGAACCTAATGGAATTAGTTGCAATTTATTAAAGCTGTACATGCTATCAGTTGCTCCATCATTATATACAATCAGAAATAAATCGATTATGAATTATGAAGTAGCTGGCATATGGCGTATTCTAATGTATCACACTTATTCCCAAAATTTCTGTTTCATCAACCAATTCAGAATATTATAGTCTAATAGCTTGCATCCCAGTAAAAACTGACTGAGAAAATAATAATATTGAACATTAGTAATGATCCTTATCAGTTTACATAGAAAAACAATTATTCTACTCTAGACTGTGTAGCCAGCTTTGTTCATTACATCACTGAATCCCTTGATAAATGAAAACATTTTTCGATTATAAATCTGCTTTCAATTGTGTTTCAGTAGAGAAATCAATTTATCGTTTTCATCAACTACAAATACTTGACGACAGTACTATTTCAATAAGAAAATAGTTTACACCAATTGGTTGTAATAAATCATAGTTAACTGAAAATAACAACAAAGTTTTAAAAGGTACAGTACTATCTCTGTTCCTATTTTTACAAGTTTCACAGTCATCACATTTGTATAAATTTACCGATGCTATGGTTTTATGCACAAAAATTGATTTAAATGACGATCTAAAAGAATTCGAAAATTCTATTGATAAAATTGAAGTGGTTTATTGACTTTGATATCAACTTAAATCCATCGAAATGCAAACTGGTTAAATTTATGAATGATCTAACAATTATATACAATTAGCATTGAGTACTGAAAAAATAATATTCACCCACTACATACATTTATCAAAGTAGGATTTAGGTGCATTTTTCCACCTACGCATTTATCTAAACTAATTTGTACATCCTACTCTGCCTTGTAATGACTAATTCAAAGTATTGTAAGTAATCTTCATTGTTTTTTTACCACGGGATTACTTTATTGTTTACAATTATATTCTCTGTGTGTCATCTGATTTTGTATAGTTCATTTGGTTCCAATGTATTAAATGTATCTCTAGTGTGGTGTTAAAGCTTAATCTAGTAGTAACAATAATAAACTTTTTAATTTTTATTAGAAGTACATTTATTCACACTCCATGTGCATATGTATATTTATACATAAGTGCAATTAAGGTTTAAAAAATATTAAAATGTATGAATAAACGTTTTTCTAGTATTTGTCATTTTGTATGTAATGTATAGTGATAAAATACATATTTTGTTATTATTTTGTTTGTATAATAACATTCAAACTATTTTTAAAAACCTCCGTGCTATGTATAGATAAATTAACCTTTATAGACTGATTTTAAATGTCATTTTTATCAAATTATACAGATTACCTAAACGGTTTTCACTTTACCTGTTTTATCTATTAATACAATTATTTTCATATATGCGTATTATTTTCATCTTAATGGTTATTTGAATGAAAAGCATAATGACGTGATCACCTCTTTCTATTATTTCCACATGACCAGAACATCTCGAATGATTTCTTCTCATATTCTATATGCAAAATACCTCATATAAGCTAAATAGATTATAGAGTAGTAACGTTAATTAGCTGATAGACAGTATTCTTACGACGGCCCTACTGTTTACAAAAATTAACTTGTGATTTCCGATTTTTTGTTAGGGTTGTCTCTCTCACCCTAACATCTATATATTTTGTACATATACCTTAAGGTACCTTTCAAGCACTTGCGTCTGCTAAGGCGGAAGCCCAGTTATTTGAGAATCTTATTTATATTATTTTGTATACTATACATTTTTTGTAATATGTCATCATGAAGTGGTGTGTCACATCATTATTTTTACAGATACTTTTTCCTAGTTTATTGCTTAATGGTTCCACAATAAATACTGTTTGTCAAGTAATTTTCTTATTGAATCACCCTATACAAGTCTCGCAATTGTTGTTAGCAACGGAACTCGAACCTATGTGCGACTATGATACAAGGCCAGTGTCTTAGCCATGTTTACCATTTATCCAGAAACATAATGTTTAGCTCAAAATAATTTGATAATCATATGATATGTAATTTATAGTTACACGTGATTATAATTTATTCCTTTGTTTTTTTTTATTTTCAGTATGCAAAGCGATAATTTACAACAAATGTGTATGCACAATCTCAAGATTGTGTCTCAACTGAAGCGAGCGGATTTGATTAAGGTATTCATTTCATTTTGGTTGGTGACGTGGTCACCTCTTCATTATTTCCCATATTTATATGACATAGCAAACGATCGATTTCGATGGCTTGATAAGCGTAACACAAATGTAGAAGAATAACAAAGTTTCTTGGCTGGTAGACGGCATCCTTGTGACGTCGCCACTGTTCGCAAAGATTGACGAGGCCGCCTGATTTTTTGTCAGGGTTATCTCCCTTAGCCCAAGGGCTACATATGATATACGTATACCTTTAGATACCTTTTAAGTATCCTGGGTGTATGTTCGCACCCACCCGCCGTAGCGGAAGCCCAGTTATACCGCTGTGCACTCGGACCCTGCTGTTATTAGTCTAGATCCCTAGGGGCACCTAGTCCAGGATGCACCACGTGGAGGACTAACAGTCAGGAATATCACCATCATTGGAAATTGAGACTTTATAAGCATTACTCAAATCCTCAGGGTCATTAGCATCCCTCATTAAGGTATGTATGAATATGTATACCCATGTTAACAATTTTGAGCATTATAGGACTCCACTGAATATTTATTTGCTAAAACATACTTCTCGTGTAACATTCAAGTAATAAAAACCAAATAAATGAACAAATGTGCGTTATATCTGTAGTTTAATTATTATTTACTACCTATTTTAAGAGAAACATTTTTCAGCAAGCGAACATGTAGTGAAGCCAAACGGGAGTCTGCGTTTAGTGTCTGTCGTAGGACTTAAACCTGAGACCCCTCGAGTTCTAATCAAATGCCGTACCATTCGACTACCCCGCCTTTGGGTAGCCTGATTAATAAACTTCTTTTCAGCAAAAAATTAGGCAGTTAATTATTGTAAATACAAGCACCTTTACAAAATCTGTTTAATACGAACAGTTAATTTTTTTTGGAGTTTTATGAGTATAATAATATTTTTTGCATAGAAATTAGGCGATAGTTTAAATTGGTTTGAGAAATTGGAAATTATACTAAAGTATGTTTGATACTCCCAACTGACGATTATGATATAAATATTATCACTATGATTATGGAATACGTGCTGAATGCATTTTTATTGAATTATTTTTTTAATAATAATAATAATTTATATACTTATAACTTAAAACACATGTCTGAACATTGTAAGTTGTAAACTTTATAAAAGTTTCATCATTATTTCATTTACTAAACTTGTATTGTGCCATATCTAAAGCGTAAGTATAATTATTTTGTATTGACATTCTTAGTATGGAATTTTCCTTTATTATTAGAATTTTTCTTTAATTATAGTGAATCAATTTTTATTTGTGTATGAATATTTTCTAAATACGATCTATATGCATTTACGACCTATAAATAATGATCATTTATATAGTGCTAATTTTTTATATTGAACATTATTCATAGGTCGTAAATGCATATAGATCGTATTTAGAAAATTGTTCAATACAATTTTTATGCACATAAATATAAATGTTCGACATATATATAAACTGATTTTCTTTAGTTTTGGCAATACGCTCTGGTTTTGTCAATTCCATTTTATCAGTCAAATGTTTTACCTGGACAAGTTCAACCACTGGCTATGCAGTCCATAGGACGGGCTTTGTTTAATAAATGGTACGTCCACTGGATTTAACTAATAAATATAACAATAGATATTTAAATGTATTGTTAATTAGGAATGAAACAGATTGATAATTAAAGTAGTGGTCTTCAGATCAAGCAATTTAAGAATAGTGTTTTATTAAGCTTTGGACGTGAATATTACAGATTCTCAAGGGACTACGCTACTGTTGTATTAAAGTTTCTCAATCAATATTAAGAAGGTGGGTGCAAGCATACACCCAGGGTACTTAAAGGGTTTCTTAAAGTATATGTATACCGTATGTAGCCGTCGGGCTAAGGGAGATATCGCTGACAGAAAATCAGGCGCCCTCATCAATCTTTGCGAACAGTATCGCTGTTACAAAGATGCCGTCTACCAGTCAAGAAACTGTGGTATTTTTCTACTTTTGTAACCTTCATCAAGCTTAATATACCGCTTAATATACCGTACAAATGTAGAATTAAGGGAGAGGTGGCGTAATCACAAACTACAATTTATATATATATATATAATTGTTATGTTTATAAACAGCTTTTATCTCCGTATTAGCAGTGAGGGATAACAGTTGAAATGTAATATTCTTTATTATAGTATAAAGAGCAGAGGGGAGGTATTTACAAAAATGTTTTGCCGAAGAAGCTTTTAAAAAACAAACCAAATGAAAGCGTTTGTTTGTAATTTTAAATCCTGCAAGATGTGAACTAAATTGAATGTATTGAAGCTTTAGGACAGTTGACTAAGGTGCCAGATTGGTATCATTGTGTCACCATCCGACTACTGGCATTACATGCGTGTCTCCAGTTTGGCTTTGTTAACTGGTCACATGCTGACAACTATTAGTCATGAAACATTGAAGCAATTTGAATTTGAATTGTTGACGACTGTGTAATAATATTTATCTTTGTTATTAAATTGAAAATTGCAACACATATGCAGCACGGTATGGGAAGAGATATTTTGAATAGTTTGGATACTTTGTTTAAAGAGAAATTACAAAACATCGCAAGCCAACCACAATGTCCGGACAACAGTTTGTGTATTCTATAAAATAAGAAATTGCTAGAAATATATGGTGTGATAAACATATGGTTTTAGTGAAGCAGATGGCAGTTAACTGAATATAGTTTTGTATGGGATTGTGAATTTTAATTTGTTTTATCTACTTCGTTTTTACTGTTATACCGAGAGACATGTTTTTTTTTAAAAGTGGACATCTAGAGAAACCGAATGGGGATTTACGTTTTGTACTTATACTCATGTCTATCGAGCTACAAGTCTACATTCGTAGCCTTCTCTTGCAGTTACTTCAGTCACTTGAACAAATTTTTTGTTGTTGCGTATCATCCGTTAATTTTATTTAATTTGTTACAATGAAATGTAGAATGTAGTGGACATTTTTGTTCTGAGTTGCAGTCTTACGCTGTTTTGAATTATTTCGCTGTCATTAAATGTAATCTTTTTAATTGATTTTTTTAACTAACGTCATTTACATCTAACAGTTAACTGTACAAAATGGTATTAAATTTAAAGGACAAAATAACAAATATGTAAGAATTATTATCAATAACATCGATATAGATAATTCAGTAAACGTTAATACAGTTTTATCGTCAATGTTTGGAGACATACAATTTTTTTCAACATATTTAACAAACTAATTAAAAAGCTTTGCAAATATTTACATTGTAAGTAGTTTGGATTAATTACCAATTGTAATTACTTTCGGTAGTTTCTTTTAAAGCTTTACCATTTTGGAAATTGTGGTACAGTAGTTTGAAGACTCTAACATATAAAAAGCGACTATAATTATGAAGTTTTTAACTACAAACATGTATCCAATGGTGGTGAGCATTATGAAAGCGGCATTGACGGATGTTTGCCACTTTGATCAAACTTATGTTGGGAGATGGATTGCAAAAGTATATAAATATTGAACCTAGAAAGCAACTGTATTGTTTGCAGTATTTAGATAACAATATGTAATTTTTTATTTATAAAAATGATTGATCAGTGTTGAGACTGTAACGGAATGTAAAAACTGAATTTGTTGTTGTTTAAACAAGATGTATTTGTCTTGTTTTGAATGAAAAATGAGAAGAGGTTGTCGGATGCGAGTCGAACTTGGGGGAAATAAATGAAGTTTCTTGGCTTTCTTACGACGACGTAAGTATTTACAGGAATTGACGAGGCGATCTTTTTTAGGGTTGACACCGGTTGATGGATCCACAAGCCCAACCGGCTACATTTGGTAAATGGATACCTTGAGATATTTTTAAACATTGTAGGTGTATGCAATCACCCATTCACTGAACAGGCATCCAGTGAAAGCCCAGTTATACCGCTATGCAGTTGATACATGCTCTTAATGGTCTAGATGCTTGTTGGCACCTCGTTCAGGATGCATTACATGGAGGAGGAACAGTCAGAAATATTATTATCAGTGGAAATTGATACTTTATAAGCATTACACAATTCCTCAGGATTATTATATATATATATATATATATATATATATATATATATATATATATATATATATATATATATATATATATATCTGTTAACGTTATTATTAGTGATTTATCAAGTTCACTATTATTACATTTAACCTAGAAATATTGACGTTGTTTAATTAGCGTTGTAAACAATTATAAAAATGGTAATCGTATGATTTATCTTGATATTTTGCCATTATATTGTAATAAAATATGAAAATTGTACAATAATTAAACGAATACAAACTAGCGGATTTGTATGTGTAATTAATTTTGAACAAAAGATTAGCAATCTGGCTTCTATAAAAAAGCGTACTGCTAAGGAAACAACTCGAAGATACCATTTTATTAAACTATGGTGAAGAAGTGAAAGCAGTATAATTCCAATGACAGGGTTAGGTGAAATCCGAATAAAAATTTAACCTTTACTATGCACGGTCTTCAAAGCCGAAATTTTAATGTACATTCATATGAAGCAGTCTTGTTGTCTCATCTTTTTCAGAGCAAAGAGGTTTAAACGAAAGTAAAGATATTACGTAAAAGTGAATTGGTTTATATTAAAATATTAAATGAAATTATTAACATAAAATATAACGTCAACTATTGAAGCAAATACAAAACATATCAAACATTTTGTTACTAAGTTGTTTCTTCTATTATACAGTAGTAAATGCTAAATATGATAGTCTTTTTGTAACCACTTGACTCAAGTACTTTAGTATACTCTTGATTAGGCTGTTAATATATACTTATATAATTTCATTTTTAACAATAACAAGTTCAGATAGACATTTTTTTAATCTGGATATGTCTGTGAGGTGTTCTGTCTCAGTATACTAAAAATGAAGTAAATAACATTAATGTTAAATTATTAAATGACACGTTTTATTTTGTCTTGTATTGTATTTAAATTAAAATTTTTGTGTGAACGAAATGAATTTTGATAGAGTTAAAGTTAATATTTTTATGACAATTATGACTGATATGAGTGAATTGCATTCTAGCTTTAAAAATAATATACCATTTAATAAGAACACCACTTTTAAAGATATTTCCTGTAATTTGCTATATGATGTCTATTTTATACTATTTGTACTAAGGCCAATATGTTTGTCAAATATAGGCTTTTCTCAAAATACTCAAAGCGCCGTTTGCACAAAGTTAACCACACACGCTACATTATGTTGGTAGTAAAAATGCTAATAATTTTAATCAGCGTTTTAGTCCCTATAAAATAGAGTGCCGAAAACCTAAGAATTATTTGATTTTACTTTCAAAGCAAACAACTATACATGCTTTCATTTTATAAAAAAATGGCATAACTTTTAGTATTTAATGAGATCATACATTTTTTCTTTGCTTCTTTATCAGCAAATAACTGAATTTTTGTTTATTATAATTTACAACTCGAAAAGAATTAGTGTATTTTATTGTTTTAAGTTACATTTTTTTAATAAACAAAAATGAATGCTTTTGCATTAAAAAAAATCACATTATTTCACGAAAAAATTTTAAATTATTTTAATAATGTGCTTTAAATTTTTATTCTAATTGTTTACTAAAAAATCGATTTTTAAGTTATTTTTAAATCAAAATGTTTGTTTTGAGTAAGAAGATGCTTAATATTTTAGCTGCATCATTTTACAAAAAAATTCAAATTAGTCAACATAATAACGTCACATTATAAAAGGTTTTAAAATATTATATATTTAAAAATAAAGTAATTATTAAATATATATATATTTTTTAATTCAGGGTTTTGTTTGCATTATAAAGTTCCATCTAAAAACACAAATAGCTCATAAAATAATACAATCATTTTGATTTGAGAAATGGGTAAATTACATTATTATTTAGTATCACATTTTGGTTGCTAATATTTGCTTTAAATAAAACTAATCAAAAATAAAGAATTGTTTAGTTTCATAATTTTTACTAAGTAATTTTCAGGGTGATATATATATATATATATAGTTATTTTTCTAACTTAACCGTAAATATGTATATAAGTGACGCATGTTTATACGATTATTATAGTGTTATTCGAATTTTTTTTTCTATTAAAATGAATTTTAAATTTTCAATAGTGTCTATTTTTAAAATAAATTAGCATTGACATTTAGTTTCTATTGAGCTCGTTTTCACTTTTTCCTATCAAGGATCGAACATTTCATGCGATGGAACGATATTCAAAGTTTGGCTATGGCGGTTTTGGTTGTGCAAGCTTTGAATCGAATTTGGAAACCATTGGTATGAATGTGTTTGTTTCCATTTTGAGTTTATAAAGATAATGCACACGTGTATTTTTGAGTGGCATAATAATTGTGTTGTGAGGGTCTCTTATCACGCACGTATAAAAGCAATGATAAGTACTAGTTGTGAATTATGTTTGTAATGAAAAAGGAGAATTTCTGTAGGGCACTTGAATCTGTAAACTAATGAAGTTTGCACTTGATTTAATTGTGATTATAACATTTCTAAACTGGATTCATTTTTAAAAATGTTTTTATTTCGTTTAAATGGGTTGGCTTATTATTACGCGGTTAGTCCCGAATAGGGATTTAAAAATCTTTAAAAAAAAATAAAAATAAATCATTGGATTATATTAAGGCACGACACGTTTAGATGGTTCAAATTTAAACAAGATGAGTAGGTTGACTTTGGTCCAGACTAAGTGTTAAAATAAATTTCAACTTTTTACACTAAATGATACCGGAACTTTAATTTATCAAGGCTATAATATTCTGGTTTAATTTTTAATTTTTGTTATGGAATTATATACTTATTTAATTTTTGATGTGCTTTATTATTAAGCCAGAGTCTTTTCACCAGTTGGCAGCCAATTGTACAAACAAGATCAACGGAAGTAAATATGGTAATATAATTCGAGATAATAGTTGTTTCAATTCATTTTAAACATGCTAATTGAATTACTTAAAACAATATTGTTATTGTTTTCATTTATTTATTTATTTTTCATTACTTTGAATGTTTTACAGGAAACATCTTTTAGCAGCCGGATTTGGGACCGCATGTAGTGCCGGTGGCGGGATTCCAACCCAGGTCCAAGTCGAGCGCTGTACCGTTAGATTACTACGACATTTATCAGTTGAACGATGTTGGAATTGCTAAAACTAAAAACTTTTGTTTAAAAATTGTTTCGATTTTGTTTAAAACCAATTCACAGTAGTCAATCGGTCTACTTTATCTTTGTCCGATTCTAAACCGAATGCCTTTGGCAATGACAGCACAGATGTCAAGCTTGCACCGGAGCGTTTGACGACAGCTTTACAATGTCCATCGATACAGATTGCCAATTTGGACCCGAACGAGGCCGAAAGTGCGATTGAATTGAGTCGGCCAAACAATTTGGAATCTGCACAACTTCTGTCATCTTCCAAAGACGTTGAATGGACCAACAAGTCGCTGAATAGGATTTATGGGCACAATTCAAGGTTGGTTTGTAGAAGGTTGTTAGAACATTTCAATTTGATTGGTTGTGACAAAGAAAAATAGAAAATTTTGTATATTTAACAAATATACGGAAATGGTAACGTTTTTTAAAAGTCGACATCCTATCAGTGGTGCCAGCAATTGAAAAGATTGACCAGGTCGTTTACTTTAGGCAGGTGCTTTGAAACACTTTGAAATAGCTATTAATTACATTTACCGCATGCTTGAATCCATTTGTTATTGAGCAAAGACACAGGTGATTCACCGTGCATTTGGTTCTTTTTCCGTTTTCGTTTCAGTTTTGACTGTACCATGTGGAAATCGCTATTATCATTAAAAGTGGAAACTGAAAATTGTAAACATTTGTTAATTCCCTAGCATTCCGGGCTTTGTGGTATAAATTTTAAGAAGTGAAAATAAAATTGCGTTTTTATTATGATTTTAATACGTTTTTCTGTATAATTAAAAAATCACGTGCATATGTTGTCAAATTAAAATATGTTACAATTTCTAAGAAATTAGCGAAGCAAAATATGTAATTATTAAACACTATTATGACATTATTAGTAAAGCGTTTTTGGCAATAATTAGTTGTTGTTATGAAAAAAAAACAAATATTTGACGAACGTTTTATTAAATAGAGAATTGAAAGAAAAACAGTATTTTTAAGCAAATAATGAAATAAGAAAGTTGTTTATAGATTGGATTATTTCAGTTTAAGTGCAAATTATGTTGATATTTAGATTGTTTTGTCAAAACGGTTAGGGTTTTTTTATTATTTTGAACTAGCGGTACAGCACTCGACTTAGACATGGGTGGGTGGGCATGGGCTCGAATTCCACCACCGGCACTAAAAATGCGGGTCCACGTTCGGCTGCTGAAAGATGTTTGCGCCGTATATGAGCTTACACAGGAAATATATGTATTTAACTTGAATAAATGATTCGATGCTTTGTTATCTGGCAGTGACAGTTGCATGGATCAATCTACAATAATTATTATCATCATTATTAATTAATGACAAAGTCGCCTATTACAATTGATTGTATTTTGCCGTTTTCTAAGTAAAAAGAGTCTTATGTTCACAACAAGTGTAGGAAGATGCAAAGGTTTTATACTTAACCAAATCATCCTTGTAAACTCATACTATTTTTGCAATAATTATTATTACCATTGAATTAAATTTAGAAATGCACTAAAAATAGCATTGTTAGCGTTTTATTTTCGAGTACCTTTCCTGGTTCATTGTTTCAATGGTTCACGAAAAATAGTTTGGGCAAGCGAACATACAGCACAGCCGAACAAGTGCTTGCATTTAATGCCGGTGGTGGAACTAAACTTTTTGTTTATTAAGGTCAAAGTCTAGAAACGTTGTTTTCGTATCACGCCCGGAATAAATTGTCAAATATCATTCGACACTCAAATACCTATTTTTGTTTCCCACAGCAAAAGATTTAATATTTATGAAATAATATACAATTATTTCATTTTATAAAATTATTTTAACCCAATTTTACATTTTATTTTCAATAGTTTTGTGCTTTGGGAAGATTTGATTCGTTCTGAATATTACATTTCCATTTACGGTGATATTTTGTATTCGTTGGGTGAATTCATTCTTTACGCCAATTTGATGCGTTCGTGGAGTAGGGATATCGATTCCAAATGGGCTTTGCAGAGCCATTCACAAAGCAAAGTACTTCTTTTTCCGGCCTATTCCAAATCGGACGAAATCCAATGGTCGTCGGGTGTCGAATCCGATCAAAATTGGTTTTTGCTTTGTTCCATTTGTCGTATTCGTACAAGGGGCTTGGTTTTTGTTTGTCCCAAATGCCATCATGGAGGTCATATGGAACATTTGTACAAATGGTTCTTCGATGCTCAACGCTTGGCCAAGCAATGCCCCTTATTCGATTGCAATTGTTTTTGCGCTTCAACTGAATAACGTTTTATATATTATTTCTTTTTTTTCTCCCATTAATACAATCAATTGTGGAAATGCTATTTGTTTGATTGGTATTTATAAATAATAATTTTTGTTATTGTAATAATTAGTTTGGATATATATATATATATATATATATATATATATACATGTATATTGCTTGAATGCTTTACAAGAAACATTTTTCAGCAAATGGACATTCTAGCAAAGCCGAACGAGGGCCAGCGTTTAGTACCGGTGGTAGGGATCAAACCTATCAAATGCTCTACCGCTAAATGAAGTACTGTAGTGGAGCTAATTGACCACATAATTGTATCGTTGCAGTTCAAAGGCCTGCGACAGTCCATTTCTTCTCAATGGCTGGAAGATGGTTACGTTGACCGAAATTAAAAGATAGCTAAGCTAAAGCTCCTCATTTAATTTTAGAAATCAAAGCATTATTTAATAATTTTTTTTTTCTAGTGTAACTGGATAATGCTTTTGCTTTGATAAAAATATATAGCACAAACATGTTAAAATATTAATTTTATTATTATAAGCAATCAATCAATTGACGATTTTTTCAACAACAGTTACTTTTAAATTTAGAAATAAAAATGTCAATCGTTTGTTTTATTTTTAAAAAACGGAAAAATAGGTTAAATATTTTTTCTATATTAGGTCAATTCCGTTTTAAAATTTTAAAAGAATTATGAAAATTGTACATATCTAGGTATGATTACTTCACATCAAACATTAGCATTTGTAAATAGTTTACTTTTTTATAGCGATATGTATATTATATATATATATATGTACTTTTGAGATGTTATTTACATGTAGCTAAATCGCTAGATTGCATTACTATAGTATTCAATCTTACTACCTGGTACTAAATATAAACAACACATACGTTGGTGGCATAGCCACCTTTTCATCAATTCCAAGTTCGAATAGCTTCTCCAATTCCTATGCAAAATGGATATCGTATGTGAATTGAACTGTGCAATGACGCCAGTGTTTACGGGAATTGATGAGACGGTCATCTTTAGGGTTGACGCCAGTTGATGGATTCATAAACCTAACCGCCTACATATGATAAATAGTTGCCTTGAGAAACCTTTTAAGCATCTTCGATGTATGCTATCACTTATCCGCTAAACGGGAATTGAGTGAAAGCCCAGTTATACCACTGTTATTAGTCTAGAAGCCTTTCAGCATCCAGTCCAGGATGCACCACATGGAGGAACAGTCAGGAATATCACTATTATCATTAGCATCCCTAAATACCCTCGTGCTAAAAATGTTGTAGAATATTGAAATGATTAATCATCATAGAAATTACTTTATATAAATATTCTTGTTGCTTTCTAAAAGTACAATTATACATAACTAAGCTTTGTCTCTTTCTAAATCATTACTATTAATATGGAACAGAGAGGTCAGGTTTAGTATCAAATTACCTTTAAAGTTTTGGTATGCATTGTATTTTAAATTAATCTTTTATGCACAAATCAATATATTGAAGTGTTTTATTATTGATTGATTCATTGTAACTTGACTAAATATGTACATACAGGTGGTTATTGTCAAGTATTGATTGGTAAAGCACACACTTAATTTCTTTTTGATTATAACACAAACATACTTTGCATTGACATGTTTTTATAATTGAATCAAGAAATGGACTTGTGCTGACACTGATAGAACTTTGTGTAAGTGGATTGATAATGTCCCATTGGATATTCATAATTATAGGTAATATTTTTATTATTAGTAGTGGTATGGTTATTGGTAGAAGTAGCTTTTAGCATACAAAAATAAAATACGTAATTATCAGTAATCAATATATCGGTTAAATAAAAAGTTTAAAAAATATTAGGATTTCTAACAGTAATCATTATTATCATTGATATCATTATCACAAAACCTTTGCTTTAAAAAAGCATGGGGCAACAGGATAACATTAGCTGTAAAAACAAGAACATGTGGCAACAAAATGATTTTATGTGATTGAACGTTTTGCAACATTTTTGTTTCATCCTCCATGGGACATTCATTTCAATTAGATTATCCCGAATGGTTTTTAACCAAGTTATCTGTTGTCTATCCCAACCTTCTGCTATTTTTAATAGTTATTCCAAAACCGTTCTTGTTGGTTTTTTGAGCGGTAAACGCAGAATTTAAGCAAGTAGTTTTCTTCATTTAATTGTAATAATTTCGTGTAGTGGACGAGATTCAGCTATTTTCATGTACTTATTCTTTGAAATGTGTTTACGCCAGCCAAACTTTAAAAGACACTGGCAATGAAAAACATTTACCATTTTATAAATTTTATCTGTGCATTTCCACGTTTCACTGCCACATACTGTCGTAGGAATGATAATTCATGCGTACAAATGAAGTTTTGTTTTCAGGTGGATAAACGAGAATGATTATATTGATTGAAGTCTACGAAAACTTTCTAAGTCTGACAAACCGATTTCGGTTTTTCCGTTTGTACCAATAATGCTTTATATATTCGTGAAAGAATCGACGGATTTAATATGTTGTTCACTAATTTTGATGGGCATATAATCGTTTGACTTTGTGCGCAACACTTTTGTTTTTAAACAGTTAATCTGTAAACCACCTAGAGAATTAATGTTACTGAGGCGTGTTCGCGTATTTTGTGCTGTTTCTGGTGTCTCACTGAGTAGACCGATATTATCTGTAAAGTACACATCGATTGATCTGCCTTGTTTTTTTTGATGCCATAAGAAAGATTATGTATTGACCGAGTTATTATAAAATCACTTACCAGAAGAAACAAATTACAGTAACAAAATATTCTTGATATACATGTGATAATTTTGAACAAAGAGTTGTGACCACATTGTGTTTAAATACAACAATTTCGGTATAACGAATGCATAATATTAACATATTCTAATAGTATTTCGTAAAATTTAACAATTTTATACAAAAATTATCGATAAACACTGTCAAAAGCTTTCATGACATTAATAAAATTGACTATAAGTAATTGCTAAAATTCTCGACAGTGTTTAATGCTACAAATAGTGAGAATTTACTCAATACAAACTTTTTGGTAAACGCGCTTTTAAAAATATTTGTTTATCGCATTACTTAAACGATTCAAAATTACTTTACGAAACACCTTACCGGGAACAGACAATAGGGCATCCTGCACTAATTGTTGCAATCCTACATGCCTCCTTTCTTAGACAGTGTAACAATTACTCATTACCTCCGATCATTTGGAACTTGTGCAATCGAGCATTCTACTACGTCACCTACATTTTTGGGCATTTCTGTTGTTTCCTCGTTAAGCCTTTCTGTTTTATTATTTTTCAACTTTTAAATTGCATGAATCACTTCAGTTACAATAATGTCATGAATGCATATTTCCAGTTTTTAAACCACTTTTATGTATTCATTATTATCAAAATTTATGAAGGTATTCGGCGTAGGCTGGTTAAGTACTTCCTTAAAATGCTTTACCCATCTCAGATGATTGTTCATTATCTGTTAGGATTAAACGATTGATTGGAATAATTGGGTTTTTTTTCTAACTTTTCACAATTTTTTACAAAGACGTAGAATCTTTTTTTGCTGCTGCCGTGTCTGCTTGATTGCATTTGTTTTTTAACCAATCATTCTTATTTACACAACAGCTATTTTCAGCCTGATTATCTTATCAAGTATTTTCCCAGTAATAAAATGATCTCTTTTTAATTTTGTTTCCGTCAGGAGAAATCCTCTTTGTCTTGTGTATATTTTTATGAGCAAAAAATATGTTGCCAACATTCATTCCATAGTGTCTGCTTAGCGTTAACAATCGATAGACCATTATATTTTTATTTTTAATTATTTTATGTTTGCTACTTTGAATGTTTTACGAGAAACATCTTTCAGCAGTGGACATTTGAGCGAAGCCAAACGTGGGCCCGCATTTTAGTGCCGGCGATGGGATTCAAACCCATGTCCACCGAGGTCCGAATTTGAGCGATGTACCGCTAGACCACTTATGTTGTTAGCATACCACATTGTCCAGTATTTGAAAAGTATTCAATTCTGTTTTTGTTTAGTGTTGCATTGAAATCCCCCTTCAATATTTTAATGTTTCTTCTGGAAACATTATCCAACAAATTTTGTAATTGCTCGTAAAAGACATCGTTTTAGTTTTCCTCAGTAGCCTCAATAGGAGCATAGACCGTCACAATGGTTACTTTTGCGAATCTCGCCGACACGATACGTTCGCCCATGGGTCAGAATATAAGTTTGGTGTATTTCCACTCGAAGAACGTCCTTGATCTTTCCGTCCCTGTTTCACTAATACCCAAAAATCTAAATTGTATCTTTTCATTTTTTGAAGAACTAACTGGTCTACGAAAACGTGTGAGCACAATAATAATTAAAATATTTTAAACCTATTTATTAATAATAGTTCTTTCTTCTTATTTTAAAACATTCACAATCCGGTCGTTTAATAAAATTGCATTATTAATAATTTTAACTAAACCTAAACTATATATCAGGTTAATAATTTAAAGCTTATTTTAAAAAAGTTGTATATAAACCGTTAATAGCTAAAAACATTTGTTTCATAAACATTGTGATATAATAATAATAATAATAATAACTAAAATCCTCAGAATTATTAGCAACTTGGTAAAAAAAATCACGATTTTAAACACACCGGTGATTACTGTTTGTCAATGTTTCAAGTAGTAATAAACTTATGCATATTTATTCATTCCATGTATATTTTAAGATAAACGTGTTTTCATTAATTTTAGTGTTTGGTGTGCAAATTGCAATAAAATACAAATTTATACATTGAACGCCAAAAAACAAATTCTTTATTATTGTTTTAAATACGAAAAATGACGTATTGATTACAAAAAGCTTAAATTGAAATATTTTATTTTAAAAATAAACTTTTTGTAAATTATACATATATATTATGTGTTAATAGGACCACATATTGAATACGTCCATATAAAATTGATGCAATAAATACAAAAAATGTATTGTGTATAATTGTATAAATATGTAATAAAAACAAGTTTAATTATTCTATATTATTATTATTATTATTATTATTATTAGTCAGCTTAAATAGTTTAGGAAAAGTACATTCGGAATCATAAAATACAAAAAAATTGGCACCATTGGTATAAGCAGAGACCAAGAGAAATTAAGCTTATACAAAATCAAAATTAAAAAAAGGTTTCAGTAATATAATTATGGAAAACGTTTTAAAAATTCCTTAAACCATGTAGCATCATATTGAAATTATTAAGGAATAATTATAACAATAATATAATCTGTTGATTTTGTTAAAAACAAAATGCTGAACATAATTAGATCACGTGGAGCTAGATAATACCTAAGATAAAAACACTGTAATTAGTATTTGAAAAACACAAAAACAGTTAATTCTTTAGATGTTGTGGGTTGGTTAACAATCTTGTCAAAGATGGAACGCACAATTTATGAGAGACATTTGTTTTTGATTGACTATAGATAAATTTTGTTCTTGTAATTGCTTTGTTAGGGTCGGCACGAAATTGGTAAATGTTAACCCCTGTTATTCTTTTGATTAATCAACGACAGTTTTTTAAAAGTCCCTCATTTCTAGGTGCTTTCTAACTCAGATCTAATTGTAACGCAGCTTTTTTAATAATCCAGGAAATGTAACTGGAAAACAATATGGGATTATTAAGAAATGTTGATGTACAAAATAAGCTAATTATCTTTTAATTATTAAAATGAAGACTTCTTAATCTTTTTGTGTAGTAATAAGCATTCCTCATTTTTGTAAAAACTTGATCTAAATGATTAAACCATGCCAGTTTATTATTTAAGTAAATTTTTGTATATTTAAAATTATTACTCGTATTTTTAAGCTAAACCGAAATTTTTAGTTGTGCGAGTGTCATAGAGGGCTTAGTCGTTGTAAATTTGATTATTTTACATTTCTGTGGATTTAAATAAAAATAAAAATAAATCTTATTAGTATTACTCCCAAATTGTTAAATGTCATGAACTGATTAAATGCTATTGTATAATGCCATCAGCATATGTCATCAGCATATTTAAACAAACTTAAAGGAGGAGAAACTTCAAGCAGGTCTACATAAATTGGAAAAAAGGGATAATACTGTCCTTTGCAGTACATCATTGCTGTTATCCTTTAGGATGGGTATTTAGAACCACGTTTTGTCTACCGTTTTCAACGCTAAAAGTAGTTTGATAACCATTGAATTATATGACTAGGTGAATCCAGATCTAACAAACTTCTTATTATTAATGGGTTTTCTAAGGAATTATTTGTTTTAGAATTGTTATATTAGAATTGTCAAATTTACTTGAATAATAAGGCACTGGCCTGATACCAGATAGGGCGTGGGTTCAAGTTTATGTGTTTGTAAAACTTGAAAGGCATGCGCTGATGATGATTCCAAATGTAAGGATGAAACAGCTGTACAGTGCTCCTAGTTGATTTAAATGCCTAGTGAATTTATTATTTAAGTAAATCTGACAATTATAATATAACAATTCTAAACCTTCTTATAAGTTTTATCTTGAAGCACTATCAGATGCAAATTTATAATCTAAAAATAAACAACTGACAAAACATTTGCCATAGTCTACTGACTTACAATGTTATGAACCCAGCTGATTACACAATCTATAGTTGAAAATTATACATCATTTTTATTTGACGTCGTAACTACTTTACGACTTTAGAAGTAATTCACAAAATGATTGCATCGTGTGCGGCATATGAGTAATGAAAACAATTTATTAAATTACAGAAACGTTTCATTTTTTTAATTGAAATATTTCTTCTTGTTCCTTTCTAATATTATTAAATAAAATTAAAAAACCCTTTTTAGGAAGTATTACATGTACATTGAAATACTGCTCTAGTTGGTCACAAACACGTTAAAAAAGGAACCGAAGACTCAACTGAAGAGATGGACAACTTTTGTATAAGCACAATACACAAAGCTAAAAAATGAAAATAGAAACAATTTACAAAAAAATCTATTTCTAATCATAAACAAAGTACTTAGATTTTCTAATGCAACATTTTTTAGTTAAACATGTTTTTAAAATATAAATAACTTATTTGTTTAAACTTAAAAGAACTGAGTGTTTTAATTTTTTTAAAGTTTACATATGTTAGCTTTTAAACAATTACATTTGATAATCATATTACTTTAATTGATGTTTCTAAACTAAAATTAATATTATAATAACTGTCTCCACCAAAGCTAATTTTAAGTCCTGTTGATAAAAAAGGAGATTTTGAACACGAGATTGGCAACCTAGCTTTTGTAAAAATTGATTTTAGTAAAGAAACAAAAAAAAATGCCATTTCATTAAACTATGGCAAAGAAGTGAAAGCGGCATGATTCCGATGGCAGGTTCAACAAAATCCAAATATAATTTCAAACTTTGATATACACGATCTTTAAGGCCACAGAAATTAATGTACATTTATATGGAACAATTTTATTTTCCCATGCTCTACGGAGCGAAAGGATTTTGAAATTATGATACTAACAGTTACTACGCGTAACTAAATTGTATTAATACATACAGGTGATAGCATTTAAACATTAAAATATTGTATTTCTAATCTAAAATAATATATTTATGTGCTTAAATATAGGTAGCAAATACTCTACAATACAAAAATCTTAGTCTTTAAAATAAAATGTTTTTACAAGACATTAAAAACTTTTAATTTTTTTAAAGTATATTTAGTGCTTAAAAATAAATACTAATTATATATACATATATACACGTCCTATTGAAACTAATGTATTTTACTCATATAAAGTGCAAAATCGATGACTAAAATAGACGCTACATTTGTATAATTGCCTTTATATAATCGTAATTTTTACAATCATTTTAAAATCTAATGTAAACGGTTTGAGCTATAAAAACGTTCAATTAAGAAAATTAATTATGTAATGTAAAATCAAATTCCACAACATTGTGCTAAAATACGAAGGGGCCCTTACATTAAACAATGAGAAAATTCTAGAAAGAAATGAATATTACCTAAATTATTAAAATTATGTAGCTTTTATTATCGATTTTTATATATGTATACATATTTCATAAAATAAATTATTTTAAGCAACTAATTTACTTGTTTTTTCAATTTTTTAAAATGTCAATATTCTTGTTTTTGACCTAAATTAGAATTTTATAATGATATTTGTATATTAGTTTTTTATAAAATATTTTACTTATACTGCCAAGATCATGTTTAACAAATGTCTTAGTACAATTTAGATGTGCTTAATGTAATTAAATACTGTCCCAAAAAATTTTTTATTATACTGCATTGATTTTGACAGCTGTCCATTTATCTACTAATGGTATAAAATATAATAAGTCATATCATAACGAATTATACCAAATACTTAAACAGTGAAAATTTTCTTTTATTGAACAACAGCGTTTTTTAAACAAAGATATTATACGACAACTTGAAAGTCACAATCCTATTTAAAAAAATCTGTTGCATGTCAGGTGAAATTTTTATCATTAACTTTATTTAAACATCTTTCGTTTGTTAAAAAACTACAATTTAAACCTAATAGCACTAACTTTGAGGTTCTTAAATTTCTTAAATTGTGTAACTTAACAATTTTAGAAGCGTATCTAAAGTAAGGAATTATCTGTTTAAGCCCAGATTTCGTTAAAGCTAAAACTAAGGTTGATTACATTGACAACCTAACTATAATCATATCAAACCACCTCGGACAACTGATTATCATAAAGGTGATTACATTGATTATTATGTATTTTGTAATAACAATATAAAAAAACATTTAATAACTAAAGTATTTTATGTACTTTGTATTTTCTTTAATACTCGACGGTGTATTTTTTTATTAAAAATATTACCGAATATTCGATTATAAATTAGTTTGCATTTAATGTAGAATTTTTAATTTTAGTACTGATATATATTTTGAAATCTGTAATTTTATTATATAAAAAATATATGTAGTTACTTTATCAGTTTTAGTTAGGTAACCACGTTTGTAGCATCAATTTTAATAAAAGTATGTATTGGTGTTATAATAACTAATTACGTCATTATAAATAGATAAAGTAAGTACAATTAATGAAGGTATGTATTTGATAATGCTATAGCTGTTACAATTAATATTAATTAATTGTTAAACAGATATAAAATAAACTACAGTATATAAAATAATAATATAAATTGTTTTTAAAGATTAATTTATTATTTCATTTTTGTCAATCAATTAACTACATTTTAACTTGAAATAAATACAAAAATTATTTATTTACCATGGCTACATGCAATAAACCAAACTGTTTTGTGCACCTTATATTGGTAGTTGTTTTAACATTATGCTGCATTTAAGTAACAAAAACAATTTTTAAAGTAAAAACAAATAAAATATTAAAATTATTTACTTTTTATTTTAATAAAAACATTAATTAATTTTATTATATATTAGTGTAAAATAATGTTAAATATATATTCATTCAAAGTAAATTAGTAATACTGTTTACATGTACATTGAGTCGTTTGTATTCACACCATACATAGTTTAATCATCACAATTTAAAATTTGTACACATTATTTTTAAAAATAAGTACTTATTATAATTACAAGTATTTCTTTTTTATTTATAAAAATTTCTGGAAAAAATGTTTAACTGTGTATTTACAACATTTATTTAAACATATAATATTGTTCTATTAATTTAAAGTAACATTTTATTTTTTAAACGTATAATGTTTGTTTTAAATTGTATGTTTTTTTGTATATATTTGTATATATACATTGTTTTCAGTTAACATTTTTATAAATAACCGCTAATAAATTATTTAAACAAATTTGTATGTGTACAAATTATAATTCCTTAAAAAAATATTTTCTGGACTATAGTTCTTTGTTATGTTGTAAGCTTGTGAGGAATACTAATTATCTTATTGGAATAGAACTGATAATAACATATAATATGCCTATGAATTCAACGTAGCATTAAAATTTTGTTATTACTAATATTTTAACAAAGAAATTACTACATATATTGGCTACTGTGTAAAATTATTATGTACAAACGGTTAAAACACTTTATATTTGACAAACTCTGCATTAATTTGGTATAAAATATAGAATGGCCATACTATTACAAAGTATATTAAATACCCTAAGTGGTAAATATGTTCAATGTTTGAAAATACGTATAATCTAAACGGTAAAACAATTAAGCAACAATATCTTGTGTTAAATTTTTTTTAAATTAAAGTTTTTTCTAAATTTATTTAATTTATTTTTAAGTGTTAACTTAAACATTACCCAAGATAAAATAAAAACCTATTATTTGATAATTTTCTGCTAGCATTAATAATAATTTTTAGTATATTAAAACAAAACGTACATAAGCATATCTAACTAAAGGAATTATTAATTTAAACCCACTTTTTTCAAAAACAAAATTACATGAAACTGTATTAATAACCTAAACAAGAGTATACCCAATCATTCAAACCGAGACATTATAATGAGGTATAAAAAGGTAAAACAGTATAGAACATTATTAAATAATTAATATTTTTATTAGTTGATGTATATATTAAAGCATTAATAAATTTATACAAAATGCAGTATTGACATGAGCAATACAATAGAACATTAAATTAACTATTAATAGAAAATAGAATAATTTAAAAGTAATTAAAATAATTAAAAAGAATCTGTTTGTATTCACACATTGAAACCTGCTTTGTGTGCACAAAAACAGTTCGTCACTACATTAAACTTAGCTTGGTCGTAATAATTGTGTGTAAATGTTTGAGTTGTACTAATTTAAATGTTATCTGTACCCCCTTTTTATTTTTGTATATATATACTAAAATGTTATATGTTTGAACTGACGAGAATATACGAAATGAATTCATCTCACAATTTACGTCTTCTTATATTTTTATTTGGAATTTAAAAGTAGCTGTTAATGTTGTACATAATGAAAATAATGGTACTAAACGTTAAACAACATAATAACATAATATTGCAAAAAATTATGTATTACTTTCCTATAAAAAATAACATAATATTTAATAATGTTTTGATTAAAGATTTACTGTACTGCGTTAAAGCATCATATTTTCAATGTGTACACGTACACATAATAAATACATTATACAATATGTTGTAATCACCAGTGGATTGAATTGGATTCTTTACGTGTCAATTGATTTAGGCCAAAATAAATGTTATCAATGCTTCCAACAAGTTTTACGTAAGTAATTATTATTACTATTCCTAGGGCACTGATAGACAATTAACGATGAAATAAAAGCACTCTAAACTAATTAAATCGGATTTATTACGTGTTAATTGACTTAGGCTAAGATAAATTTTATTAATGTTTGCAATTATTTTATTATATAGACTTAATAATAATACTAATAATAATAATAATAATAATAATAATAGTAATAATAATTATAATAGTAATAATAATAATAATAATAATAATAATAATAATAATAATAATAATAATAATAATAATAATAATAATAATAATAATAATAATAATAATAATAATAATAATAATAATAATAATAATAATAATAATAATAATAATAATAATAATAATAATAATAATAATAATGATGATGATAAACAGCACATTGATATGCGATTAACTATAAAATAAAAGCACTTTAGACCAATCAAATTTATGAGCTAAAAACGCGCAGTTCAACGCTCAACTCAAACTTAAGTGGGCATTATGAACACGAAATATGGACCCTACTCGGATCCGCTAAAATGCTCCTTTGCTGAATGATGCTTCTCGTAAAACAGTATTAGTAAAAACTGATGAATGATTAAGCAAATGTTGTTTGATTTTAAGTGTTTATACGTAGTTAAAATTCAAATTGTACATTCAAAGGTAACAAAATTGAGAATTTAAACGTAAACATATTTTAATGTGCTGTTAATAATGCACAAATCAAAACTAAACAGTACATTTATTCGTCTTTTATAAAAAATGACAAAAAACAATGTGTTAATAAAATTAATTGCCAAATGTTGTTTAAAGACTGTTTTAAAAATGCTTTAATTGTTAAATCTCGAATTAATATAAAAGCATGAATAATCAAGTATTTCATAATAATTATATTAAAACATAAATGTTAATACAAAATATATTAAGGTTAAAATAGTCATCATAATTATGCATCACAGAAACAATGAAATAAACGAACAAATACCGAACGGTTTCACAAGCACGCCAATGTCGCGCTTTTCGGTGCAGTAAAAATGTTTTTAAAAAATTAAAAATTGTAAATATTAAACTATAAACATGTTAAAATAAGATTTACAAAATAATATAATTAACAAACTATTTGTTAAATAATAGTAACGCTATACAGTCTTTAACAGAGTATTAAATAAATTCTTTATTATTAATTTTAAGTTATTAAATTTTTTTAATTATTTACTTATTTATATTAGAATACTAGAATATAGAAATACCCGATATTGCTACAAAATACTTATTTATTTATTTATTTATTTTAATTTTATGTTTATTATTTTGAATGTTTTACGAGAAACATCTTTCAGCAGTGGACATTTGAGAAAAGCCAAACGTGGGCCCGCATTTTAGTCCCGGTAGGGGAATTCGAACCCATGTCCACCGAGGTCCAAATTTGAGCGCTGTACCGCTAGACCACCCCGATACTGCCCCGAATACTAGTCAAACAAAATAACAAAAATTTACCAATTATTTAATTCCTTTCTGAAAAACCTAGTAATTTCATAATTGTCTACTTAAATAAAAAATAACTCAATTGATAATTATATATTATTATATATATATAATTGGAATAAAGTCGATTTGCGTGATATATTTTTACCGTTTCAATTATAATTCAACTAATTTTGTAGGTAATTTAGACAAGTTTAAGACCTGACATTATATTAAAACTACGGATTTTCTACTCTTTTGTAGATCATGCCGAAAAGATAAATTTATGTATGCAAGAAACAAATTTAAAGATTTAATAGAGGGGTGATTATTAGATCTTAGTAACATCTTAGTTATTTCTACTCCCTTCGCTTAAGAAAATTTGCAAGTTGTGGAGACCATGTAAAATGCCATTAGGCGATTTTATAGCTATTCACAACCTTATATTTAGTTTTAAGAACGCATTATTATTTTTAAAACATATCTGGTTTGTGCATATTGTTAAATATCAATTATTGGAGAGAATATTGGAAAAACAGGTGTTACTATACTTTGGGGGCTACTTGAGTTTTCAAGTATGACAGTTGGTTTTCAAAATGCGGACCAAACTTTTTAACTTTTTATGGATGGTTTAGATGTTTAATGAACATATTTACATAACGTATTATATAATCTAATTGTATACTTCATTAATTATTATATTGACATTAAATCTGAAAATGTAGTTTTGCTGTTAAACGTTTAAAATTCCTCATTTATATTGCATTATTAGGAGAAGCGCAATTAAAGTAATTCAAAAGTTTTTAATATTAAAATTACTAAAACAATTACGTTTGTATCTAGGATTACTAACATTTAATAAAGAATTTATTTTTTAAATGCACCGAATATATACAATTGTTATGATACTTGTTGCGCAGAATCCCACGTTCTATTTATTTATCAAAAATGATAAACAACGTTTAAAAAGCAAAAGATTATCAGCAAAACTTACGTTTCTAATATGTTCTTAATTTTTTTGTCCTTTATGACTATCAAGCAATTGTGCAATAGATGTAGTCCTCTAAAAATTGATTAACAAACATTAAGCAACCACTCTGTTTTTATTCAAAATTTATTATTTGGATTATATTTTTTAGTATACTATAAATTTGTTATATTAAATGATATATAAAACGTAGTTGTAGATACTTTGTCTAGATTGAGGATTAACGCAGTCAATGCCCACAGCATTAATTTACACTAGTTATTTATTTTTGAGGAAATAAGTCTTTATTTTTAAAATGTTTATTTTTCTACAAGAAAAGACACTACAATCTGTGATGTACTTTTCATGTATTTCACATATTTCTCCCACTTTTTCAGGCAACGGTTTTGAGGTTTTGCATAATCCTTTGTATCCTGGATTACAAAAGCTAAATAGATAATTTTACGTATAGCCAAATATGTATAAAAAATATAGACAAAACAGTGTATATAATCTGAAGACATTTATGTAAGGAAATACCATTAATCGATATTTTACTGTCAAACAGTTTAATAAAACTAAAAAGTATCAAAACGAGTTAATTATAATTAAAAAACTAATATATTTTATAAAACTATGTACAGTTTTGTTGCAGGTTGCAGATTGATATACGAGTTTAGTAAAAAAAATCTTGTTTTTTAGTCCTTCGTTTAAAAAATATTGGATATATGAAGAGGGATAATCAAAACGGGAAAAGTAACAATAAAATATAATAAAAATAAAAACACGAGGATAAACTGGATAATGTTAGAAATGAATCGTTAAATGTCTTTGCAAAATGTATACTTATCATCGGCGGACTTCTAAATATGAAGGCTATTTCAGGCTGAAAAAACCCAATAAGTGAAATGATTTTGCTTTATCTAAGTATGGGCTCTTGGTTTGGGCTACTTAACAGGGTACCCCTAAAACTCTCATCCGATTTGGGGAAATACAGATTGAAAAAATCAGATTTAATTAACTGATAAACTAAGATTGGGTCTGTAGCGGTGACAATCGACAAAGAAAATTGAAGTTCAAAAATAATAAACAATATTGATTTATTTCATTACAAAAATTAACATTAAATTTTTGGAATTAATATTCTTTGAATATGTCAACGTTTCATATCAGCCGTTGAACACTTTCTTCCGCTTCTGTCCAACATTGTCATCTTCAGTTTCCATTTTGATTTCTGGTTCATCTCGTGGTTTTAATCCTGTAAATTTTGCACTAAACCTTTTTCCGTCCAGTCTCGGCGTTCTTATTTATTACTTGATGTAATCAGTAAAAACGTTAAATATCAAGGAAAATCGCGACTAGGCACAATACACGCAACCTTCGTCAACCTTCGTTTATTTTTCGAAAACGCCCCATCGCGTTAATGTGTGAAACCAGGCTACGCAGCCTTTATTATTTATTAAATAAATTTGTTTAAACACTTTAAAATAATAGTTATTAAAAATTAAATTATTTCCTAAAATTGTTTAATGAATTTGAATTTGTTCAATTTTTAAATTATATTTCGCGCAATTTTTGAATCAGATTGCATGTCGCATTTTGTTAATTTTTTGGTGTTTTTACTGTTTTGTTTAAACAACAATTTTCATTTAAAACTTTTTTTACTTAAATTACTCTGTTTACAAATAAATAAAATCATTTTTAAATTATTGTAAACAGCGTGGGTGCAGCAAATCTGTAAAAACTGGGATGACATGTTCATCCTATGATTAGAATTTTAAAGACCTGCCGCCAATAAAACGGCCAAGGCGTCTAGTTTTCATAGATAATTTTTTTTAATAAATTGTAAAATTTCTCAAAAGTTTTAATAGTTAGATCAACGCCCTTAAAACTAGATACAAGCGATCAGAATGTTTCTCATTTACCTTGGGGTTTAGCATTTGTCCCAATAAGACATTGACTAAGACAAAAGTTACCAGTACTACCGGCTCTCTTGTTTTTAGAGTAGTGTACACAAACGCATTAACCCTTAGGAGCAAGTTAACAGAGGTTAAAAGTATGGTTATTTCCGATAAACCTCATAATATTGGGGTCACGGAAATTTAACTTTTTGAGGATATAGATAGTAAAATCAACTGTTAGAAGGAATTCCAAAGGAGGTAAGAGTGAAGGCTGTATTTTTTACATTAAGGACATTATACCGTTTTCCATATTTAAACCTGAGTTCTTTGATCCGTTAGGAAGGTATAATTTTCTGCATTTAAAAATTCCGCTGGCTTCAAAGAATATAGCTTTGTTCTATTCTGTATAGACCCTTCTTTATTAAAGGCCTTAGATAAAGGTTTTATAAAAAAAGCTTTTTTTTGCTTTCCTACCTCATAAGTACAATGTTATATTAATTGAAATGCTCTTGAAGAGCCTCACATGCTTTTTGAAAATAGATTGCTTAATCTCAGTATTGAGCATGCCTTCCAGCCACATGCTCGTTCTCCTACAAGATATAGAGCTAAAAGCTGTCTACCTTATCTAGATTTTATCTTTACTAACGTTCCATTTTTAGTAAACTCTATTAATTTTTTTCTGGAAGGAGTGATCATTCCATTCTATCCTTCTTTATTTATTTTCTGCTTCTGGTCACTAAATCGCAGTTGCAAAACCTGATACCCTTCCCGGATTTTAGGAAGACGAACTTTAGTGAATAGTTTTTATTTCCACATAATAGCAATTTTTAATTATGGTATTAAATTGTTCATTTCTTTGGACCCCCAGCTCCTGTAAAAACACATTTCCCACCGCATTAAACGTTTAATTTATAAAAAAACATTGCTACTACACTGCCATGTTATCATTACACATACATTGATATTTGAAATCAAGTTGTAAATCAGGTAAATCAGGTAAAATCACGAGTTATGTAGGAGGAAACTCCTTTTTGTACTCGGTTCAAAATATCAAATATCGGCAAAATAAATCTCAAAGATTATGTATATAAATATAATAAAGCTGTAAAAACAGAATTATGAAATTAAATATATTCATGGAGAAAATAGATTGTCATATGCTGATTTAAAGGAGTCGATGGAAGGAGCTGAAACAACATGGCTAGGTAAAAGATTCCACGCGGAAATAACCCTATACGAGAAATGGTTTAAACGTAACCGGGATCTTACTCTAGGTTTGGATAACTTAAAAGGGTGCCCCCTTCGAGAATCGTTCGCGAGTATAAAGGGAGTTCGGCACCATCTGACCTTAATAATTTATAAACTAAAATGAGATCGCCCCGGAGCCTCCTATCTTGCAATGGAAAGAGTTTGAGAGATTTTAATCGGTTTGTATAGCTAACGTTCTTGAGCTGCCTAGAAGTTTTTGTGAACCTACTTTGTACATTATCTAAAATCTTAATATCCGCTTTTAGGTAGGGGGATGTAACTTGGATACAATATTCTAAGTGGGGTCTAATGTAAAGTTGGTAGAGTAACTGTGTACAACTCACCGGGACGTTCCCAAGATTACGTTTAAAGAACGTGGTGAGTTGGAACCCCTTGGAGGCTGATATCCTGTGATGCGTTGAAAAGTCTAGGGATTGATTAAATGTAACCCCTAGATCCTTGATTAAATTAACTCGAGTGATGGGGGAAGAATCTGGCGCTCTAAATGTATTGCCTGAATATTTACCAAGGGAGAAGTGATTACACGGAAAAATTCAGAGGAAGCGCATTTGCTATAAACCAATTGTGGATACTTAAAATATCGAGTTGAAGTTGTTCAGGATTGGTATTCCAAATCTTGACATCATCGGCATATAACAAGATGTCAGAACGAACAACAGCAGGTAGGTCATTGATATAAATAATAAATAATAAAGGACCAAGGACGGATCCTTGAGGGACACCTGAGGTAATGTTTACAGCAGCGGAAGTAATATCACCTAGTCTTACGCTTAATTGCCGATTGGAGAGAAAGTCCGTTATCCAATCGAGGAGAAGCGGGCTAATCCCAAAGGCTCTCAATTTATTCAATAATGCTGAGTGGGGTACTTTATCAAATGCTTTGCAGAAGTCAAAGTAGATGACATCAATCGAGTGAGAATACTCCAGCATTCTAGTGATACTATTGGTAAATCTTAGTAGATTAGTGAGGCAGGATTTAGAAGGCATAAATCCATGCTGAGAAGGGTTAATGAGGTTATTATTGACTATAAAATTTATCAGGTGAGATTTAATTATTTTTTCCATAATTTTACTGGGAGCAGACAAGATGCTAATAGGTCTGTAGCTCTCAGCCTTAAATCTACATCCAGCTTTGAGGATCGGCCTTATGTAAGCTAATTTCCAAACTGAAGGGACCTTGCCTTGTTTTAGGGAGAGGTTAAACAAATACGCAAGAGCAGGAGCTGTCTCAGCAGCACATTCTCTGAGGACTCTCGGGTATATTTCATCTGAGCCTCTAGAGGAAGATTTTAATTTGAGAAGGAGATTGCGGACAATCTCCGGGGTGATGAGGGGAGAACCGGATAAAAGAGAGGGACTGGTGGTAGGGTTACCAACGAAATCCGTATTGAAGACGGATTGAAAGTATTGGCTAAAGGTGTTACAGACTTCAGGCAAAGGAAGAGGAGATCCGTGGGAATCCTTAAGTTGTGGAAGAGAATTTGGGTTCCCTCGTTTATTCTTAATGAATTTGAATAGCAAACTCTTATCTGTCTTAGCTTTATTAAGGATGCTATTAATTCTGCGATGTTTAAGCCGGGAAAGGCTGCAAGCACATTTATTACGTAAATCGAGGTATTGATAATAAAAACAGGGAGGTTGGTTGATTTCCACTTATAGAACTCGCGATTACGGAGTTTAATGAGTCTAATGAAACGTTGCGGGGATCTTATTCGACGGTCGGGAAGGCGCTCTGAGGGGGACAAAAAGTTTAGCTCCCGACTTGATGGTGTTGGAGAAATATTCGCAAAAATTGTCTACCTCGTCGGAAGAGGAATAAACCCAATTAAAACCTTTAAAATAGTTCCTTAAACCTTCAAAGTTAGCATTACTGAAATCCGGAATAAGCGCTGAACGAGGGTTGGCGATGTGGGCTGAATTAGGAGATAGACTTTAAAAGCCAAGACGGAGTGATCACTCTTACCTAATGGAGGCAGAGTGGAGACGTAGTCAATTACATGAGAGAAATTGGTGAGAACTAAGTCTAAGCAGGAAGAGCTACAGCCCTTCCCGGATTTTAGGAAGACGAACTTTAGTGAATAGTTTTTATTTCCACATAATAGCAATTTTTAATTATGGTATTAAATTGTTCATTTTTTGGACCCCCAGCTCCTGTAAAAACACATTTCCCACCGCATTAAACGTTTAATTTATAAAAAACATTGCTACTACACTGCCATGTTATCATTACACATACATTGATATTTGAAATCAAGTTGTAGCTGCTATAAAAAAATTTTAAATAAAAACTTAACAATTTACTTTATAGAACAAAGGATGATAAAAAAGGTACTATTTAATTTTATTAAAAAAAGTGTTTTTTGAAATGTGTCCTTCCATTTATTAAGGACTGTAACAGTTTGCCATTATCAATTGAAAAACACGTGACTCATTTAAGGAATACTCTAAGTCCTTTTTTTCTACTGGTGACATTAATACCGCTCACCTTGCTAATCCTCATGTAAGTGTGGAAAATTTTTTAATCACTAAAAATATGGTCAGCAAGCAGTTTAAACTCTTAAAATCTACTTCATGCGGGTCTGACGGCATTTGTCCTAAAGTTTTCAGAGGATGTGCTGACATATTAGTACCAGTTTTTAACCACTTAATCAACTTGTTCCTAGTTAGTGGTCAATTATCAAAAACCTGGAAACTAGCTAACACAAAGCCAGTATACAAACCAGGAACCAGATGGGGTCCAAATAGTTATAGGTCAATTAGCATATTATCTGCACCTATTAGAAAGATTTATTAAAGGATATTTAATAGACTAGATTATTTATTTATCATTATTACAAAACCCTTTTGTTTTAAAAAATAAGCATGGGGCAATAAGATAACAATTACAGCAAAAATTAACGTCAAAGTCTCGTAATTTAAAGAGAACATAAGACAACAAAATGTTTCCATGTATTTGAACATTCTACCAAACGTTTTGCTTGTGCCTATAAAACATTCATTTTAATTAAATTTTCCCGAATAGTTCTTAGCCAAGTTTTCTGTGGTCTGCCAACCTTTCTTTTACCATTTACATTTGTCCATTCCAAACCGTTCTTGCTGGTTTTCCGCGCGGTAAACGTAGAATTTGACCAAGTAATTTTTTTATTTAATCTTTAAAATACTTCTAAGACACCGGCGATAAAAAACATCTACTATCTTATCAATCTTGTCCGTACGTTTCCACGTTTCACTCCCATATATTGCCGTAGGAATGATTATTAATGCGTACAAACAAAGTTTTGTTTTCAGGCAAATGGAAGAACATGGTCATATTGATTTGAGTTTATTGAAGACTAACATTGCTTTTTCAAGTCTGGATTAAACATCAATTTCGGTTTTTCCGTTTTTACCAATGATGCTTCCCAGATATGTAAAGTAATCAACAGTATCAATATTTTGTTTACTAATTTTGACGGGAAAATCATTGTTTGACTTAATGCACAGCACTTTTGTCTTTAAACAATTAATCCGTAAGCCAATACAAAAACTGATATCACTGAGTCGTGTTGTCATATTTTGCATCATTTCTGGAGTTTTACTGAGTAGACTAATATCATCTGCAAAATCCAAATCTGTTAATCTGCCTTGGTTCCATTTGATACCATAAGACAAATTATTCATGGATTGAGTCATAATAAAATCAATTACCAGAAGAAACAAAAACGATGACAAAATACATCCTTAACGTACTCCCGTGACAATTTCGAACATAGCAGTATAACCATTTTTTGTTTGAACACAGCAACTTGAATTTGGTATAACAAGCTTATTAATCTAGCTTAGTATAAATTTATAATCTGGCAATCTTGTCGAACTAACCTGTTAGATTTCACCCATGGGTTAACTTGTGATTTAGATCATGAACCTTTTGTTGAGGCTATCTATTTTGATTTTTTAAGGTTTTCGATAAAGTAGCACACTTTCTCTTAATAGATAAACTTACAACGTTTGACATAGGTAATCTTTTTTTGAACTGGATAAATAATTTTTTGAAGAGTCAGAATTTTACTGTTAAGCTTGGCAAAACATTGTTTACCCACTGCAAAATTACTTCAGGAGTGCCACAAGGATTAGTCCTAGGTCCCCTAATTTTTACTATGTTTGTTAATGATCCATCAACGGAAATTCAATCTGAAATTCTGCTTTATACGGACGATGTTAAAATCTGGGATACTAACCGTGAACTTCTGCAACAAGATATTAACAAAATTTATCAATGGTCAATCAAGAATAACTACTCTTTAAATTTGGATAAGTGTGGGCATATAACATTTAGACGTTTCTCGGAAAAAACATTTAAGATTTATGGTAAAAAATTATCACTACCGTAAATGAGGTTAAAGACTTAGTGTCATCTTTACACCATCCTTGGTTTTTACACAACATCACACGAAGAGATCCAGAAATGTCTTAGCTTAATTAAGTTTTTTAGATGTAATTTAGGTATCATGCTAATAGACTATCTTCGTCTAATAATTATGCTATATATAAAACTATCTCTAGAGTATTGTATCCAGGTAACAACCACATACCTGAAAGCGATTGTTCATCAATTGTAAAAAGAATTCAGAAAACGTTTACCAAACTCCCACATGAACTTTGATTGAAATCATACCTAGAACGTTTACGTAAACCAAAGCTATTCCTATTAGGAGATAAATGACTCCGAAGCAAATTAATTTTAATCTATCAGTTATTTCATACCAATCTCATCTCTCATATTTTAAATATAAACCATGGCAACCTTGGGGGGCACTGTCATAAGATTTACAAACCGAGAGCACTTACTCGTATTAGACAACATCACCTCACACAGATCCACTACAGATTAAAACAAACTTCCAAGTCACATAGTCAATTCTAATTCGTTAGAGTCATTTAAGAAAAATTATGATCAGCATTTACTTGTCACTTTCGTCAATTTCTTCACTTATCTATCCTGTCTATTTTATTTACTTATTATTACTACCATTTCAAAAATTAACGCAAACATTTATAAGAATATTAAATCTAAATAAATTTGTTATGTCCAATTGTTTTTTTGTAAAAATAAATAGTGAGAATTAAAAATAATGTCAAGTAGTTAATAGTTCCTTTATATATACTTAGAAATATTTATTTTTCCCATTATTATTACTACTTTTAGTCCTTTATATTAATGATTATTGTTTCATCCCAGATTCTTCCTCTCTTTTTATCTTCCCAATTTTGAACTTTTAAATACATTAAAAACCGAGGATTAAGAGGATAAATTCCTACACACTCCGTGTATCTTCTTGATTCCTGATATATGAACTAACTTGGATTTGTTTATTTTATTATTTATTATATATATTAAAACAATATATATATATATATATATTAATTAAATAATAATAAATTAAAACAAATTATTTATTTTTAATAGTTTGATATTTATAATTTGGCGCATGTTATAAATTCTAGAGGAAGCGTTTAATGTATATTCTTGTCTATTTATGATGTTTTCGGTATAATATGATTCTTTTTTGATTTATTGTGTACTAAATAATTTTTGAACAATGGAAAGTTTACAAAAAGGATTATCTTATGCTTCTGATGGAAAGCCGAGTATTGACAGCGGTAATTTAAGCTAGTTTTAAATAATTGTATTAATTTAATGAAATATATAAATAGTTATTTAATGTTTTAATATTTTAATTATTAGGCATTTATTATTATTTATTGTAAATGTTTACGTAATTTTTTCAATATAATAGTTTTAGAAACATACTCATCTGCAGCGTTTAAAAAGATGAATTATTTTCGAAAACACGGATTACTTTGTGACGTTGTTATTAAAGTTGAAGGACAAGAATTTTTGGCACATCGTGTGGTATTAGCCGCTTCTAGTGACTATTTTGATGCTATGTTCTCAAGTGGAGTATGTTCGTTAAATTTCAACGTTTATGTTAACTGTAGTGTCCAAATTCCTAATAAATATTTATTTTAGTTATATTTTAATTTAGTGTTTCTTTATTTAACTAAAGTCCCAAAGTATAACAAGGCAAATGAAGTGAGGCTAGCGTTACACTACACATTGAATAAGAGTTGTCTTAATATTTTCCACTTGCATTTTAATGTAAATTTTATTGTATTGTAATTCTGCTTTTATGTTTTGCATTACATAATTAATTGTCTTAATCAAGCATTTAAAATTCTTAATCATGTTTTAAAATATAACGTTTATTTTAGTCAAGGGTATAACACTTTATATGACTAAAAATACATTAATTTCAAATATATAATAAAAATTGTTATTTTTCCCCAAGTACAGATTGGAGCACTGTTTTTGTTACCTTTAAAAATTACAAGTTTATTTTATTTCAATAAATTTCTATACTTAATTTTATAATATTATTTAACAAGTAATAAGTTTAAAAAAGTTTTGGTTACAATAACTTATTGAATACTGAACTTCAACGTGACATTCTAGAGCATTGAACAATTAACAAAGACAATGCTGCAGTTTATAATTGGGAAAAGATAACAATGTTTATTATACTTTTAGTCATATAACGTGCAAAATTGACTAAAATAAATGTTACATATATACGATTATCTTCGGACAACACAAACCATAATATAATTGCAATTTTTACGATCATTTTAAAATGTTTAAGAATTAAAAGTGTTTGTAACGCTTATCAATTAATAAAAGCGATCGTTTGATATGCTGTACAAAATAGGAATGATGAAGACGTAGGTGACTACGTTTCTAAGCAAATGAAACGAAGGGCCTATGATAATTTATAGTAAATTTTGATATAACGAATAAACCTTATATTTGTAAACTGTTGGTACTGAACAGTAAATGTTTCATGTTTACAAGTTTTATATCGATTGAATATTTTAATTAACTGGTATTGTTATTATTATTATTAGTGTTATGACATTGCGTCTGCAAATTTTTGGGAATGTTTGAAGCATATAGCATTTTTCTTTTGACTAACAAAGAACTGGCTTGGGTAGAATTGCCAAGAAATCACGTTTTTCCGTAAATCCTGCAAGAAGCTTTGATGTATAAACTGGTATTTGAAATATTTTTTTTCAGATGACCGAATGCGCTCAACTTGTTATCGAGTTAAAATCAATCAATCCAACAATTATGGAAGTTTTACTTGATTATGTATATACCGGTCAGGTTCAAGTGAGCATGGACAATGTTCAAGAGTTATTACCAGCTGCCAATCTTGTTCAAATGGAGGGTGTTAAAATTGCTTGTTCCAACTTTTTGTTATCCGAAGTTGATGCTTCGAATGTGCTAGGAATTCGTCGATTTGCCGAACTTCATAATTGTGTCGAATTGGAAATATATGCTCGTAATTTTGCCGCGCATAATTTTGAGTTTGTCATTGAGCTGGAGGAATTTGTTTGTCTTACGCATGATGAATTACTCACTTTGATTGTTCGTGAAGATATACATGTATGTAGTATAAGTATCAGATTGATTTTATTGGTTAAAGTTTAATAACAGGTTTTAATGATATATTCATTTTGGTTTGTACCGTGGTTACCTCTTCCTTATTTTCCATAGTTATACGGCATATAAAACGATCGATTTCGATGGTTTGATAAGCGTAACAAACGTCGAATAATAACAAAGTTTCTTGGCTAATAGATGTCTTCTTTGTGACGTCGCTACTGTTCGCACAGATTGACGAGGCCACCCGATTTTTTGTCATGGTTATCTCCCTTAATCGAACGGCTATATATGGTATATGTATACCTTTTAAGTATCCTGGGTGTATGCTTGCATCCATCCACCGTAGTGGAAGCCCAATTATACTGCTGTGTACTCGGTTTCTGCTGTTATTAGTCTAATTGCATTTGGGTACCTAATCCAGAATTTAAGAAAGACAAATGGTCAGGATTATTACCATCATTGGAAATTGAAATTTTATAAGCATTGCTCAAATCTTTAGGATTATTGGAATATACTACTGCTTTATATTTTTGAGTACCTAAAGATGGTTTATAAGAGTTTACTTAACAAGTTTTCAGTCGTTTGTTAACGCAGTTGTTCAAAACAAATTAAAATTAAAAAAAAAAATTATATTCTAGAATTTTGAGATTTCTTACTTTTTTAAAATGTTTGTATTTGTATTTAACTTAGATCCTGTGTATATTATTGAAATGATAGATATTTTAAGTATTTGAATATACTTACTCGTATTTTTGCTTGATTTAAAAGTAAAGTTGGGAATTGTTCACAAATTAACGTTTTCTGTAGATTTTTGAAATTAAAAATTATTTGACATTGAATTTATATTTTATTGATTATGAGTTAGATTATAAGTAAAACGATTAGTTATCACTGTTTTACAAATAACGTGAAACATGAATTATTGATATTTTTATGCAACATTGTTTTTTTTTCAAGATTGACAGTGAAGAGTCGGTCTATAAAGCTGTGATTCGTTGGGTTTATTATCATCCAACAGAACGAGCTTTTTATTTGACTTTTTTGTTGCGAAATGTGAGACTTTCCGTTTTGTCTGTTCGATTTCTAACTGATATAGTCGATAAAGATGTAAGTTTGAAATTGTTTTTTTAACAATTTTTAATGTTTTATTGCTGATGGTGTATTTGTACATTAAATTGTATATTTTCATTTATTTGCTTTTTATTTCCCGAATATTTTACGAAATACATTTTTCACCATTTAACGAAGCCAAACGGGGATCGGTGGTGATACTTAAACTCATGTTCATCTAGCTTTGAGTCTAACGTTTTAGCTATACCTGCTGCCTCCGACAGAATAACTCAAACTGTATTTAGCAGATATTTTTTACAGTCAATTGAGTTGTTTTTATTATTTAAAAGTTGGTTTTGTTTAATGCTATTTTTAGGGTTTCTTGATTATTGTGAATGCTGTTGATTTCCCATGTTTTAAAGGTCTGGATAGGCTATTTTGTTTTTTGCATTAATATACGATGATCATTATGTAAGCTTTTCTTATTAATTGATTATGTAGGAGAATTCCAGGTTGACAGTTGAGATTGAACATAAATGAACAAAATATTGTATTCTACTTGTTAATACTGGACAGGTTTTGATTTTGTATAGAAGGTTCTGATTGGTGTATTTTAACAAGAAATTTATTATGCGCGTTTTTACCTGCTGAAATATTTTTTACTATTTTTAAAATCTCGATTCTATTCTTATTTCCTCAAGTAACCATTTTCTTTGGTAGATGTTTGTGATGATTACAAAATATTGAATTTATTCATTTTACTTTTTAAGAAATATGTTATTTTAAACGAATAATTAAAAAGAAAATTGAATTCACAACTGATTTAAATGTTTAGTTTTATTGTAGTTTTACAGTAATTTAGCGGACATTTTCGCAAACGAATAATTTCGACGGACATTGTTGCACGCGAACTCAGTCCTTTTATTCATGTTGAGCTTCCCCGTCCAAATGAATTACTTAATTGGGCGTACGATTGGTTACCGTTTACAACTAATAGATATAATTGGAAGGGTTTAATTCGGGATGTAATTAACATTTAAAGTCAGCACACTTCAAATGTCGTTTATTAAGTGCACATTGTAAAACTTGACGTTTTTGTAGAATCTTTTTTGATAATCTGGACCAATCATGAGCGATGGGGGGTGTTTATCTCCGATGATGATGACAATAATTTAGGTAAATAAAATACACTTTATTTTCTATCTGAGGGTGAAGAAACGTTTTTCCAAAAATTTTTGAGTAATACCAAATCCCGCAGACAAGCATTGGATATTAAAAATAGCATTTCGATATTTCAAACTGCGTGCCCATTTTTTTCCATCTGTTCAGCCCCTCATTCGCCAGTCAATGGAATGTCGCGATTTAGTGGACGACGCTAAGCGCTTCTACTTACGCCCTGATCTTCGTCATGAGATGCGCGAACGTCGGTTTTATCAGCGTGACGCTAGTGACGAATATTTGGTTGTGATGGGCGGCTTCGGTTCCGATCAAAATCCGTCCGATTCGGTCGAAATGTTCAATCCGCGAACGTTGGAGTGGACAGAATTGCTTGTAGGCCGTGTTCAAACATATACCCATTTTGTTTTGCATTTTACAATAGTTAATTTAGAAAGTATCTGATTGGTTAAGTCGGCAGATTGCTAAGTTACAGAGTGTCAAGCGTGGAGTTAATTTGAATTTTGGACACAATTTTGGTAAAACTAGTATCAATACTCAGAAACAAGAGTTACAGTTTTATGATAATATTTCACCGCTTAATTGCCTATCAAGGTAGCTTGATAAAAGAGATTTAGTGACAAACTTTTTTATTTTCGGTAGATTTAGAATGTGGATTATTATGTTACTCTGACAGATGTTTTAGATACCATCTTTCTGATTTATGACAATATATGGTAGATTTGAATTATACCGCTGAGAATTCTAGTTGGGTTATCGTCAATTTATGAAATATTCAATTATAGTATGTTCTTTGTGAAGTAATACGTTAATATTGAACTGTTCGAACAGAAATTGTAATATATTTCGAGTTTAAAACTATTTTTAAATACCACTTATGAGACACTATTAAGGAATGTTTGCACTTGTATTTTAAAATGAATGCATTGTTTAAAAATGATCTGGCATTGATTGATTGTATTATATTACAAACTTACTATTGTTTGGTTAACGGAAAATAAATAAAATTAGTTTATTTACATGATATATATATATACAATGTAATATTTTTTGCACTTCTCACATTTGGTTTTGGATTAGTGTTATGACGTCAACAATAGGTCAGTGTTGTTTTAGACACACAAATATAAGATTTAACTATTAAACTGTTTATCTTTAATGACGTTAATCACATGAAATAATAATGGAATAATTATTTTGACAGTTATGTAACTTCCGCCTGTGAAGTACGTTTATATAGATGTTGACTTCAAAATTGTTTATTCGCATATTTCCTAATAAAGTTTCAATTTCCAATGATGGTGATATTCCTGACTGTTCGTCCTCCACGTGGTGCATTCTGGACTAGGTGATTATAGGCATGTAGACTAATAACAGCAGGGTCCGAGTGCACAGCGGTATAACTGGGCTTCCACTACGGTGGGTGGGTGCGAACATAAACCCAGGATACTGAAAAGATATCTAAAGGTATACGTATACCATATGTAACTCTTGGGCTAAGGGAGATAACCCTTACAAAATATCAGGCGGCCTCGTCAATCTTTGCGAACAGTGGCGACGTCACAAGGATGCCGTCTACCAGCCAAGAAACTTTGTTATTCTTCCACATTTGTTACGCTTATCAAACTATTGAAGTCGATCGTTTATATGGTATAAATATGGGAAATAATGAAGAGGTGACTACGTCACCAACCAAAATGTATGAAATCTTAATAATTGTGAAATTAAATGTAGGATACTTTATACTATTTATTACCATTTTTAATAAAGAGGGTGTTTCAGTTTTTTTTGATAATCTTATCAAGATAACAAGATCATCTTACAAAAATGATGATTAAAGTTTGATGCAAATAAAACAGCCGTATAGTGTTTGGATGACCAGTTATTGATAATACCCACCTCCGACAAGTGGGAAGATTGAACAAGAACAAAAGGTTTTAGCATAGCCACCTCTATTAGTTCTAAGTTCGCATACGAAGATGTTATCGGATACCAATTGAACTTTGGGGTGGGGAATAAATGAAGTTTTTTGGATATAAGACCGCTTCCTTGCGATGACGCCAGTGTTCAAAGGAATTGACGAGGCGATCTGCTTTGGGGGAATTGAGGGTTGACTCCAGTTGATGGAACTGCAAGCCTAACTGACTACATATGGTACTTTTTAAGCGTCTTAGGTGTATGCTAGCACCCATTCACTGAGCGGGAGTGTAGTGAAAACCCAGTTATACCGCTGTGCACTCGGTCCATACTATTATTAATCTAGATATGTGTGAACATCTAGTCCAGGATGCACCACGTGAAGAGTCAGGAATATCACTATTATTGAAATTTAACACTTTATAAGCACTACTTAAATTCTCGTGATTATTAGTATCAAATACCTTGAGTCTCTTATTGGAGTCATTAAAGGTATGCTAGAATTGAATCTACTTTTGTATTGGCAACACCACCATCATCTTCAGACTACTCTCCTATTTATTTATTGTGCAACACAATATTGTTTCTAATTAAAACAAAGTTACGCACCTGTAAAGCACCAGTTAAGTTTATTGTACTATGCGCTGCGGCATTATGGTGTATGTTTGGATGCAAGCGTCGATCCTGTTCAAAAGTAATGGTTGAATATGGTGTCTCTCCCAGAATCCATCGACATGTTACCATTCAAATGTTTAGTTAAAATTTGTCTAACTATTATTTATCGTTAATTTATGTTCTCAGGATTTGCCTATCAGTTATCGCTACGTGGCTGCCTGTTCGTTGGGCACTTGTGTTTATGTCATTGGTGGATTTGACGGTCGCAATCGTTTGGATAAAGTTTGTTCGCTGGATATTGCTCGCATGGATGAAGGTTGGAGGTGGCTTTCTCCGATGCACTACAAACGTGGACTGTCATCGGCCTGCACAAACAGGGGTAAAATATTTCGCATTATTATTATAGGTCGGAGTTTGGCGTTTGCATGTGAAGAAACATGATGTTACTTGTTAGTCTGGTTTGGCTTTTTATTGAACATAATGTTTTGTTTAATAATCAGTTGATCCTACGGATTAAGTACTAATTTTTATATGTATTTAAGACAATGAATGAATATTGTTTTAACGAGAACTTGGTTAGTTTTCTAAACAATTGCACACTTATAAGTTAGATTTTATTTATTTTTTAATGTTTTATGTTTGTAAGCTGTGGACTTTTTAGCGAAGCCGAACCTGGGTCCGCATTTTAGTGCCGGTGGTGGGATTCGAACCCATATTTACTGAGGTCCAAATTGAATGCTGTACCGCTAGACCACCCCGTAATTGAATTGAATGATTTATTTTTAAATTATTTTAAATACGGACATGTTGTATTGAACAGTTGGCTAGTGAGAGACGGTTGTTTGTTGCCAAACCAGGATGATTTTGGCTTATTAATTATCTCTGAACGCTGCTTAATTTTTTCAAAATGCTTCAGTTTTCCAATTTCATTTTAAAATCAATCCTGTTTTTATCTATGCTAGGTTTGATTTACGTTTGTGGCGGTTTTGATGGCGAATCCCGTTTGTGTTCGCTTGAAGTATACCATCCGAAAATTGATGAATGGTTGACGTTGGAAAAAATGGCTACAGCTCGTGAAGGTTGTGGATTGGTCGTTGTCGATGATATTCTTTATTGTTTAGGTGGATATGATGGATTTCACTTGTTGAATAGTATGGAAGCGTAAGTCATCAGTTTTGGCATTGGCATTTGCCTAGAAACTCCTTTACTACTTTATAGAAAACAATGTTATATTAATCGGTTTGTGGTAAATAATTGTGTTAATACAAGTCCATATAAAAAGGGCAAATTACTTATTTTGCACTTGTTCATACATTCACGTCATTTTTTATCGGTACTTTAGGACTTTTTTCATTTTGACAGACTAATGGCCTATTCCAAATTTAAAGTTGAAAATTCTTAATTTGTAGACTAGGAACTTCAGTTGTTTTCAATAAGGATGTGTTATTTTCAATTCATCATTCATTCATTTTGGTTGGTGACGTGGTCACCTCTTCATTATTTCCAATATTTATACTGCATATAAAACGATCAATTTCGATGGCTTGTTAAGCGTAACAAACGTAGAAGAATAACAAAGTTTCTTGGCTGGTAGACAACATCCTTGTGATGTCGCTACTGTTCGCAAAGATTGACGAAGCTGTCTGATTTTTTGTCAGGGTTATCTCCCTTAACCTAAGGGCTACATATGATATACTTATACCTTAAACTATCCGCTAAAGCGGTAGCTTAGTTAAAACGCCTAGGGGCATTTAGTCCAGAATGTAGCACGTGGAGGACGAACAGTCAAGAATATCAGCATCATTGGAAATTGAGACTTTATAAACATTACTCACATCCTCAGGATCATTAACATTTTTCTCAGATGCATTAGCATCCTCCTCATGGTCATTAGTATCTTACAGTTGAATACCGTAAAATTTGTCATCATACTTTAAACAGATAAAATTTTTCGGTTGTTGATAATAATTTGTTTTGAGGTAAATTAGTTAGCGGTTGTATTGATTGTTTTCGTTGTGTTAAACCTACATCGCATGTCAAAAAATAGTTGTTTTTGTTGAACAATATTTTGACAAATTGATTGACTGTTTGTTAACGCTGTTAATTAGCTTTCATTTGAGCACTGGTAAATGGATTATGTGCAAGCCCATGTATATGAGACGTTCGGGAGCCGGATGTGCTCCACTTGGCGACACAATTTACGTATGCGGAGGCTACGGTGGTGCTGAAGGCAGAGGTCCATTGCATTTGGACACGGTCGAGGCGTACAACACAAGACTGGCTCAATGGACGTTGGTATCCAATATGAATGTGCCGAGATGCTACGTGGGAGCGTGTCCGTTGGCTGGCAAAATTTATGTTGTAGCTGGGTAAGTGATGCTTATGTGTGTGTGTGTGTGTGTGTGTGTGTTGTGCTCCTTCGTTCTACGTACACTAGGTCAGAGAGGTTGGAATTTTTTTACAAATTTTAGAAAAAGTTGCCCTTGCAACTGTGTTTTGTTTGAACTAAATGGCGTAATGTTAACGAAGTGCACAAGCGTTCGTTTGAGTTGGACTCTTTATCCATTGAATTAGGAATGTGTTCTTTGGCCCGTTCAGCTAAGCAACGAGTTGTTTAATCAATATAATTGTGACCGCAACTGCAGGTGAGCTGATAAATACAATGGGAGGTGGAGAACATTGCTTTGTCTATTTTCATGTTAGGCAAAGGAAGACCTTTTGTGATACATAACATTATTAATAGGGTCAATGGGTTTGTCCTTTTAATCACACTTTTAAACCCTATTTTTAGGAGGTTTATGATATCATTCCCTTTAAAAGGAAGTTTTATAAATACTGGCTTATTGTCGACAATTATGTGTTTTGTTAGGTATTAAAATGTTCAATTATACAAAGGGGCTTTTAGTTATGTCGTTCCTATTTATTTAGCTCCAATTATTTGTGTATTATTATTTGTTTTATAGTTATAATGGCAATCATTTGCTCGATACGGTAGAATCTTACGATCCCGTAGAAAATGCTTGGCTACTTTATGAAGAAACTCGCATGAATCATAAGAGGTGCGACACTGGTATGTGTGTGGTTCGGTTTTTGCCTTCCACCTTATCAGTCAGCTCGAAAATCGGCAGTGTTACCTCCTCCTCATCCAATGTTTGTAATCCCATTTATTCAAGTGTTTTGAATAGTAACATTGGAAACACAATGACTTCATCTTTCTATTCACTGCCACTATCATCATCATCGTCATCATCATTAATTAATTCTCGACTGACTTCGAACGATTCTAGTCGACGAGTTCCAATGACGCTTACCGGTCAAAATACGGAATTGGGAAGTTATTCGAACTCATCAGTGGTTACTCGTTCCATGGGTTTTTCTATTTCTGACTTTCATCAGTCTCTTACGATTTCTGCTATTACTACATCCCAACAGTCGACAACAAGTGCTTGCTCCCAGTTAGTTTCTCCATTTTCGATTCAAAGTACCAGCACGAGCATGTTGGGTGCCTGGCTTCCAAGAAGCAGCGCTTGGATTCGGAAAACTACAGACGCGCCATTGTTTAACAGATTGACCACCAAGACGTTTCATTATCCCATGTCCAAAACGATTGGCAAATCTCAACCATTGAAACAACCGAATCCTTTCAACTGGTTCCAACGCCGAGCCAAACAGATGCCAGTCGATGATGATGCATCCCTGTTTCTTCCTACGCGATCGTACGTGTCGCAAAACATCAATTCTATCCAACCTGCATCACCAGATCTCATTAGTACGATTGATAGTACGAAGGTGGATGCTTTTTTGCAATGTACTGAATTTGGTGTGCCAACCCACAAATCTTCAAATATCCTCCCTGATTTTATGTATCAAGTTTGTGATCGTTTGGAATCTATCCGTGATCCCAATGCACCAACGGTTCTTATGAGCGACGATACGGTATGTGTTGCAAGAGAAGATGAATACGAGGAGTTAGACGAAGAACAAGATGGACGAGGAGGAGGAGGAGGCGAAACGAACGATGAAGAAGAAGACGGAGATCAGTTATGTAGCTGTTCGAACGATGGAGAGGAATCGCATTTGTTCTTTTCTTCCCAATTGCTTCCTCAGACAACCTCGACGTGTATGTCCAGCAAACAATATTTGACGTCGTGCAGCAGTTCGTCCACTATGCCCAGTTTGCCCCACACCCTTCCTGCCGAATTTTCAAATGCTTCGACATCACTATTGCACTGGTTTCGAAATCCAAGTTGCGAACTTGGACGTTCCATCGATTCGCTCAATTGCACCATGATGATTCGTGATTCGTTTAAAAGTCACGTGCTTGTTGCACACGAACCAACACCGAGTAGTTTGGATGGATCTGTGCCGTGTTGTTCGACAACTGACACCGACTTATCCGAAAATTGTTTGTTGGACAAAATGCTCAAAGACTGTTCAAATATGGTTGTTTCTTCGACAGTTGGTGAATTTATTTGTCCCAATTGGAATGCAAATGCTGCTGTCAAGACTGGTGGTGATTTGGTGGTGGATTTACACAATTCGATTAATGCTCCCGATTGCCTGGATTATGTGACGAAATGCCACATTGTTCAATCAACCGAAATGGCTGTAAGTGAATTGACAAGGTACAAATTATATGTCACTGGAACAACGCGAGCATTGAGTTGTTGTGTTTTGGGATTTATTTATTATAAAATAATAAGTTTATTTTATTGGACTGCTGAAGTGGTCTAGTAGTACAAGGCTGGATTCAAACTTGGGTGGCCGTGGGTTAGAGTGTCACCATTGGCACTAAATGAGAGCCTTTGTTTGGCTTAGCTAAAATGTCCACTTGCTGAAGAATGTTTAACAATAATAATGGTAATGTATACGTTTTATGAATTTTAACAATTAATCATGAAAGAAGTGTAACAGTTTTAGAAGAAAGTGAAATGATAGGCTTGCAATTAACTTTTACAAGCTTGTTTTGTCAATGTATATTACTATGGTTGTTGGGTTTCAATTTTTAAGGGTTTTGTAGCACATTGACACCATTATGGTGTTTCATAGCAGATTATACTTTAAGTTTTTTGCAGTTAAACTGGATGATTTTCTTCTCCGATAAACAATATGTAATGTTAAACGTAAAATGCACTCTACATTAAGCGTCTTAACGAAAAGACAATGGACAAATGAATAGTTTAAAAAACTTACAATGGAAATTTATAACTTGTGATACAAAAATATCAGCAAATGTACATTTCATTCATTGTAAATATTCAATGTTGTTTTTGGGTTAATAAATAAGGTGATTTTTTACTAATTGATAATGATGAATTACAATTCACATACATAGCAGTGTTTTGTTGATGGTCTAATCCATAGAACTTTTTTTACTAAAATATCTGATCATGGTATTATCTTTATGGTATGAGTATGGGATTATGTTTTTTATCTTATAGGTTATTACAAACGTTTGTTTAATTGAGTCTATTTCTACTCACTTTATTACGTAATTGTAGAATTTGGATCAAAATGCGTTTTTTGAATCATCGGCTAATAATAAAAGGGAGCATCATTCACTGCTGGACAATTCATTTTTTCCTACCGGTTTCTCTAATCAGTGGAATATGAATTCCATTTTTGAAATTCCCAATTCGACAGATAATGCGGAACAGAACGAAAGTAATAAGGACACTACCAATAACGATGATGATAATGATGCTAATTTATCATCCGAATTCATTACTTGTGTTTCAAATGCTGATGATGTAGTCAATAACATGTCCAATGAATCGAACTCGAGTTTTGTACCACTAGCATACGAAGGTTCTCATTTGCCCACATGTATTGGTCACCAAGATACCAGATCTGATGGTGAAGGCGAAGAAGGCAACGAATCCGATACTAATGTTGGTAGTCTTGTTGGTCAAGCAAATGAAGTAGACGAAGAAATGATCAGATCTGATTAGAGTGTATTTTGTGATTTTAACTAGTTATTTAGACAATGTAGTTTTATTTTATTATTTTTCTTTTTGCAATTTTTTAAAATTTCTTTACTATATTTCCTTTTATTTATTTTATTTGACTATCAATAAATATTTGAATAATAATCACCGGTGTAAAGAATTTCATTTCTTTTATTTAACTTTTAATGAATATAAAACAAACAGTTTATTATTTTAATTAATTTTGAGAAGTTTTAAAATATTTAAATTCACTTTTAATCTATTATTTAAGATAGCTTGTATATTGTGTTTTTTCTACTTTTTAACCAATAATAAAAACAGTCGCATGTTTAATGAAATGTTACTTATGTTGCATAGTCCAATTGACGTATTCCAGTATCGTTTATTCACATGAATACCAAGTTGTAGAAAAAACAAAATAAAGCTATATTTATAGGAATTCAGAAAGATTGATTTGAAGCTTGTTTGACAGAGCCGTGATAGAAAAGTTCGAGGCAGATGAGGGTTACCATTTGACTTCGTAGGTGTAATGGGAGATATTATGACGGTGCAGAAACTACTCTACCAGATAGGATATTCCAAGAAGTAATAGTTCTGTTGGAAAAATGGTGACTCCTTAGTTGCAAAAACGTCCTATTTTTGGTCGGTTTAAAATTGTGACTTAGAGAATTTCGAGCTAAAGTAAAAAGCTGAGAAGTAGAACAAAAATTGATTAGCTGATATGTTAAAATATTGTTACGCAGGAGTCGCCTATTACTTAAAAAGAACAATTTAAAGAATTTCAGTCTTTGTTGAATTAAAATTATTTATTAATTTACTGTTGGTGACATTCCGTAATTTTGATTTACTGTAAATGCTCAAAATAGGAACAAAAACAGGATAATACACAATGTATGTACAGGTTGGCTTACGAATTAAGTAGGAAACGAACTCATTTTGATCCTCCGTTCAAATCTTATCAGCATTATCATAATAAAAGAAAACGAAAAGTAAAATATAAGTGGATCAGGAGGTATGTTGTTTAAGAGAAATTAGAAAAAGCATATTAATTATAGGAATGCAATCTATACTGATTCGGCGTCTTCATGAAGGATCTGGACAATATAGAAACAGCCCAATGCACCCTTTGTATGTTATTTATATCAAATGTAAAAAGGAGCAATAACTTGAGTACAATAATCCAGATGCAGTTTTGAATTAAACGAACACATCCATGTTGCATGTCGCATAGATTCCTTCCAAAAAATAAAATCAAACGATACCCACATGATAGCCCTAGTGTGGTGCCCAGTAAAATAAATAAAAGAATTAACTAAAACTCATAAATATTTTATTAATTTAACATATTTAATAGGTAGATTATTATTGTAAAACATTGTGAAAATATTACCGGAAAGCTTTCTAAAGGTAATATGATTTTACTTAGAATAATCTAGAGTAAGTAAATTCTCAAGTACTCACATATTAATGTTTGAGATATCGGCTTGCAGTAATTCCGGGTTAAGGCCCTACTTCTTAACATCATTGCTCGGTTTTTAATATATTTAAAAGTAATAATATATCTAGTAAAAACAGGGATTATAACAATGAAAAATGAAAAACCAGGAATAAAAACCACGAAATAAATTAAAGATTACATATTTTAAACCCATAACAAACATTTTAAAAACACATTATTTTTATAATTTTTAAATGTTTTTTTTCTATATATAACAGTTTTATAATGTTAATTAATGCATTGAATAAATTATTGTATAATAAGTTAATATCTACATTTTTATATATTTATTGTACAATTTATTTAAATTAATTACTAGAATATCTAAAAATGTTTTATAAATATAAAAATTCCTTATAAGTACATAAGGTTAAATAAATAACGTGAAAATATATTAGTTTGATTTATTTTTAGTAAATAAAATTAACAAAAAATATATATATATATATAAAATGTTTATGTAAATATTTAAAAATCTTATTTGTGTTTTATTTTTAATAATTCAATAATTCAATTGCACTTTGTTAAATTATTAATAAATGCTTTTTATATAAACTAAAATGTATAATCACATTATTTGTCTCAGTTTTAAAATCTGTTGTTATAATGTTATTATATATATATATAAATGAAGTAGATTTTTGAAATGTTAGAAGAAAAATTATTTTTAAAATTAATTAATCAATCTTCTTTTCGTACACATAAATTTAGTCAGATTAAGTAAACATAAATACCTTAAATTTATTCATTTTAGTGGGCAACGTTTAAGGTTAATTAAGTTATTAGTTAAAAAATATTTTTATAATTGTATGTTGCTTATTAAAGGTAGAAAGTTTGTTTTTACTATTTACTTCTAAAGGTATTGATTCCAAATTTAATAAAGGATCGTCAAATGGAATTTCTTTTTTGTTGTTTAAGAGTTTGGAAAAAGAACGTATAATTAATAATGATGACTTAGAATTTAATTTAATAGAAGGTTTTTTGTATATAATTTTACATTGTAGATATTTTTATTTGCATTTTTATAAATGAAGTTCATGTATATTGCAATTATATTAATTATTTGAATATTTTACCATACATATCCACTTGGCCTAATTTGAATATACATTTTGTTGGCAGAAATATAGTAAGTTTTAAAATATAATTTAAAAAAACTGTAAAATAGGTTTCAAATATAGACGCATTTGATAATTTTAAGGAAAATGTTTTTAGAAATGTTATTGAAGGGGCAAAAAAAATTATTATACCTTATTCTGGTTTTTATGGTATACATTATGGTTAATAAAAATTAAATTTAGATAATATACATATAAACTTTAATAAATTAATGATAGAAAAATGGCCTCTAATTCAAAGTTTCGCTTTTGATAATATAAAACAGTAAGATTTATATAATAATTTATTTTAATAATAGTAATAATAATACCAATATTTTATCGATAATATTAGTAATAATATATTGACACTTTTAAAAATAAAATATTCCTACATATAAATATTAAATATTATTATTACTCTAGTATATTTATTTTACTTTTTAGTCATTAAATAAATTAGCATTTTTGAAATATTGTTTAAAATATTATTTTGTTTTTTAGATGTTCTCGAGAATTTTTTACTTTATCACGAGAAGTAGTTTTTATTTATAAATTACTATTTGTTTAAAGATTTTAGATGTCAGTAATGAATGTGTATTTTTTACAGAACAACTTGATCCGGTCAATATAGAAAATAATATAATTAAAGTATATATTACATTATTAACTATCAAATTTTAATAGATTATAAATTTATTAATAAATGCATTTGAGTTATCTTATTATCTAATAGAATCTAATATAAATGCAGAAAATCTAATAATTTTTCAGCAAATAGAAGTAATGAATTTATTAATTGCATACGTTTATCTAGCCGTTATTAACTTTATATTCTCATCAAAATAATAAAAATTTAAAGTAAATTGTTTGTCAAAAATTTAGCTTATAAATAGTATTCAATTTCCATTTATTTTTTATGGATCTACTTTACCCAAAAAAATTCACAACTACAATCCGTCAGATAAAACATTTTTAGATAACAATTTTAATAAAAATGAAATAAATCATTTGGTATGTGTAAAATTGTTTTTAATTATTTGTATATATTTATTTGTATAATTAATAAATTAATTATTTAATAATAAAGACAATAAAACTTGTTAAACTTTATTTTAATTTAATTTTCGTTAATGCTATTAATCTATAAATTATATTTAATTACTAAATTTTGTTAAAAATTAAGTTTTTTATACAATAAATTATTAAATAAAAAGACTTAGTTTTACAATTAAATTATTCTTTTTAATTAAAAATGTACAATTTATAAAAAATATTTTTAAAAAATTAAAATTTATTTTTATAATTTTTTTAAAACAAGAGCTTTTTATTGTAATGACTAATCCAATATTTATTCACAATGTAGGTTATTCGAGGTTGTGAACAAATGTTTGGTATAGCGTTTGAAAGAACATTGTTTTACCAAAGTCATCTTGTTTCAGGTAAATTAGTTAATACTGTAAATTAAAATTGTATAATAAATAAGTACTCTTTATTTTATTAATTAATAATACTAAATAAACAAATTTGTTAATTTAAAATTTTATTTTTATTTCTTCAACTGTTTTATAAGAAACGTTTTTTAGTAGTAGACAGTTTGATGAAGCCGAATGTGGGCTAACATTTAGTGCCAGTAGTAGGATTTAAACCCATGTCTACCGTGTCTATGTACCGCTAAACCACCAAGTTTCTTATTTAAAATTATTTAAATAATTGTTTATTACAATTAAATATTAAACAAAATATGTTTATTAAGGCATTTTAACTATTTATCCCTTTTACTAAAATGTACAATAAAGAGGTTTTTCGGAATTTTTATATAATTTTAAAAACACATTAATATGTAGGCTTTTTATTAAAAAACATAATTAAAAATAAAAATATTTGTGCTATTTAAATTAACTAAATTATTAATTTTTTGGTGATTAAAATTAATTATTTTTAAAAATATGTTTTTAATAAAGCTAAATTTACAAATTCGTTTTATTAAACTAACACAAATCTAATACAAAAAAGAACAACCAGCTTGAATGATAATTTTTAATATTTATTTAAATAAATTTAATAAAAAACAACAACATAAAAATTAATTTAATATTTTTTAATGAAACTTGTAAACTTTGAAAATTATATTAAAACTATAAAAATAGAAATATAAAAATTATTAAATATTCTTTGTTTTTTACTATTGTAGTTATTGTTAGACAGTTACTTTAACGTTAAATGTTTATCACAACAATATTTTATTCAAAAAATTGAATTATTACAAACGTTTTTATTGAAATAAGTTTTAAATTAAATAATTGGTTAAGTTTAATAATGGTTTTTACAAATTATAATTTTAAACAAGATACATCTTTGTTACTAACAACAGTTTAAATAATATTGTTTTTGCTAGTCTAATAAAAAACTAATTTGTCAAATTTTATGAAAATGTTTTTAGTAATTAATATAGTTAAAAAAATAGAAATAGTTAAAATCCTAAACATTTATTTTGTATTCAGTTAATTTTACTATAACTAAATCGTAAATTGTATAATTTTTATGACATATATATATATATATATATATATATATATATATATATATGTATATATAATAGTTACTATTACTTTAACAAATTTGTTTAAAAGTTATTTACCAGCATTTTTAAAATTTTGTAAAATAATTTAACAGTAATATTGTATTATAATGTATATATTAAAAAAAAATAATTTAATAATATTTAGAAGTAAATTTATGATTTAAAATAAAATTGTTATTTATAATATGCAATACCTAAATTAATTTTTTTTAAATGTTTTACTTGTTTTAAACAGACAACAGAATATGTGATTCTAATGAATCTTTAAAGTAAATTATCTTCATTAAATTGTAAAATATTTAGACTCTTGGTTCAGGTGTACGGTTTCCTTTTAAAATTTATAAATAATGTCACTAAATTTATTGAACTTCATAATATGGAACTAAAAAGTGTAAGTTTTTTATTTAAATTAATTAATGATACTAACATTTTTTTCTATTTTTTAAAAGTTTAAAAACAGCATATTTTAATAAAATGTTTTCTAATAATTATTTATTTAAAATAATGGAATATATACAGAAAAAAACGTTTAATTAAATGAAATATTTTTGCAAAAATAGTTTATTTTTAAAATATGTAAACATACATTGTATAAACTTTATAACGTAAAGAAAAAATATAAATTTGGTATAATAAGTAACCAGCATTAGTACATATCGTTAAATTTTAATTTGTAATTAAAAATAACAATAAACGTTTTCTCTATGTTTTAGGCTGTTAAAAATGCAAAATATTTAATCGAAACGCACTTGGAAACTGTTTCGTACGGTAATTTAGAAATAAAGTAATTAACTTAATTTATTTAATTTGTAGTATGCTTAGTGTTGATTTTTTAGTTAGTTAGCTATTTTAAAATTTGAATGTTTTAAAAATGCGTGCAACATAAATGTAGCAGTAAAATACTTTAAAACAAAATAATGTACGTTGTATAAAACGATTTTGAATATTTTGAATTTTTTAAAGTATCACTTATCCAATGAACAATCCAAATCATTCTGTCACATTGGTCACAATCGGCGTAAGAGTGTATGACGTATGTCAAGATAACGGAAAATTGATTGGAAGTGTTATATTAGCTGACACATTTATTATTTCATCACTACGAATTAATCAAAGTATGCCTAAATTACTTAAAGTTTGTTTTATTACAATGTCATAGTTAGATGTTAATAGAAACCCTAATGTAGATTAATTAATAATAGATATAGCGGTACAGCGCTCGATTTGGACCTCAGTGAGCATGGGTTTGAATCCCATCACCGGCACTAAAATGCGGGTCCACGTTCGGCTTCGCTCAAATGTCCACTGCTGAAAGATGTTTCTCGTAAAACATTTAAAGTAGCAAACATAAAATTTTTAAAAATAATACTTAATAAATAAATTATTATTATTATTATTATTATTATTAGTAATATTATTACTGTTAAATCACAATGTTTATGAAACAAATATTTTTAGCAATTAACGGTTTATATACAACTTTTTTAAAATAGGCTTTGAATTATTAACTTGATATATTGTTTAGGTTTAGATAATTTAAAGTTTTACAGTTTTCGAAATTATTAATAATGCAGTTTTATTAAACGACCGGCTTGTGAATGTTTTAAAATAAGAAGTAAGAATTAGTATTAATAAATAAGTAAAAATACTTTATTTTAAACTATTTCATCAATAAAATAACATTGTTTTTTATTTTTTGTTAATTATAGCTTTACTGAGTCAAAGTAGTCTTAATTTGACAAAAGACGTTCCTTATTTATATTTATTAAATGTAAGTTGAATTACTGGATAGAAAAATATGTTTGTTTAAAACATTTTGTTATATCAAATAGACACAATTATCTATTTTCTAATAACAAACATGATAATGATATAAAATATTAAGGTAACAGTGATTTGATATATATATATATATATATATATATATATTATATATATATATATATATATATATATATATATGATCAGGAAACATTCTTTAATTCAAGTTTTGAAACAATGATTAAAAGTTTGGAAAATATTTTATTAAATGTGCAACTGGATATGGTTGTTATCCCTATGAAAAATCCATCTCTCGTTAAAGGTAAAAGTTGTTTCAATTTATATTTTAAATTTTTTTACATTTTATATAATAATAATTATTATTATTATTATTACTATTATTATTTTTATTACTAATGTTATTTTTTTTGGCAGTTAACGTCATGTGTTTTAAGGATCAAATAATGTTACATGGAAAACGTTTTGGAATTAGTTTGTTTAGTCCAGTTCAAATTGTGCACTATCGTTCGGTAAGAGCGTAAAAATTGTTTCTGTATGTTATAATGATTTTAGTGGTGCTTGACTAAAATTACTATGTTCTTAGAACATTTTAGGTACTGTTTATATATATATATATATATATATATATAACTTCATTATTTAAATAGTTTAGATTTTATAAAATTATTTTGTTCTGAAGATAAGGTTTTAAAAAGTTAATAACAAAATAATTAAGGGACACCTTAAGAATTATCGTTTACTGATTAAACGAATATTAGAGGACAATGATCACTCTCTACACGCCGACCTCAACAAATCAATTTCATCGGGCAAAACCAGGAGAAAATTTATTCATATTCAATCAAAGATAAGCATCTACCATAATTCGTGCATTCCTTATTTGGTCCGATATTTAACCAACCCTGAACTCATAAAAAATAAACTGTTCTTGTGTCTTTCATATATTAATTAATGGGTTTTGATGTTTTCACCTCAACGAGTGCTTATCGTTTTACTAGGCATTTTGTATAAAATCTCTTTTTCTTTCTTATTTTTGTTTTATTTTTTATTCCATATTTTGTATGCTATGATGCTAAGTATACTTCTACTGAAGTATTTAAGCTGATCGTAATTGTAATTGTAATTGTAGTAACTTAAAATAGTGTTATAATTATTTTTATGCAAACGTTTCATATAAATATTTTCTCAAAAATTAGTAAATCATTAGACTACTGATTGAATAAAAAACGTAATAGTTCAGTTTGTAAAAAATATTGACAATTTACGTTATTTTTGCACGTTACATTAACTGAACATCATAGTTTTAAATGGTCATTTAAGTATCCAGAATTATTTCCATTAAATTTCAATTTAATTGATTATTGATTATAAAATTAAAATTTTTACTTATTTTAAAAATGAAATAAATTACCCAATTTTTATTAAGGTTTAGAAGCTTTGTGTTTATTTAGACTCTTAAAAAATTATTAATACACAATGAGGAATGAATTTAATTAATTAATCAATTTTATCACTAAGGTTAATTAGTTTAAATGTTTGAACAACAATAATAATATTTCTTTGATTGTAGTCTGATACAATACGACCCGAGGTGTTGGAAATAAAATTTGCAACTAAAACTAGTTCACAAATAAACGCAACATTGAACAACTTGTCTATACTGCATACAACATTGTTGGGTTCTACAGATACACAATTGCAATCTGTTTGGTTGGTACTCAAACCTAATTGCAAAATCAAAAGCAAATTAGTCGAACATGTAAATAAACAACTTTATTATTTTATGCTTAATTTTTTTTATTTAGGTAAAAATTTTCAATATTCTTCTAATATGATAGGTACTTGTTAATATTATTATTATTATATTAATGTAAGAAATAATAATTGATTTCATATTGTAATTAAAATATTGAACGAATAAAACATAAAATTGTATTTGTTATACAACCTTTTTATCCATATTAATTAAATTTTTACAATTGTAAAATATAATTTTAGGTATTTCCAAAATGGCGAAGTTTGGGTTTGTATAAAAGCACATGGGATCAACCGATTGACGTAATTTCTAAAATTTTAAACAAAATTAAATTGAGCTCAACAGATGAGTTTGATGAGGGAATATCAATTGGTCAGATTTTAAATCCTCAATGGAACAAAAAGATTTGGATGGAACAGAATGATTCACATTTGATTCACATTGAATCAAGTCTTTGCTTGGATATTTCATTGCCGAACATTCAAAACCCCTTTGAACTAGCTGAAAAATGTGGAATTTATGGAGTAACTTCGTTAGATCAAATAAACGATATTTTTGTGTACAAAACGACTAATTTTCAATATAATTTGGATATGAATTTATGGAAATTACCAAACAAAAATTTGAAGAATGATGTGTTGAAAAATTTAAATAATCCGCTTTACTTAACAGTAGTTTGTGGATCTCCCGGTTCACAAAAAGTAAATTTATAGTATTTCTATTTTACATTTTTAAACTTTAATTAAGATAAATAAACAAATTTAGTTAAAACAAAAAGTAACATTGATTTTTTAGAAAGTTCGTTTCGTGAAATAAAATCTTGTTTTAACATTTGTAGAGAAAATATTATTCATTAGTGATTTAGGCTGTTTAATCGTTGATTAACCGTGTTATTGAAAATAGGCTGCATCCTATTTTTAACATTGATTTTAAAACAATTATCAACATTTGGGATCTCTAATTGTATTGTGAAATATTTTCTATTTTAAACCAATATTTTATTGTATTTATGCTTAAATAGGACTACCAAAGGTTTTTATAAAACTAAACATAATCTTTAGTGTTTATATACCGTTAAATGTGAATCTTACATTACGTCAAATTTTGTATTGTAAAAACATAAACTTAGGGTATTAAAATGTATTTTTAAATAGTGATTTTAAGTATATAAATTAATAATTAATTATTTACTATAAAAAGCGTAAATTGCATTTAGAAATTCCGTTATAATAGAAGTAACTTTGAACATATGTATTTTACATTGACTCAACATTTATAAATAAATATTTCCAAGTGTTATTCAATTAGAAATAAAGCAACTATTAAGTACTTTATATAATTTTTAATTCTTAATATTTATTTTTACAAAAAAAAAACAATCAGATATAGCAAACTAATTCCTATTAATACTTTTATAGATTTTTGAGGTATTTGTTGTGATGGCTGTATTTGTTAACCACCTTAATTCCTAAGTTAATTATGTAAAGGGTTTTATAAATCATGTTATTTTTTTATTTAAAAATAATTTATTTTTGTTTTTGAATAAACAGGACAATGTTATTTAACTTTTTTTAAATAAATTTAGGAACTTATTTCTCGTAATATTATAAATTTTACACAACAAAATACGAAGTGGATCAAAATAGAACCTCATGATCAAAATCAGTTTATTTCGAATTTAGAGACGGCTTTATTTGAATATTGTGCCAAAGAACAGGAATGGACAGAACAATATAAAAATGTGCGTGCCTTATTTGTGTGCCCAAATACGACCGGATCAAAAAACATTTTAGAATCCATCTTTGTTTTGTGTCGAAACAGACTGGGTTTAGAAAGTCAACCTTTCCCGTTGCGCATAGGTATGACTGAATAATGTTTTAATATTTAAAAATAAAGTATTTAGTCGTTGTTAAACTGATTAAAAGTATGTTTCCTGATTATAATTACGTATGTAATACTCTGTTCGTGTTTACTTAACAAAGTATAGTATTTAATCAACATGCAGTAATTTGTTGAAATGCATCTGAATTAATTATATATACACAAATATTGTAGCTAAAATTGGAAAACTTTTATAACTTTCAAATTAATTTAATTATTTGTTTTATGCCATGTAACACCATATAGAACGCATTTTATTTTTAAGAATAACAAAGATATGAAACCGTCTATGACATCGTGAATGCATAGTTTAAATAGTTTGTATTACTTATTAAGCCTGTTGATAACAGGTCACATTCTTAAATAATTTTTTCTTCACTGGTATGACCTTTACTTTATTATACTACGTCCGTGTTTTGCAATAGAGATAAAAACTACATATTTAATAGTACACGAAAGAGTCTAAAAGAAATTATATATATATATATATATATATATATATATATATATATATATATATATATATATATATATATATGTCTGTGAATAATTATATAGTTAAAATTAAATAGTAATAAGCATTTTTTTACAACCACTTGTAGGTTGTGTTGCTTCTTGCATTGACCTTAAAATGGCAATTATGGATAATGGGCGGTAAGAAGATATATATATATATATATATATATATATATATATATATATATAATAACATTGAAAGTAGCAAACATAATATATATATATATATATATATATATAGTAAATGTTTGACATTGTTTTGTTATTCTATACTGTCCCAATATATTAAGCATGCCTTTCCCCGGTGTTTTGGATCTAATTGCTGAAGGTTGGACAAACTATGTTTTATTGACCAATCATACAAAGCACCAAAATGTAAGTTTTTACACCATTTTAAACATAAAAGTGTTATGAAGTTAATATTTAGAAGCTATTGTTAATAAGTAGATAGTTGCAATTAAAATGGTAGATAGTTTTGTGTTTTAAATTGATTTGTTGCGTTTAAAGGATAAACGCACTTTTATTGGAATATTTATATGATGAAAAATTTGTTTATTTTTTAGTATTACTTAAAAATTTCTAATTTATTTAAGAATTATGCAGAATAGAAAATGTTTATTTTTCTAATTTATTTTAAATTACAAAATAGCAAATTTTAACAATTTTAGTATAAAATTGTTTATTTGGTGGTAGTAGTAGTAGTAGTAGTAGTAGTAGTAGTTTAAAATTACTTAAGCAACTTTTTTTAATATTTAAAAAAGTACCGTTTGTTTTTCAGACAAAAATTAATTATTATTAAAAATATTTGTTTTAAACGTAAAACAGGATTTGATAAACTTATTTATTTCAAACGTTTTTGAAAGAAAAAAAAATAAATTAAAATACTATTTTTTTATTTTAAGAGTTACACTAAAATGGGTGTTCCTTTTGATGAAATTGTAACCTTATTAAAGTCATCTAACAGACGTTTGAAATTTTTTGAAACACCTGATGGAAAGATTGCTCATGAACACATTGTTGAAGCTCTTTTGGATAAAAACGTGTTTGCTGAATCGCATTTCCAACGAGCACGAGTGTTGTCTTACCCTGAGTATGTATATTTCAACCTTGCCTAGTTACTGAAATTAAGATATAATTATCATTTAACTGCATAATTCATTCAATACTTTTTAAATTAGATTTTTATTAGATTTGATTGCGTTTGACACTAAAATAAAATTGTCAGTAGCATAGTGATTTATTGTATGTATTTGTGTATTTGTGCACCAATGCCAATTTGGCATTAAACCGACGAATAAATAAAAAACATTAGGAAATATTGTTTTGAATATTTGTATTTAGTAATAGTAAAATTAAAAGCAAATATCACTACATTTAAATAAATCATCAACAAATCTATTTTATTACACGTATTCAAAATTTAAAAATATACATAAAGCAAGACTTAGTAAATGTAATGTGTCTTAAGGGATGAGTAATTTGGACAAAAAAGATAAGTTTATATTGTTAATAAACTGTATTAGTCAACATTTATTATTTAAAGTTAGTAACAAGTTGGTCTTATATGCAATGTTTATTTAATATTGAAAAAAGGTAATTTTTTGTTGGTTTTGTGAAAAATGTTAACAATATTAAAATAGAATAGTGTGGATTAACAGTTTCTAAACTCGAATACTAATAAAACCGGTTTTTAAAACGTATTGGTAATACAACAAGGTGAGTTTTTTTAATGAAGTGTGTTTAATTTCAATACTTGGGTTAATTGAAGTTGTAAGCTTTTGTTTAAAGTAGAACAAGGTAGGTAATTAGATTACATGGATGTAAAATGAGCTCTCGCATATTTAATTTAAAGTTACATTGTTCATAATTTATGCACAACAACACAATAGTTGTAGTTTAAATAACTTTTTATAAGGTTGTATGATTGTTATTTTGAGCAACCGAATTATTGTCATACGGTTTGTTTAGATCTACAAGATACAGCCCCAGACCATACTTGTAATGTTACAATTTGTTCATATTTACAATATATACAAAACGCACCTTTTTAAAAACATTATTAGAACATGCTTACATTAAAAGTTTATTTTACAATTGAATATACATATTTTTTGTTTAAAATTAACAGTACTTGTTTTGATTTAAATACTTCAAAAATAAGAGAAATCACTATTGAACTTAATTATCCGTTGGATCGAGTTAAATTAAACAACGCTGTAAAAGGTATTTTTTAGTTTGGTAAATTTTTTACTAATGATTTTTTAGAGTATATATTTTAATGAACATTATTATTGATATCAATTATTATTATTATTATTATTATTATTATTATTATTATTATTATTATTATTATTATTATAACTTTTTAAAGCCTCTTAAGGGATTAAATTCCTGTTTAATTTAAAAACTTAATGGCCTTTGTAATTTTTTAAGTTGTACTAATTAGATTGTTATTTTTATAATAGAGCTGAATAAGTCGAAGGACAGAAGCAACATAAATAGTAATTTATTACTGTTTATGGTGAGCTTTTGACTTAATAATTTTAATTGCAACCTCAGTTATTTTTCTGTTTTAAATTGAATAACATATGAATGTTACCTAGCTTATATTATTTATATGCTTATCGACTGTTAATTGTATTTATTCCCAGTAGCACAGTAAGATTATTTAACGTTTGTAGATTAATGGATTGTTTTACTCCAAAATCCGAATTTCTTGCTTTATTTTATAAAAAAGATTTTAGTGACACAATGTAAATGTACTTAATTTAAATTCAATGAGATATTTTCCATTTTTACTTTAAATATTACTATATATATATATATATAAACAGAATTTGGTGCCGGTAATGGGAGTTGAACTCATGCCTACTCATGTTCAAACTGAGCACTGTATCACTAGACCATCCCGGCATATATATATATATATATATATATATATATATATATATATATATATTATTAGTTATGTATTTACATATTTAAAGATGTACTATTTCTAATAACGACATATACATGCGTTTGATGTTATTTTAAGGTTAAACAAATATTATTTAACTTTTTTAGGTTTATTTAAATCTTTAAGCCCTTGGCCGTTCCATGGAAACATTTATGCTGTACATGGTAAAGTTGAATTTTATGGGGGTAAGTTTTTAAAACAATTTGTCTACAATGTTTTTTATTATGTAGATTGATGAGTTTCCATTAAAAGTAGGCCATTTATAAAGAATCGGCATTAAGCATGTATTTGTTTGATCTAGTTGTTGACATGGTAACAAAAAACATTAAAGTGGAATCATTATGGAGTATGATATTTGCAGATGATATTGTTTTATGCAGTAGAAAACAACAAGATTTGGAGAAAAGGGTAGAGCAATAGAGAAAGGTACTTGAAGATTGAGGTTTAAACGTCAACAAGAAAAAAAACAGTTTATATGGGTTGGTTAAATAAAAATAAAAACCCAAGAATTTTTGAAAGTGAAAAGGTTTAAATACCTGGGCTTTTTATTAAAAGATTAATATATAGATTTATATTCAGAAATAAGTCAAAGAACACAAACAGGATGCCATAACTGGAAGAAACTTGAAGGAGTATTGTGTAATAAAACAATAACGGCAAGGACAAAAGGAAAATCTGTTAAGACCGCAGTGAGACCGACCATCATTAACGGATTGGAAACGTGCAGTATTAAGAAAGCCCAAAAGGATACATTGAACTTAGTAGAAATGAAAATGTTTTGCTGGTTGTTGGGATTGCCCAAATTAGATAAAATAGAAAATAATGCTAATAGAGGAAAGCTGAAAATTATCGAAGCTTATAAGAAAATTCAAGAAAAAAGATTGAGTTGGTAAGGTCATATTCTGCGAAGAAAAGAAAACTACATGAAAAGGCAAATATTGGCAATAAAAGTGGAAGATTAAAAAAACTGGAGTTGACTAAAAAAAGATGATTAAATTGTATTAAAGTATATATAAAAGAAAAGGGGTTAACAAAAATTAACGTTGTAAATAAAACCAAATAGGGAATTTTGACCAGAAACAGTGACTCGTCATAAAACAGGAAAAAATGTAAAAGAAGAAGAATTATTTTGTTATAAAAAATAACACATCTATTAATATTAAAATTTAATTTGTTTTTACATTTTTATAGTAATTGCAACAAATATGTTTTATTTCAATAATTTGTATTATCTAGTTTTAAAAATTACTTTGATATTCACTCACTCCGTTAATACATAGCTTTAGTAAAAAAAATAGAAAACTAACGTTGCAGCTATTTATGTTGTATTTAATTTGTTTATTATTATTAGTTTTATTTAAGAAAGACAAGAATTATTACAAAAAACAGTAAAAAATTACAAAAAGGTAGATTATAAATAGATTAATGATTATATCACATACGTAAACATATTTTAAAAAATTTTATATTTGAAAAAATTACTAGTTTGTACAAAATTTTAACAGAAATGATTTCAAGATTTTAGTTTGCCATGAAGATTAGTCCTTAGTAGTAGTTAATACAATTAAACAAATAACGTCTTATTATTTTATTGGTTTAATGCTATCCATACCGAATTGGTCTAGAGATATAGAGCTCGGCTTGGATCTGGGTGGGTATTGGTTTAAATCCCACAACTAGTACTAAAATGCGGGCCCGCGTTCGGCTTTGCTAAAATGTCCACTACTGAATGATCTTTCCCGTAAAACATGCAAAATAGTAAAAATAAATAGAAATTAAAAAAATTTTAAAATAACAAAAACATTTTTTTTTTTGGTTTAAATATTTGCCACATTTATTTAGTTACACCCAAATTTTATAAATTTTTATGTTATGTATTGTATATATATATATATATATATATATATATATATATAATTTTTATTATATTAATTTGTTTAACAACATTTTATAATTAATAATATATTTATTTAATTGTTATGTAAAGAAAAATCCAGCTTGTATGAAATAGAATGTGCAACACTGTCAGGAGTCAATCGTTTAACCCAAATAAATTGTTTAGACATAACACCAACCGAGTTTAAAACATGTTGGCTCAAAGCATCAATATATGATTACAATCAAACAGAACAATCTATGGAAGACCTAAAACGTATGTTTGAAAACTGGGTAAAAGATGTTAGTTTAAAACCAGAACCATTAAAAGCACTCTTAACTCGATCAGATTTGACTAAAGACGATTTGGCTAAAATCCATGTAAGTCTATTAAAACTAGATTTACAAAAAATATGTTTTTTAACTACCAAAATGTTTAAATATGATGTTTTAATTAACATTTTTATAGTGTAGTTTGCAACAATTACAATAATATCTATATAAAAATATTAATTTTAGGTTAACATTATTAATCAAAACAATTGCTGTTAAAAGCCAGTTGGTTATTTTATTAGATTATAAATGCATATTTATAATTTTGAATATATATATATATATATATATATATATATATATATATATATTAAAACATTGGGTTCCCCTTATAATTCCAAATAAAAATATGAGAGACGTAAACTGTGAGATAAATTCATTTTATATATACTCGTCAATCACAAGCATATAACATTTTAGTATATACAAAAAGGGGTACAGATAACATTTAAATTAGTACAACTCACAAACATACATACAATTATTACGACCAAGCTAAGTCCAATGTAATGACGAATTGTTTTTGTGCACACAAAGCAGGTTTCAATGTGTGAATATAAACAGATTCCAGAATTTTCAACATATTCGAAGTTGGAGAAGTAATTAGCACTTTAAAACAATTTTTAAAATTGTTTTGATGTTTGGTTGGTAGTAGATGACGTAATATGGAGGATGTGTATGAGTGTTTATTTCCGTTTGACTTATTATTGATCCAGTTTGGAATGTGTTTTTTAGCCCGGTTAGCTAAGCGACGCATTGTCTGACCAATGTACTTGTCACCGCAACTGCAAGTGAACTGATAAATACAATGTGAGGCGGAAAATGTTTCTTTAGTTGTTTTAATGTTGGGCAAAGGCAGACCTTTAGTAGTGAACAGCATTCTTAGTTGGATCGATGGAAAGGTCCTTTTTATGGTGCTTTTAGCCGGATTTTGAGGAGGTTCATAATATCATCTCCTTTAAATGGTAACTTTAAGTAAACCGGCTTATTTTTATCGCCGTTTGTTCCACGCCGAGCCATACAAAAATCCGGTTTACAGTTTACGTCTTCTTATATTTTTATTTGGATATATATATATATATATATATATGGTCATTAAATTAGTAGTAGTTAAAAGTTTCTAATAACCACATAATTTAAAAACAGAATTTAGTTTTATTACGCTATATAGAAGACTATATTATGTATAAAACACCAACATAATTTTATTAATATGTATTATTCTCAATAAAAATCACTAACTATCTGTGTATCAAATTTTTTAAAAATAATTATTTTTATTTTAGTTTTGTTTAAATTAAAATATTTATCTTGACAAAATTTTAAGTTCGGTTACATTCTTTAATGTAACAAAAGACACTGGCTACAAAACAATTGTATTTATATAAAAGTAAATATTTTTACAGCATAAATACCACTTACACCCACTTCCAAATGGATGGTATTATACTGGAACTTATTATGTGAATATGAACGGTGATAAATCGTTTACTCATCCAAGTAAGATATATATATATATATATATATATATTTTTAAATGTTTTTTATTATTTGAAAAAAAAATTTTATAAACATAATTGCTTGTGTTTTTATAATCATTTTTAATAACAGACCTGGAATTGTTTATGACAGAATATATTGAAGGAGAAAACAACAAAATAAAAGCAAGAAATGCCCGTTTGATTAATTGCAAAATATTAAAATTTTAATTAAAAATTTTTGTTATCTTATTATCAATAAATTATTGAAGTAGTTTTAAAACAATTTAGTTATGTGCATTTTATATTATTACATTTTTGTGACTAAATATAAAATATATTTATAAAATATTTTTATGGACTTTTTAAATAAAAATTCCTTAAAGTACTTTTAATGCGATATTCAATTAAAAAATTAATGCAGTTTTGTACTAAAATTTTTTTTTTTTTAACTACTTTGAATACTTTATGGGAAACATCTCTCAGCAGTGGACAAAACGTTTTATCGTATAATTTATAAAAAATTAACAAAAATATTTAGATATATTATCTAGAAGGAGAGAACTTTAATAAAAAATTTGTTATTGTAAATTTTTGCAAGTAACATTTTTAGTAACACAACAGGATTCAGGATTTTTCACGAGTTGAGTAGGCCAAAACGCCTTTTAGTACTCGGTTCTTAAATTGTCTCAAATTTTCAGGGGGAAAATTAAATAGATGGTGAGGTAAAGGGGGATTAGTGACAGAAAAAATATTTGAAATCAAGATAAATCAAAGGTAGATAGTGGAAGTTAACAATTATAGAAAACGAGCAAAAATTATAAATATGCAAAAATAATAATAAAACAAGTTACGTATTACAATGCAAAACACTGCAATAATCATCAAAAAAAAAGAAAAGAGAAAAGGATGAATAACGCTTCAATGGACGTGTAGCGTGATGCGAGCCTCACCTCGCGAGTGTAAAAGTCTGATGCTAAGTCTGAGCTAACAGTCAGTAGCAATTTAAGTGGATTTGTTAAGACTGAAATTATCAATCTAAAATAAATTAAATTTTTGTAATTAAATCACGTGTATTTAAAATATTCACAATCATATATATAAAGCGTTATATTATATCTTCTCTCGTTTTAAAAAAGATTACTTCGTTTTATTGTACTACATAATTTTGTTTTTTATTATTTATATTTTTACCATTTTCGGTTAATTTTTGTAATTTGTAATTTATTTTATTTCACAGTACTTTTCTATTTTTTATTTCAAGTTCCTAATTTTTTTTTATTTTATAAATTTTATTTTAATCTTATTCTACATTTCTTATTTCCCAATAATCACTGCGATACGCTTGCGTGACGTGCTGATCAAAAGTTGCTATTTGTTTTGCGCTTACTCGTTGTTTTACGTGTCATTGTGTTTATTTTTGTTTTTTTCTGTAGTTTTTTTGTGTATATTGTTTGTGGCTTTGTATTTTGTGAGTAATTGTGTCTGCCCCATTTTTTTTGTTTTGTTGCAAGGTTTGAAATTTTTTATTGTTTTTGTTTGTTTTTTTAGTGTTTTCAATTGTACAATTTGTGTACAATTGGACCTTGGTTTACGATTTGTATGAATCGTACTTTATCTTTGAATTTTAATTCCTCGTTTTTACCTATTTTAAAGATTGTTACTTAGCTTTTGCTTTGTGATATTTTGTTACTATAAATTATTTTCTTTACTAGTTATCTCTGTTTTACATAATTATGTGTGCATCTGAAATTGACGCTTGTGGTTTTAGAGGCTGCAGAAAAAAAAAGAAAAATGGAATCTTCTGTATACACTGTGAAAATGGGTTTTATGAAATTTGTTCCGGCCTTACATTCTTTAAATACCTGAACTTTGCTAACTCTAGCATACATTTTATTTGCCGGAACTGTCTAGGGGAAAAAGAATTAGAAAAACTTCCTCCTTTAGAAGGAATTTCCAATAAGACTAAAACGTGTTCTCATGATGTTAATTTTTTACCTAAACTAGATGCTATTCTTTGCCTCTACTATCAATAATAATTCCGACATCTCTCAACTGAATGTGGCCATATCCAATTTACAGGGTCGGGATGATAAATTGGAAAATTTTTCAAACACTATTTTAGAAGAGCTTTTAATAGGCTATAAAAGAGTCTGTAGCTAAGCTATCTGTATCCTCTCCTGTGGCTCAAACAGCAATCAGACTCTCACAAGAGGAAATTCAGTCTGCTGCTAAGCAGCTCGCCTCCGATGCTGAAGGGCCATTAATGTTATCGTTAAAGGTATACCAGACTCGGTTCTTTACTTTAGGGAGGTTACCGACTTATTGAAGAAAGTGCTCTCCCTGTTTCTTCTAACTTTAAAATCTCCCGGATCTATTGTAAACTACATCATCCATCTCCTCCTATTGTAGTATCCTGTAATTCTACTGAGGTCGTAGAGGATATCATCTACAATTGGAGGTCCATCCGTTCCCAGTTCTCTGGGATCAAACTGACCAAAGACCTCTCGCAAGCAGAGCGGGAAAGCAAGAAACTTAAAAACCTGGTTATTAAAAATTTATCAGTACCAATAGTTAAATTAACCCCACTTAATTTTAATAAATGACTCTTATAATTTAGGTAGTCAGGATTTTTTTTTATGCGCCTCGGAGTCGCCCTCAAATTCCAGCAATGTTTCGTGTAAAACAATTTGCCCCCTTCAACCTTCTCTCTAACTTCTTTTAGAATGTTTTATACTAATGCCTCAAGCCTGGGGAATAAATTATTTGAAGTACAGGCATTAGTCTCTGACTCAGCCCCTCTTCTTATTGGTATCTCTGAGACTTGGCTTACTGAAGACTATCTTAGATAGTGAACTAGCTCTTTTTGGGTACAATTTAGTGCGCCTTAATTCTGGGAAAGGTAGATGTGGGGGTTGCCTTTTCTATATCAAGCAAGAATTCAAATTCTCTGTTTGTAGCTCTACCGAACTATAGACATATTAATGGATATGACATCCTCCATGTTTCTATCTATCTCTCCTCTAAGGTATCGGTTCTCTGTTCCATTCTATACAGACCTCCGTCCCTCTCCTCACTTTCCGATGGTGTTCTTATACAAGAACTCCATTCTTTAACTTCTTTACCTTTTCAGCACCACATTATTATGGGAGATTTCAATACACTCAAACATTAACTGGGCATTACTAAGCTCTCCTAAGACATTTGATTCCAACTTAATAAATTTTAGTATTGAACACTCTTTCACCCAGCATATTTTATCCCCTACTAGATTTAGACCGGGTTCCTCTCCATCCTGTTTTGGATTTAGTCTTCACTCATATCCGTTAACAGTAGACTCTATTTCCTATCTACCTCCTCTAGGAAAAAGTGATCATTTCGTTCTCTCTTTTGGTGTATTTGTCCCATATTCTTCTAATTTTGTTTCCAATTTTATTAGTGCTCCTGTTCCTGATTTCAGGAAAGCTGACTTTATAGGTATGAAGTCCTATCTTGCGAATTTCAATTGAGATTTTTTTGCTAATGATAATATTGATGCTGCCTACACTCACTTTGTCACTGTCATTCAGGAAGCTAGCCGGATGTTTGTCCCCTCTAAGGTTATTGGGCATAGGCAACCTAAGTTTCCACGACAAATCATTTGTTGTCTGTCCAAACGTAGGAAGGCTTTTAAGCTCTGGAAAATCTCTGGTCTTCCTAGCTTTTATCGTAAATTTTCTATCCTTCGGAATGAATGTATTAACGCGATTAGAGCCTTTAGAAAGAATCAACTTTGTAAGCTTTTACACAATGCCAAATCTAATAAAAGTATTCTATTTAAGTTTATTAGAAATAAAAGGACTTCTAATAACTTTTTTCCTTTTCTGAAAGGGGACGATGGATCCACACTTTCAAGGACTAAAGTTTGCAATCTTTTTAGCAATTATTTCAGTTCGGTTTTTTACTCAGCTATCCCCATTACCCCGTCTTCCTTACAGTGCCCTAGTTTTTCCATCTCTTCCCCATCCTTTAGTATTGAACAGGTCTTTAAGCATTTAAATATGCTGAATTCCTCCTTCTGTGGCCCTGATAGTATCTACCCTAGGATTTTTAAAGAATGCTCAATTATATCAGCCCCTGTTCTTTCCCAACTTTTCTCCCTTTCTCTTCTGAGTAGTCGTCTTCCATTTATTTGAAAACAAGCCTACATTAGGCCCATCTATAAGTCTGGTGATAGGCAGATCCCGGATAGTTATAGACCTATCAGTATCCTTTCCACTCCTAGTAAGGTCCTTGAAAGATTACTTAAGGCTCATATTATTGATTATATTTCTAATAATAAACTTATCAGTTTATCTCAGCACGGTTTTCTACCCCATCGTTCCTGTCTAACTAATTTATTATATTACTCTGATAGCCTTACTTCGCTTCTTGAGCATACTTCTTCTGTTAACGCTTATTTATTTCGACTTTGCCAAGGCTTTTGACAAAGTCTCACATAAGTTATTATTGTTTAAGTTGAAGTCTTTTGGTATTGTAGGGCCTTGTATGACTGGATAGAAGATTACCTTTATTGTAGAAATTTTAGAGTTAGGTTAGGCAGTGATCTATCCAGTCCTTGTCCGATTTCCTCAGGGGTCCCACAAGGCTCAGTTCTAGGCCCATTACTCTTTATCATCTTTATTAATGATTTGCCTGGGGTAGTTAAATCGAACATCCTGCTCTATGCTGATGATGTTAAGATATGGAGGTCCAGCCCTGAGGTTCTTCAGCAAGATATTTTTAACATTTATGATTGGGCTTCTTTAAAGTCGCTCCCTCTCAATCTCTCAAAATGTAAGCATATTTGTTTTGGTAAACCTTTGGGGAACACTTTTAGAGCATCTCCTTCAAATGACTCTCCTATTATATCGGTACTATCTATTAAAGATTTAGGAGTAACTTTCTCATCCTCCCTTCATTCCTCTGCCCATCATACTCTTGCTGCGCAAAAAGGTTTTAGATTGATCAATTTTTTTAAGCGTACTTTATGGAATATTTCCATCAGTTGTACACGTCTTTTATATATACTTTATATTAAGCCACATCTTGAATACTGTATTCAAGTTACTTCCCCTATCCTTAAACGCGACATTCATAGACTTGATCAGGTTCAAAGAAAAGCTTCTAGAATACCTAAGATCCTACATAACGTTGATCATATCAATCGGCTAAAAAGGTTAAAGTTTTTTCGTTATCAGATAGAAGACTCCGAGGCGACCTTATTTTAGTGTATCAATTAGTTCATTCTGGACGTAGTGCATTATTTTTCGTTCCCTCACAGGTAATGTTAAGGGGTCATAAGTATAAGTTTTCCAAGCCTAGAGCCTGTACCCGTCTCCGTAGTTGTTATTTCTCCCACAGGGTCATTTCCGCTTGGAATAATTTGCCATCCCATATTATTTCAGCCCCCACCCTTGATTACTTTAAGCAAGCTTATGATAAGCATGCCCTTCTTAATTTCATTTAGCTTTTATTTATATTTCCACAGTTTTACTCTTTTTCCTCCCTCAGATATATTGACATTTCAGAACCGAGGATCAAAGGAGTTTCTCCTACTAATCTCGTGAATTATCCTGTATCCTGTATCCTGTTAAATACACTTACGATTCGCGAGGTGAGGCGCGCGTCACGCTACACGTCCATTGGAGCGTTATTCATCCTTTTCTTTTTTTTTTTTTTTGATGATTATTGCAGTGTTTTTGCATTGTAATACGTAACTTGTTTTATTATTATTTTTGCATATTTATAATTTTTGCTCGTTTTCTATAATTGTTAACTTCCACTATCTACCTTGATTTTATCTTGATTTCAAATATTTTTTCTGTCACTAATCCCCCTTTACCTCACCATCTATTTAATTTTCCCCCCTGAAAATTTGAAACAATTTAAGAACCGAGTACTAAAAGGCGTTTTGGCCTACTCAACTCGTGAAAAATCCTGAAATCCTGAAACTTAGTCTAATTGGTGTACAATCCTGGATCCTAATACATAACTACATTCTGATAATAAAACATTAAATATATTTTTAATTTATTCAGTATTTTAATTTTACATTTTGCAATATAATTTTTAAAATAATTTAATTTATATTTTTAACATGCTAAAAATATTTTGAAATTAATGTAATTTTATAAGTACGTTAATTTTTAATTATTTATGTCTAAAATTAATAAAATAATTACAGTTTGTAATTTTATAAAATTATATATATGTATAAAATTTTCTATTTATATTAGAAAAATTGTTTTATCTTACCAAAATAATCTTGTGACCTATACTGAATCCTGAATCATAAATTATTTCCAGCGGCGGTTACATGTTTCTCGTTGTCGCTGCAGATTACTTTTCGTTTTCAATTTATTTTTGTAGATAACTATCTACTTTTTTAAGATTAACATTTTGAAATGTTTAAAGGAATATTTTTCTATATAAAAAATTTATTAAATGATGCTTCACAATTAAATTTACCTCTGAGTTTTGATTTATTACAGGTAAATTTCCTTTGGTTTATAGATTGTTGAAGAATAACGTTTTTTTATTTACTGTAATTGCACTTGTTGGATCGTTTGTTTTTTTCTTTTTATGGCACTTTCGTCATCATGGTAATATTATCTCATAAATAAGTAATTTTTTAGTGCCTGTCCATATTGCCATACCTCAAACACCTTACCCATTTCGAAAACGGGACAAAATACGTTATCATGCAATCAAATTTGGAAGACGATTTAATGAAATTACTGAGGAATTAAAAAAGGTTAAAACTAAAGAAGAAAGAAGAACAGCGATTGTTAATTTTGCTAAAAAGTATTTTTTTTTATTTAATATAAAAATATTTGTTGATTAGGTTTTTCAATTTACATGAACCAAAAAAAGCTCCTGCTTTGGCTTATGGTAGACTTCCGGAATCGTTTTTTGAGCCTAATGAAGAAGAAGATTTAACTTGTCCAGAAGATTTGCGTTTAATGATTAGTGCTATTAGCGTGTTTGGATATTTTGAAAAATCAGTTTTGAAAAATTTTTCTAAATTTATTGAAACAGTTAATTTGAAGAAAAATGATTATTTATTTCGAATAAATGATAAAGACGAACATCTGTATGTTGTCCGTAGTGGTAAAATTCAGTTGTACATTAAAGAACTAGTACGTTATATATATATTACTAAATCGCATTTTTTTAAAGAATGGGTCTAGGTCAATTATTGCTGAAGTTACCAAAGGTGGTAGCATCGACAGTCTGCTTTCTATATTAAGTGTAATTACTGGTTATTCGTCGATATTTCAGTCATTGGAAGCAGTTGCATTTGAGCCTACAGTTGTTTTATGTTTGCCAATTAAATCGTTTATTGAAATATGTAAATCTCAAACTCCGACTATGTTTCGCATTGTTCAGATGCTTGTTGTTAAATTACAGCGGTTGAGTTTTAATGCTCTTCACAATTATCTCGGTTTGAGTTCAGAGTTATTTCAACAAGTACGTAGAAAAATTTATCTTAGTTTTTTTATTTAATATTAATTATAAATAGTTTTGTATGGTATGTTAAAAACCTTATTAGCAACACTGTTTTATCAGTGTAGCATTTTGCAATTTTAGCATTAAAATTTTGTTTTATTTCTACTCAGTACTTTAATATAAAATGATTTAATTTAATATGCTGTAGATGCAATTGTTATTTTAAATTATTAACCAAATATATAAATAGGTATTGTAAGCATTAAAATTATTGTTTTACGTGTATATGAAATGGTTGCATATTGAAGGATTGCTTTACTGGTTTTAAGTAGAAAGGAAAACTTGTGGGATGCTAATGACCCTGAGGATTTGAGTAATGCTTATAAAGTCTCAATTTCCAATGATGGTGATATTCCTGACTGTTAGTCCTCCACGTGGTGCATCCTGGACTAGGTGCCCCTAGGGATCTAGACTAATAACAGCAGGGTCCGAGTGCACAGCGGTATAACTGGGCTTCCGCTACGGCGGGTGGGTGCGAACATACACCCAGGATACTTAAAAGGTATCTAAAGGTATACGTATATCATATGTAGCCCTTGGGCTAAGGGAGATAACCCTGACAAAAAATCAGGCGGCCTCGTCAATCTTTGCGAACAGTGGCGACGTCACAAGGATGCCGTCTACCAGCCAAGAAACTTTGTTATTCTTCTACATTTGTGTTACGCTTATCAAGCCATCGAAATCGATCGTTTGCTATGTCATATAAATATGGGAAATAATGAAGAGGTGACCACGTCACCAACCAAAATGAATGAATGAATTCACTTGGCTTGAATACATTTGTTTTTGCTTGACTTATTTTTCAGTTTACTGTAGTTCCTTTTAAGATATAAATAATTGGTTATTTCAACTTTCTGAATTGGAATTATCTAGGATTTGGTTATTTTTATTTATTTTGGTTGGTGACGTGATTACCTCTTCATTATTTCCCATATTTATACGACATAAATGATCGATTTCGATGGCTTGATAAGCGTAACAAACATAGAAGAATAACAAAGTTTCTTGGCTGGTAGACGGCATCCTTGTGCCGTCGCCACTGTTTGCAAAGATTGACGAGGCCGCCTGATTTTTTGTCAGGGTTATCTCCCTTAGCTCAAGGGCTACATATGGTATACGTATACCTTTAGATACCTGGGTGTATGTTCGCACCCACCCACCGTAGCGGAAGCCCAGTTATACCGCTGTGCACTCGGACTCTGCTGTTATTAGTCTACATGCCTATAGGTACCTAGTCCAGGATGCACCACGTAGAGGACAAACAGTCAGGAATATTACCATCATTGGGATGCTAATGATCCTGAGGATGTGAGTAATGCTTATAAAGTCTCAATTTCCAATGATGGTGATATTCCTGACTGTTAGTCCTCCACGTGGTGCATCCTGGACTACGTGCCCCTAGGCATCTGGACTAATAACAGCAGGGTCCGAGTGCACAGCAGTATAACTGGGCTTCCGCTACGGCGGGTGGGTGCGATCATACACCCAGGATACTTAAAAGGTATCTTAATGTATACGTATATCATATGTAGCCCTTGGGCTAAGGGAGATAACCCTGACAAAAAATCAGGCGGCCTTGTCAATCTTTGCGAACAGTGGCGACGTCACAAGGATACCGTCTACCAGCCAAGAAACTTTGTTATTCTTCTACATTTGTGTTACGCTTATCAAGCCATCGAAATCGATCGTTCTACAAGTCGTATAAATATGGGAAATAATGAAGAGGTGACCACATCACCAACCAAAATGAATGAATCATTGGAAATTGAGACTTTATAAACATTACTCAGATCTTTAGGATCATTAGCATCCCTTGGTTATTATGGCAGTAAATTAACGATGGAATCTGAATGTATCTATTAGTTTTAATGAATGCATTTATTTAATAGTACATACATTAATTTGTTTTGATTGTAGGATTGTTTACCAATGCTTTCTACATCTCAATCTCATGAATATATCTCCGGTATATTTGAAAGCGTAACTAAGGTTGGGAAACGTGTAAAATCATGTAAGTACTTCTGTATAAGTATTTTTTATTTGATCAATTTAGTTTTATGTTGAATAGGATGGAGTCGCTTTGAGGTAACACATTGATTCCTTAGATGTGGGTTTCTGACCAGGTTTTTGGTTAATTTGTCGTTGTATGGATCCGTATTTTCTACTAAGTTTTATATGTCTATAATTGTTTTGAGAAGTGTTTGGTTATTCGGGCCCCACCTTTCAGTTTGGGGGCAGAGATTTTGCCGATAAACCACTTCGTTTTTCTTTACACTAACGCGGATAAAAATGACCGGCAGGGAATTTTTTTTAATTAACAAGAAATACAAGTGTTTAGGTATTATACGAAACTTGTTAGAATCACTTAATATGTGGTGGCGTTTAAGTTTGAATTTGGTTTTTATACAAGTTGCAAAGAGATCGTCGTTATTTAAGGATATAACATCCAATGCCAATTATGATTTTTTTAATTGACATTTAAGGACACTGAACAAACTATAGTGTTACACATTTGACAGAATGGTGAAGTGGTGGAAGCATTGATTTTTAGATTTGTAAGTTTATAATTTAAATCCTTAGAATTACTTCTGGTTTATTATAATATTACAGTTCTGAATATATATTATATATATATATATATATATATATATATATATATATATATATACATTAAACTAGTGGTTCAGATGCTTTTTCATAAATGAAAACTAGGCAAGATGAACATTTTTGGTTGGTGACATGAACACTTATTCACTATTTCCCATATTTATACGACATATAAACGATCGACTTCGATGGCTTAACAAACGTAGAAGAATAACAAAGTTTCTTGGCTCGTAGACGGCATCCTTGTGACGTCGCCACTGTTCGCAAAGATTGACGAGGCCGCCTGATTTTTTGTCAGGGTTATCTCCCTTAGCCCAAGGGCTACATATGGTATACGTATACCTTAAGATATCTTTTTAGTACTCTGAGTATATGCTTGCACCCACCAGCTGAAGTGGTAACCCAGTTATACCACTGTGCACTCGGTCCTTGTTGTTATTTATCCAGTTGCCTTTCAGCACCTAGTTCAGGATGCACCATGTGGAGGACGAACAGTCAGGAATATTTTATTTATTTTATGTTTATTACTTTATATGTTTTACGAGAAACGTCTTTGAGCAGTGGACATTTTAGCGAAACCCAACGTGGGCGCGCATTTTAGTGCCGGTGGTGGAATTCGAACCCATTTCCACCGAGGTCCAAATCGAGCGCTGTACCGCTACACCACCATCATTGAAGACTAACACTTTATATGCATTATTCAAATCCTCAGGATCGTTAGCACCCCAGAAGATGTACGATTCGGATTAAAATTAATTTTTTTTGAAAAGTAATTAGCTCTTAGTGAAATATTTTGAGGTTATGCAAAATCAACTGTTTTATTGGATGCTTTTGTATTCCTAATTAGGAAAGGTCTTGTTAAAGGAACTACTTGTTATTTACTGTTTTGCATAATGTTTGTATTTTCACAACTTTTACTTATTATCTTGTAACAACCTTTGTTAATGCTTATTTATTTTGTAGCGGTTGATGATTTGAAAGATGAAAATAGCTCACAGGTGGGTAATGAAGTAGAAAATGTGGATTTGGCAGTTGGTTTGCCTTCCATAATATCATCAGAATCCGGTGTTTTGGAATTGGGCGAGGCACCTTTACTTCATGGCCGAATAACTATGACCAACGATTCATCTTCATTGCCTCCGCTTTTACACGATGAAAATTTTTCTCATAGCGTGTATTTATCTTCGTTAAACGAAAAAAGCATAAATACGGATAGTAGTCAACATAGGAATGTCGATGTGCAAGCTGAATTTAATCTGAGTGAAGACGAATTGAAACATCTGATTCAACTGGCAGAAAACGATTTGGCCAGGCTGTTCAATTTGAAAGATGCCAGCATAATCAAAGGCCACGTATCGTTGATTTGTATTGCGACAAATTCCATACTTTTTAAGGAATTGGAAATGCAAACCGAAATGTATTTGATGGTATTTGGAAAACTCAATGCACTGCAACATTCAGTGGTAACGAACAATGTAAGTGCACAATTTGAAATGATGAAGGTTTTTAATCGTTTGTTGTTGATGTTTTATAAAAGATTTGGTTGGGGGGAGGGAGATTTAAGAACAGTCTGTATTTGAGTAAGCGATAAAAGAATTAAACTAGTATGTTTAGTTTCTAAAGAACTTTAAGGAAGTTATACTATTTAGTCGTGTGACCTTAATTAAGGAACAATTAATTGATTGATTAATTCGTTAATAACGATAGTCGTGTACGTCATTTTTGTTGTTATACATTTACAGTGATGATAATTAAGTATTGACTGTTATAATTGTATAGTAATTGTATATTTTTTAGTTTTGAAGGTTGATGTAGATTGATAGTGATATTGTTGGTGACGTAGTTACTTTTTCTTTATTTTTAAATTCGTACAGCATATTAAATTGTTGTCTTTAATGATTTTATAAGTATAGCAAATGTAAGAGAATTACACATTTTCTTAACTAGTAGAGGGAATTCTTATTACGGCACTACTGTCTGCAAGAATCAGCAAGGCCGTCTGTTTTTTTGTCACGATTATTTTCTTCAAGCTGACGACTACATAGTATGGTGTATCTTAAGATACCTTTTAAATATTTTGGATATATGTTTGTGCCCATTTACAAAGAAGAAACCCGGCCTCTGGGATGTTAATGATCCTGAGGATTTGGGTAATGCTTATGAAGTCTCAATTTTCAATGATGCTAATATTCCTAACTGTTTGTCCTCCACGTGGTGCATCCTGAAGTAGGTGCTGAAAGGCAACTGGATAAATAACAACAGGGACCGAGTGCACAGTGGTATAACTGGGTTACCACTTCAGCTGGTGGGTGCAAGTATATACTCAGAGTACTTAAAAGGTATCTTAAAGTATACGTATACCATATGTAGCCGTTCGGCTAAGGGAGATAACCCTTACAAAAATTTAGGCAACCTCGTCAATCTTTGCGGACAGTAGCGATGTCACAAGGATGCCGTCTACCAGCCAAGAAACTTTGTTATTCTTCTACGTTTGTTACACTTATCAGATCATCGAAGTCGATTGTTTTATATGATGTATAATAATAGAAAATAATGAAGAGGTGATCATGTCACCAACGAAAATGAATGTATTCGATCTTTGATCCATGTTAGTTTAAGTTCAGGATTATTAATATTATTGAAGTGACTTTATAAGTGTTAGTCTAATTCTTAAGGTTATTAGTATCAATGTAGGATGCGCTTGTACTTGTACAATATATTTTAATTTGTTAGACCTATGGGTTTCTGTTAAGAGAAATGTATGAAAGATTAGATTTTATAAGATTCATTAATTGCATATATATATATATATATATATATATATTGTCTTTCTGTTCTTTTTAATTAAAAGACGAAAGTATTTTATACAAACATTATTGGTTTTCTGAAAATATTTGTATCAACAGTTAGTGTTTAAAAGTAGAGTAATTTTGCGATTGTTTAATGATTACTATTTTCTATCTGTGTGTTAGACGGTAATTATGTTCACATGTCAGCCGGGTGATTTGGTCGGACTAATGGGATTGATTACAGGCGAGCCCAACATCTACACCGTTCAGGCTGCTTCCAAATCAATTTTGGCTGTGTTTTCGCGCGATTGTTTCTACACGTTGGTCCGCCAAAATCCAAAAACCTTGTTCACAGTCAGTCATTTGCTTTCGTCACAAATGTCTCACCTGTTGCACCAACTAGATTTTGCCTTGGAATGGATGTCTGTCAAAGCTGGCAAAGCTATTTACAAGTATTTTTGTTATATAATAATTGAAAATCGTAATTAAAAGAACTAAATGAGCAATATTTTTTTTACTGTTGTTACTACTATCTTAAATACTTGAATTGAAGTACATTTAACATGATTGAATGCAGATAAAAATGTAAATTGCATAGTAAGCACCAAGTAAAAAAACATTTGGTTCGATAATTTTATTATAGATATAATTGTTAAGTAATCTCATAAGAATATTATTTTAATTAGTGTGTTTTTTTAATTAAACAAAATGTTTTAAGTGAATTAGATGTCTTTATTCACAAATATTGGTATATCAAATGATACTTGTTTTTCGTAAACTCAGTTTATATTTATCACGTTTACTAAATAAGTTAGTAAAATTGTACAACTTGTGCAATATTCGATTTGTTACTTCTACGTTGATTTATTTAATTGTGATTCGAACATGTGTTTTCGACAGTGTTCTAATTTGACATGTACGATTCAAATTGCGTTTTTCTTTTTATCTTATTAATTTCAAAGTTGCTGCATTAAAATAATTTTTATCCAGTTTGTAAATAAGGGTTTTATTGATCTACTTGAGTAATTTATTATTATTTGATGACTAAATGCATTATTCGTGGATTTACGTTGTCATCACCATATATATGGTTTGTGACATGGTCACCTTTATTGTTTCTACATTCAATGGGCATATGGAATGATCACTTTCTATGAATTTTGTTGAAGATGAATGTTCATATGCGCAATAAACGTGGGAAAGATATAAAGTTTTATAGCTGGTAGATAGCATAGATGTGACGGCGTCGCTGATAAACTTTTTGTCAGGACTCTCGGTTAGTCAAGCGGCCACATGTTGAATATATTCTTTCAGATATCTCTAAGGTTTACTGAGTGTATAGTCATATTAATTAGCCAAGCATGACTTCAATTCTTAAGATTTTAGCATTCCTAAATGCTAGATCAGTTCTGAATAAAAAACAGCTGTAATTAGAATCTGGTTTTTATTGTTATTCGAATTAATATTCTTAATGTACATTGATACAGTCAATTTTTTCTACATGTGTCTTGACAAAATGGTTTGTTTATAATTTTTTAAATAGAGCAATTTAAGTCATTTTTTCAAAGATTTGTCTTGTCAACTTAATCTATGGTAGTTGGGGCACATTTAAGCATATTTAAGCTGTTTCCATCCTAAAATGGAAATCAGTTGGAAACATGGATTAGTAAGATGAAAAATGTGTGCAAGCTTTTATCGTTTTCAAGGATATGACTTAAAACTTGTTTGCAGTGACGTGAATCTTATGTTTTTACTTCGTTAATTTAAAAAGGAATTAGTACTATTTTATGTTGTTTATTATATTTTTATCATTAGTTTGTAGTGTTCATTATATATATATATATATATATATATATATATATATATATATATATGGCGTTATATTGATTATAATGTTAAGAACTTATATGTTTGAATTTTTAATATCCGTTTGTATAGGAAAGGCGAAAAGTCGAATCACGTGTTCATCGTACTGAGCGGTCGTTTGAGGCAGGTGGATCATCTAGTTGATGGTGGTCGTAGAATTGTAGGCGAATTAGGTCGGGGAGATTTAGTTGGACTGCTAGAGGTGATCAGTTGTCAAAAGCGAATTCATACGGTTATGGCCATTAGGTGAGTGCTTGCTTATCTTTAATAAGTGTATACGATTACAAATTTATGTTCAAATTATCATTTGCTTCTAATGGATTTTTGTTCCACAGTATATTTTATAAAATCATATAATTTACATTATTTGACCTTTGAGTTAAGAAACTTTTGGGGTTCTACATGGTTTCTAGGTTTCATTTCATTTGGTTGGTGACGTATTTACCTCTTTATTATATATTTGTACAGCGTATTAAACGATAGATTTTGATGAATAATGAAGGTTTCTGGCTAGTAGACAGTATGCTTGTGACGGCGCCACTGTTCGCAAAGTTTGACGACACCGCCTGATGTTTCGTCGGGGTTATCTCTCTTAGCCCAATGGCTACCTATGCTATACATATACTTTAAGATATCTTTTAAGTATACTGGATGAATCCTTGCATCCACCCGTCTAAGTGAAAGCTCAGTTATGCCGTTGTGCACTCGATATCTTCTGTTATTAGTCGAGGATGCACAATGTGGAGGAGGAGCAGTCGGGAAATTAAGACTATAAGCATTACTCAAATATTCAGGATCGTTAACATTCCTGGTTGGTTTATAAAAAACCATAAAAAGGGAGTATAATAATATTTATTAATAGTCAATGAAGTTTCAGGCTGTAGTATTTCTGGTTGAACATTCAGGAGTTTGAATGCGAGTCATGCTTTCTATTTGAAATTAGACAGTTTATCAGTTATTAAAATATAGATAGATAGAATTCTATCCATTATCTTGTATTATTTTATGGATGTACGAAATGCAACTTCTAATGAAGTATCGCTAAACCGCTAATAAAAATTATTGATATAGTTGTTGAGTGGTAAAAGAACTATAATATCAGTTTACCGCTATATATGGCGTGGTTTTGAATGTTACCTTTGGTTCGAATTTGAAGTCAATTAAGTCTCAATATCAATAAAAATGTATATGTAGGGATTCCGAACTTGCTCAAATTCCATCGCATCTTTTGCATTATCTGAAACGCAATGTGCCCCAAGTTCTGACCCGCATCATTCAACTGCTATCGGACAAGTTGTTGGGCAATTTGACAACTCCTTCGACTGTAGCCAATTCCCTCGTTTTGCCATTGTTGCACATGACCGGCATGAACGAAATGTCATCGAACGGATCGGCTAATGCGTCTACACACAATTCCACATTCTATTCACAGCTGAACAATGCAGTCATGTCCAATTTGCGAACTATTGCCATTTTGCCAGCCACGAGTGACATCAATACAGAAGCGTTTGCACTCGAATTGCAACATTCCATGTGTCCGTTTGGATTGACCATACGATTAACATCACGTGAGTTTATTCATAATTGTGCCTTTTTGGAAAACGTATGGACAATTATTATTGATCAAAATCTTTTATGTGAATGCAATGTCGTATGTGTGATAGGTGTGTGTTGATGATACGTATAGGTTTATTGATTTTTTATGATACTTGGATGATTCACGCTGATTTTTTGAAGTTTTATTAAATGCTTGTTGTGTACATACATACAGTTGCTTTGGTGATTTTTTACCCTATCAGGTATCTTGGCGACGTTAAACTCGTATACAACTCTTACAACAGTTACTGTAAAAAAGGGATTAGTTAACTAAAACCGCTCTAGCAACAACATAGCATACAAGAGAAACGTTACTTCGATGATAAAATATACAATACTATATAATAATTGGAAAAAAACTGTAATTATATATACATATATATTGTAAGTAAAAAAATATTGTATAAAATATCAACTGGTGCAAAATCGAAAATGGAGTAGAATGATTAACATGATTTATAAAGACAACTATTAACAAAAATACGGATTACATTCAATTTTTTCAGTTACCAAATGATTAAAGACATTAGAAAGTTCAAAAAATTCAATAATCTATGTGATCGCCTTTCTTTTGAACAACCTGATCCAGGCATTTTGGAATGTTGTCGATGAGAGTGCTGATATATTTTTGTTTCATCTCATGTTGAACAATAAACCGAATACGTTCAAATAAATTATAAATTTCAGTATGCTTATTGATGTTGCGCTTTAGCATACTGAAAAATTTTAAATAACACTGATATCCGAGTTGTTAGGTGTCAATTGAGTGAAAGATAGCTTTTTCGATTTCAGCCCCTCTACTGTCTAAATGTAAATATAAAGCAAATATAGTGAACTTAGATAAATACGACGTTACCTTTTTGGACGTATGACATGGAACATTGTCCTGAAAAACAGTAGTAACCCCCTTGTAAGTATGTTGTATTTCATAATGAAAAACATCCTTTTTAACTGAAACAAATTTTTCATTATTTAAGGTACCAGATGTAATTCTCCATTTGATAGGTTGATTATACTTAATACCAAACCAACACATTACTTGTCGATGGTGGGCTTTCTTTCTAACAACCGGGAGTGAATATTTTTGAAAACTCGACCCACATAACACTTTGTTTTTAAAGCCAAATGGTTCGTCCCAAATCATTGTTTTATCAGCAAAGTATACGGAACGCCAATAACAAAGGTGTCGTTCACTCCATAGTTTACAAAAGGCTTATCTATCATCCTTTTTGTTTTTGGTAATAAATGGCTTAACCTTTGGTGATTGTAGAGTTAAACCAGATTCTATTGCTCTGTTTCTTATTGTGGAATAAGTAAAATTGTTTAAACTATTTTTTTTGGTTTGTGAAATAGGTTTATATATATATATATATATATATATATATAATTCTATAACGATTTTCTGATCATCTGTAGTAGTCGTTACTCGTTTTCTTCCAACATTATCATAATTTCGTGGTTTTTGATCATTAATAATCCGATAAATTGTTGAAAGGTTAACTCTATATAAATTCGCCAATTCTTTTGGTAAAAATCCTTTATTTTTTAATTCTTTAATGACACAATTTTCATTTTCGGTAAGATAAAAACATTTGTATCACTACTGTCCATTTCACAAACAACTTAATCAGAAAGCAAAATTAGCGGATGACCGGAATCTCAAGGTTAAACGTAAATAATAAATTATCCGATTTGTTTTAAAATAAATTTAAAAAATTTAAATTATTTTTATTTAATTAGATTACAATAATTAAATGCTTATTTTGATAATTACTATAACATCACAATCAGGGCAGATTGGAATGTTCGTTTAACATCAATTTTAAGGATTAGTTATTGTTCATTTATAATGAAATTAAACAAACAAAATAATAATAGGCTGATTATTATAAAAATTATGTAACTTTAATTTATTATCCACGTTTATATAGAAGTAGCTTTTAAAATATGCCATTTTGACCGACTCAGCCTTCTTAAATATATATTTCTAAGTATATCTAAATGAACTATTAAGTACTTGACATTATTTTTAATTCTCAATATTTATTTTTACAAAAAAACAATTGGACATAACAAATTAATTTAGATTTAATACTCTTATAATTTTTGCGTTAATTTTTGAAATGGCTGTAGAAGCAATTGCGCCACTAGTTGCGAATTAATTTGAGTTTTGTTTTGTTTCTGAAAAAGTTTTATTGATTAATTTTACTTATGGGTGTTAATGATTCTGAGGATTTGAGTAATGCTTATAAAGTTTCAATTTCAAATGATGATGATATTCCTAACTGTTTCTCCTCTATGTGGTGGATCCTGTACCAGATGCTTATATGTTTCTAAACTATGTGTCCCTATCCCAGGATGCAATCAGGATTATCACCATCATTAGAAAGATTAAACATTACTCAGATCCTCAGGATCATTAGTATCACACACATATATATATATATATATATATATATATATCAACCTAAGTTTGTATTTTTTGCATTTTTTACTTATTAATGTGCGATTGTTGTAATTTATTTGTGATTTAAATATTATGTGGTGTTAAGTTAATAACTTCGTTGGAAATTATTTACGTTTATAAACGAATAAGCGGTATTATTGATTTTTTGAAAAATGTACTGATCAGCTGATTTAAACAATTGTTTTTGTCATGGTTCCCTTGGTATTTAATTTTTAATTGAACTTTTAAGTTTGTAAGTAGAATAATAATTGTGATATAATTAAAAGGTAAATCTGATTGGCGTTTAATTTTATTTCAAATTGAAGTATATATTATACTTTTAAATTTTATACATATTGATTTTTATTGGTTATTTGTTTTTAACATTTTACTTTGTTTTTTTTAACATCGATAAGTTACATTTTTTGTTAGCAATAAATAGTCAAACTACAAAAAGTTAAAAAATGGATTATACGGTTAGCATGCGACACTTATTTTATTGCGAGCCGTTACGTGATTGGGCGTAAAAACAAAGTATTATTATATAACACGCTAAGAAAACATAGTTTACTTGTTTGTGGATGTGTAGCCTATTCTACATTACATTGGACTTTACACGGTTAGATTAGTAAACTCAATTTAAATGGTGATATAATGCTGATATTTGTAACTGTTACTTAGCTCATTTTGGACTAGGTGTAGGTATATTTAGACGAACATTGTAGCATGCGAACTTAGTCCTTTTATTTATGCTAGACACCCTCGTCCAAATGAGTTACTTAATTGGCTTCTGTTTGTTTACCATTTGCAGCTAATAAAGATCGCTGGAAGGTTTTAACTCGGTATGTGATTAACATTTAAGGTCAGCACACATCTATTGTCGTTCATTAAGTGCACATTGCAAAAGTTGGTGTTTTTGCACTCGATTTTGGAATTTGTACTACCCTGGGCGATAATAACCGGTGGGGATGTATATTCCCAATGGTGACGGTGATGATGATGGTCGTGTATTTAATAATAAAAGACTAACCTTTAATGTGAACTGTTTTACAATCAAAGGTTAATTTAAATCATTAACACAATTTAGCATCAAAGAAAATGAAAAGCATATCCAATTTTTGTAGTTAATAAATAGATTATTGTATTTTACACTACAAAAGACCGAACCACTTTGTTCAGGTGCTATTGGTTGGTTATGTAACTTTGTTATTCTACGTTTGTTACGCTTATCAAGTCGATCGTTTAATATACCGTATAAATATGGAAAATAAAGAAGAAGTAACCATATTACCAACTAAAATGAATAATGCAATGTCTGTTTTAACAGAATTATAGGTTTAGAGATAAATGTTTATTTTCAATTTACTTGTGGATGTTTTATTTTATTATACCAAAAATTATATAACAACAATGCTAGCATTACACAATAGGTGGAAACATTTGAAAGACACCCATTTTTATTTTAGTCTGATACATTCAAATGTAACTTTTTAGTTAAATAATATGATTTTAAATAGAGATAAAGTTGATTTTTTTTAATGTAGCAAAATAATTGTCAATCTTGTGTGAATGAATTGCATTTTAGTTTAAAAAATACTACTGCCCAAAGTAGTCGGAATAATTTTTTATTATGATGATTATTTTATACTTTATACCAAGTTAATACATTTGCCAAAGAGATATTTTTAAGCAATTTAATAAAATGTTGACTTTACATAGTATCGGTATCCAAAATATTAATCTTTTTAGATCAATGTTTTATTCGCTATAAAATGAGGTGTAAAAAATTTAAGAATTTTTCAAATTGTATCTTGCAACTTAAAAATTGGCTTTATTTTATAAGTCACACATTAATTTTTGTAAGAAACCGTAAAAGATTTCTAAATAAATATAAGATCAAATATGGACTACTTTGTATTATCTTTTATTACTTTTGTTCTTAATATTTATTTTAGCCCAACGGCTATAAATGCTATACATTTACCTTAAGATACGTTTTAAGTACCTTGTGTGCATGCTTGCATTCATTCACCAAAGCGAAAACCCTATTATACTGCTATATATATTTTATATTGTTTACTGTGAAAAGTTTTTTGGAACATTACATTAATCTTCTAGGTATCCAAACTGAGATTTTATTAAGGTCTAATTTAATTTTGGTTCCGTAGGTATTATACTGACGCGTCTTGGTTCTAATGCGTTTGACAGCGTCAGTAATTATCGATTAAACGCATGGCTAAGTCATCAAGAGGATTCGCACCGTATTGTCTTTTTCGTGTGTGACAACAAGCGTGGATCTGCCTGGAATAGACTGTGTATTCGTCAAGCGGATTGCATTCTAGTTTTGGCTTTGGGCAATTCAGAGGCATTCAAGCCTACGCCTATGGAAATGGCTTTGAAAAATGATCTTACAAAAGTATGTTTATATTTATTTGATTTGATAAGGAAGTACATTTTTATACACTGCAATTTTTTGCAATCTATTGATTTTTTTTGATGCACATGAAGTGTAATACAAATGTGGTTTGTGAGTTTTTTGTAAGTGTTTTTATTAATTTTCCATAAATCGATGATGGTTAAATCAATTTTTTACGTAGTTGGAATATAATTCACGTGATTAAATTGTTTGTTTAATTTTATGTGTTGTCTACTTTGAAACACAGCTGATTGGGTTATTCAGTTGTTAAGTAAATCTAATTAACTATAGTTAATTATTATTATCAAAAATCAGCTGTTAGCCATTTTTGATTAAGAGTTGACTGATTAATCGAAGATATTATTTAAAAACTTTAATTAGTCCTCTCAGGTCATTTATTACCCTATAATTACGTTTGCATATTATTATTATTACGAAACTACATATACCATTTTGCACATCCGACCACTTATTTACTTCTAAAAATATATTCAAAGCATTATAATTCAATCATCGAATTATTCATACATGAAACATCAACTTCCCTTGTTGCAGCACTTAGGTACACACTGTCAAATGTAAATAACAAATTTTAACAATTTTAATCTGAATAATGCTACTGTAATTTTACTGATATTATTAACACTCTTATTAATAAATATTCTCCAGTAATCCAGGTTGAGATAATAAACAACAATGATTCCTTAATTAATCTTAAAATGCTTAGATGAGAAAAAGAATTGGCATACAAATCAAGCCAATATAGCAAATTGGACAGCTTAAATAAACGAATTACCTTTGAAATTAACAAACTTTAACTGTCTGCTATTAAACATTTTCTTTCAAGCCGTGATTCCCAATTCATTTAGAAAAATATTAATTAAATTTTTAATAAACTAAAAATTAATTAATTCAAGGTAGATGCTGAAAAATTGGACGATAACTTTTCTTCAATCGATCAACTGAAAATTATCAAGCGTCTATTATTAGCTTTAATGTTAAAAAATTAATTCACACCTCACTTGGATCTGATGCAAGTTATTAAAGGTCTGCATGCCATTGATTGCTTTATCATTATCCATAATCATAAGTAAATCAATTATGAATTGTGAATTAGCCGATACATGGCGTATTTCACGTCCAAGAGAAAAGATGGAGTTAAACAAAACATTTTGGAAAAGCCAAGGGAACTTATCTGCACACAAAAGTCAAAACTAATCAATACAAATACTGACATCTGCCATACTTATCCAGAGTATTGACTAATATAGCATCAAACAAAATTGAACTTTAACAAACTTATCATAGTATGGTTAACTGGATCTTTCTACCTACCTATTTATTTGAACTAGTTTGTATATCCTACTCTGCATTATAGCAACTAATTCAAATTATAGTGATCTTGAATTTTTTTGTAAAAAAAATTCGATGTTTTCTAAATTTGATACAGAAAATATTCATTTACTAGAAAAACAAGAGCTCCATGTTTCTAATTAAAAAAACGTATAATTACATGATAGTAGATATGTAAGTAAACGTATACATTTTGCGCTGTTTCTTTTCTAACAAATACAGATAACTTATCCATTTTATGATACTCATTCCATTTAGCGTTATTTCCGTGTATATGGCGTTTATACCATATTATTAACTGCTATGTGACGTTGTAATTTTTAAAAATACGCTTATAAATTGTAACATTACAGCTATTAACGATAATGCATTATTCTATATTTCATTGTTTTTATTAAAAATATATTTCACACTTTTGGTAGTCAGTAGTCAGAATTTCTCATATTCCATATTGGTTAACATTATCTCTCTCGTCTGATTCGATCAAATAATCTGGGTTACCCATATTTACAAAATCTCATCCCTCTAGTATTCACTGGTTTAATTTGGTTAGCCGAAATTTTTTCAATGTGTACGGAACCTCCCAAAAGAACCACCTCTAATTTCTACACTATAATGTAACTCTTTGTTGTAGTGACTCATTCAAAGTATAGTGATTAAAATTTTTTTGATTCACATTTTTAACGTATTGACGACGGGTATATTCATTGTGTATTAAATGATTTTGTATATTTCATTCGGTTCTTATTATTTGTGATTTTTTGGATTGTAATTGTTTTTTTTACTAATGGTGAAAAAGTTTTTGTGTTGAATTCTCTCTTGTGAGGTATTAAAGTTTAATGTGATAACCTTTATTGTGGCATTTACAAATTTACTATGGATTATACTTCAGTTTTTTCATTTAATCAATGAGGAAAGACCTTCGTTATGTGAAAATGTGGTTTTAAGCAAGTTTTTATCTTATTTCAGGTAGTATTTAACGGCTGTTCATCAATGATAATTGTTTTTTAATTACTGTTTGTGCAGGATGGGATAGTTCTTTTTAACAATATTAAAATGACGTATATTGCATATAATTGTTTATAGTATTTGGAACACATTCACTGTACATTGTACTTTGATTTCCAGGTTGCCAAATTGTTAATTCTAATGTATCCGTTGGAGACAGATTATCCGGCCTGCCGTCAAACTGCTTTATGGCTTAATGAGCGACCTTGGATTAGTCAACACTATCACATTCGATGCGAATCACGTGTTTTTTCATCTCGGTCGCATGAAAATTTGATTAAATTCTATTCACAAGTTTTTGCTCGTGAAAAGCCAAATCCATTGTCCGACTTTTCTCGGTTGTGTCGTTATTTAACAGGTGAAGCGATTGGGTTGGTGCTTGGGGGTGGTGGAGCCCGAGGATGTTCTCATGTTGGGGTCATTCGGGCTTTTCAAGTGAGTTGTGTGAAATGTTATGAAATTTAGCATATGTGTATAATTGTTTATACAATTGCCCATAATTGTAGCATAAATAAAATGAGATCGAATCAGCGGTTTTTAAACAGCGTTTCCTAATCGGGCATTTCGGAGTTGCGTAGAATGGAGTGCACAACTGGCTGATACCACATATATGTGTAATTTTAGAATCATAATAGTACTAAGTTAAGCACGCTTATACAAACGACTGAAACAATTACAACCTGATTGTAGTAAATTGGATGTTTTGGCTAGAAGTAGCATATATAAGAACTAATACTGATAATTTATTTATATATGCATTTTCTGTATAGATACCAAAGTCATTGAATTATATTTAATGAATGTATTTACAATTATATTAGTACTGTTTTGATTAATAATAGGAGGCTGGCATTCCAATTGATATGGTTGGTGGTACGAGTATTGGAGCGTTTATGAGTGCATTGTGGGCCGAAGAAACGCGTGTAGCGCAATTTGTTCAACGCGCTCGAAATTTTACCAATGGTTTTAATTCTGTTTGGCGCAAATTGAAAGATTTTACATACCCAGCTGTGTCGCTGTTTTCCGGCAAGTTGTTTCATATTATTATTCTTAAAAGTAATAGTGGTAATAGTAATAGTAAATCCTATTCGATTCAACATGTCGGTATATAGACACATTTAGCTTTTAATATAATTAGCATTAATATCTTATGACTGGATTTGTTAATATTTTCAGAATTTATTTTTGCCTAGATACTTGTGTGAGAGTAGCTTTCAGTACACATGTAACATATTAGTTTGAGTATTTGTAGTATTCAAAATTCTAATTGCTACGGCAGGATAACTTTGGCAAAAGATAATAACTAGTTATAAATCGCAGACCGTCTAATTTAGAGATTAGGAGTTGAACTTTGAGGTATCTGTGACCGAAAGATCAAGGGTTGTGCTATTTTTTCTTTCCGATCCTTTGACAACTTAATTAGAATTTTTTATTCTGTGTTTGTACTTCACTGTAACTTCTCAAGTCCGATTAAGAAAGGAGGGTAGTTTAAGTACAAGTTTAACAACCTAACCTCTGTAAACAAAGACATTGATAAAAAGGACACTATTTTATTAATCTGAGGCAAAGAAGTTAAGGCAGCATGATTCCGATGACGGGATTGGGCGAAATCAGAATATAATTTCAATCTTTAATATGCACAATCTTTAAAGCCAAAAATACAATGTACAATTCTATAGAACAATCTTGTTGCTCTTTGCTTTTCAGTGCGATAAGAATCCAAATAATAATAATAATTTGTACCTACTAACTTTTCTTTTCTATAGTTCAATTTTTTTATAAGATTTTATTTTTAAACGTTTAATTTTAATTTTGATTATTCTGTTTAGTGCCCTAAGTGAAAATATAATGTTTTTATAATACGTCTAGTAATAATATTGTAATTATTTTGTTTTTCCTTTTATAATTACACATAAAAGTGACAATGCAATATACTTATGGAAAAAGCCACTACTTGTTGTTTTTGTATGAGCGTCATTAAATGTAACTACACACAACTTGCATCGTTGTTTTGATTAATTGCTTATTTATTAATGATTATTTTGGTTGCTAGTCCTTTAAGTCAAAAACAATATATACTCGGTACTCATTTATACTATTTGAAAATTACGTAACTTACATCAGGTGCTTGTTTGTCACATGATTACACAATTTAATCACCGATTGACAAAATGTCAATTCTGTTTTGTTCGTTTTCTTTCTATCCAGTTAAGGTGGACGGATCAAACCTTGGAAGTATAAGTTGTTTGTGGTTCAATTCACTGTACGTAGCCAATTATTTATCCGCGTAGTCAATCGTCTAAAGATTAAATTATGTTCTATTTGTAAGAAGGTACCTCATCATTATAAAATGTTTAGGATAATGCTCCGGCGTATGTTTCAAAAGTGGCAATGTGTTTATTGTTATTATCATTATTAAGCTTTATTATCTCACTAGAGATATATTTAGCGTAAAATACATTTTCACCATCAATATAAAAAAATAACAAAAATTTAAAAAGTAGTAGTACAAATAATGGGAACAAAATGAAATAGAATCATATGTTAATGAATATAAATACAGTAGTCAATACAGTAAACATGTGATTTTTAAAAAAGTTCGAAATTACTATCAGTCATTATAAGGCACAGTTACATTATATGCTGTAGGTTGTCCAAATCAGTTCAAATAAATGCGTGGGTGGAATGATTCATACTTTGATCGGTATGTTAGAAGTTCAATTTTGTTTGATTCTGGATTGGTTAATATTTTGGATAAGCATGGTAGATATGAGTTTTTGTATTGATTAGTTTTGGCTTTCATGTGCAGGTAGGTTCTCCTTGTTTTTCCAGAAGCTTTGGATTTGTTTAAAGCTATATATATTAGGTGAGTTATTATCTTCAATCCTTGATGCTAATTGTATACAGGATTTAAAATGTTTATTAACAATATCATTCAATAAGATAGAATATTTATTCCTATATATTTGACTTATTGGGCTACACAAACTTTGATAAGGAAAATTTGCTCTTTACACATTTGCTTTCTTACAATCCGAATTTAAACATTTTTTATTTTTTGAAACAAGAAGTCAAGTCACCTGAAAAATAACATATTATTTTTAAATACAATTGCTTGTTAAAAATCGGATTTTATGCTATTATATTAATACGTTGATAGACTTACCTCACGCAATTAAGAAAAATAATTAAAAACCGGAGGCGATTTAAATTACTGAATTTTTAAATTTTGTTTGTTCTGATTACTGTATCGGTTTTAAAATTTTTAATAACTAGCCATATTATGCTTTATTCCTAGATTCAATGTTGCTATATTGTATTGATAGAATTTTTATTACAAATAATATTTTAAAATGAATATTACTAAAGTGTTGTCTAAGGAATATAATAATAAGGATTATATATATGTTAATGATGAGCAATAGATGCTAGATTTTATCTTTGACTACATTAAGATAAAAATATGTTTTAAATTTAATGGATTTGGAGATAAATAGGGATGCATTTACTTGACTTTACGGGATATATGTATTATCGTGAATTACAATCATGTTAAAGTGTTTTTAGTTTAGAATTATGTTTTAGCAGGATAGTTATTTAGTATGATGAACCCGATTTTTTATTTTGTAATAAACCAGGCTATTGTAATAGAATAAAAGCTACCTAGAATATGTATCTACAATGTTTATTTTATCAAAAGTATTATATTTTGATTAGACTTTTTAACTTACGTAAAGGAACGGTTAAGATGGTTATCGTGAGAGTATTTAATTTTGTCTTAGGTTTTTATTTCAGTTTGCGATTTAAAGCGTGTAGCGTCATCGTTGGATTGTAGAATGAATCTGTAAAACGGTAGATGTTGATATTGAATTAGGCGCTAGCTATTTTTTTGTCAAACATTTACGATCCTTAGTGGCTTGTTGGTTTATATACATTGAAGAACACATGCGATAAAAACGGATTGGTACTTGTCTTCTGATACGATTACTCGTCAGACAGGCTGAGAAAGTAGACTAACTGCATGATATTGGCTGCTTTGCAGACATACGTTTTAGTCAGTGACTTCGGTTTTTTTATGTTAAACAACCTAGCAGATCACGTATCCCCACATTCAACATAGACTTTATAGGTCACCTTTATAATTCTATTTTTAATGGCGTTTTTTATTGATACTGATGAAGGAACTTCTTTCGTGCAATTGAAAGTCGCTGTTATTTATAATTTTACTAAAAATTTGTATCGGAAAACGATTTGAAATCCATGTTCATATCTGTAAAGATCAATATTTCTGTAGCTGGTCGGGTATCCTAACCAATCAAAACACCTAATGTACTTTAGCTATAATCGTCATCAAGACATATGATTTGTATTTAAAGTGGTTGATAAATGGATATTTGTTCTAATGAGAACTAATGGTGTTTTTACTTAAAAGTTTTTGTGACTTGTGTTGAATTAACCAGAAATTCAATGTGTCACTTATTTTTCGACTAATTTGCAGTTGCAAATATCTAGATGTATGGGTTTTATTTTTTGGGTTATAATTTAAAATTTTAAAGCATTGGGTTCCCTTTATAGTTCCAAATACAAATAATAGAAGACATAAACTTTGACATGAATTCATTTCGTATATTCTGTTCAGTCACAAACATATAAAGAATTAGTGTATATATATATATATATATATATATATATATATATATATATATATAGAAATTTAAAACATTTGCTTTTGTGAATTTGTGTGGATGCCAATTTTAATATACTTTTTCTTTGTTTGCTTCTAAAACAATTTAGGCAAAGAACTCAATAAGCAGCTTGAATCTACATTTCATGATCGTCAAATTGAAGATTTGTGGCTACCCTGTTTTCTCATTACAACTGATATTAGTAATTGTAAAGTACGCATTCATACTCAAGGTAAAGATGGCGTTTTTTGGTTTTTATGATGTTTTGTTTGTCAAATGAACTGATTATGTGCCAGTATTACTTTACAAAACTAAATTTTAGATTGTGGTGTAGCTTGTGAATTACATCACTATCATTATCATCTTAGACTTAGGGATGATGATGGTTTTGCCCGAATTATGCAAAGTGTACTGCAAGTTTCACAACCAGTTGGATGCCATTTAGATTATGTGTGTGCTTTTTGTGATTTCCAAACGTTTGATTTGGAAATTTCAATGTTTTCCAGCATTATGTAAATGGTTAAATGATCTTAAAGGTATTTTTGTGCGTATTGTTATAATTAATCTTTTTTCGTATTGCATTAAATTTAGTTATGTGTACTTAGTATTTTAAGTCATTTATAGCTTGCTTTTTATAAAAGAATGAATGGGTGAGTGACATGGTCATTTCCCTACTATATTTACTGTATTCGCAGAGCACCTTTAACAATTTTCTTTCATTTTTAAACGTAAAGGAATTGTATATACAATAAACGTGGAAAAGTAATGAAGTTCTGGCATTTTTGTGATGGTGTCACTATTCACAAAAATTAACAAAACCGCCTGATTTTTCTCATGGTTGTCTCCCATAGCTTAACTACTACATATGGTATATGTATGCCTTAAGATTCCCTTTAAAACTCTCTAATTGTATGCTTTTATCTATCCACAAAGAGGGAAGTCTATTGCATACTTGGAGTTACAACATTAATTACATCATTGTCATTGAAACGTACCTAACTAGTCTGGGCTTTACTTTTAATGGTTTTTTCTTTTTAATATGACGTTCCTATGTACGCAAAGTATATATATACATAGAAATATATTATGTAATGTGATGTAATTAACTTAACATTAATAACTACACATACATACACATACACGATATGCCTATGTTAAGTCCAAGCTAAATTTAATGAAGTTACAAATCGTTTTTGTGCACACAAAATGAGTTTTAATGTGCAAATGTAAACAGATTCAAGTGCAAAAGATCATTTAATTTGTCGTTAATTTATATTTGTTTTCTAACAACTATCCTCTCCTTTTATATATAAAAGTAACTTGTTTTAATATAAAAATATTTCAATTTTGACTATAATTCAGAATTAATGGATTATTATTATACTATATCTCCAATATCATTATTTTATTCATCAAATTGCAATTATGTAGGCACAATATGGCGATATGTGCGCGGAAGTATGACTTATTGTCCATATCTCCCACCACTTTGCGATCCCTTTGATGGCGCGTTATTGGTAGACGGTGTATTTGTGAACAACGTACCAGGTAGAATAATAATGCTATTCTACATACAAGATATTGCGTTTCTTAGACTTGGAAAAATCACGCTTTTAATTTTAACAACTATGATGATGACCCTAACATATTCATGTTATTAATCATTTGCAGTTATACAAACTATGCTGGATGTGTGGTGTTGTTTGGTGTTTTTTCTCAATTTTTTATGCTTTGCAATTAAGTTTGGGGAATGTTTAAATGGAAAATGCATTTGCTGGCTTTGTGAAATTTTTTTATAGGAATTTAAACCTTATCGGATTTTTTGCAAAACAATTAAAAGCAATTAATTTTTACTTATGCTAGATTTTTTTTTTTAATTGCATGTAAATTGGGCTTTAATTCATTCGCGCTCTATGATTAGGTTCTGCGTGGCGTTATGTACGCGCAAGTATGTCTTTGTCGGGTTATTTACCACCGCTTTGTGACCCTTATGATGGCAGCTTGTTGCTTGATGGTGGATATACCAACAATGTACCAGGTCAGTAAAATAATATGCATGTGTATGTGTTGTAAGATTCTTTCTTGCATTTAGGATTGTTTTATTTAAAAAATAAAATTTTCGTGCCCTCTCAGGTTGATTAATGAATTATCACTTTCCTATTTGATTTGATCTTTTAGATATTCCAATTGTTAAAACCTTCTTCATTTTTGTTACGCTATTACGCCCATGATAATCCTTTTTGTATTAAATCCCTTTCATTATATTTTTTGCTATTTCATCTTGTGTTTATTGTGTAACAAAAACGTTTACTACATTTATGGACAATTTAAATTTTTGATTGATTTGATGTAATCTAACCCCCAATCTGCACTTGTTTGGCTTTTTAACTTACCCACTGTGTGTTGCCAAAGCGTTGGTAATTCAGATTAGAGTTATATTTGTAATTTTATTTTTAGGTGTATTTTGTACTTGTTGATTGTTTTAAGATTAAAAGAATGTTTTTAACGAATAGATGTTTTCAATTTGGTGATAAATAAAATTTCCTCGTCTGTCAAGTCAAAATTCGTAACTTTCACATCCTTTAGCAAACTTTAAGTAAACAATTAAAATACAAGGTATTCTAGTTTCTATAATAGTAGAAAGTCCTACATCTGTATGTTGGTAAAAGTCTCTTATTGGCTAATTGTGCTGAACAGTGGTGTCATGACAACACATTCAAACTGCTGTATCATTTCGTTTTTAACTATAAAACCGGTAATCGAGCTACATGATTGCAAATTATTGACGTTTTCAGGTTTAATGTGTGATAGATTTTATACTGCGTGTAAAATATTTAAGGTATATTATTTATGCATGTGAACAATTTTTGAAAGTATTTTTCACTTCATATTTTACTTGAATTACACTATATATCCTGCCTTAATTATTTGTTTCCAAACGTTACTTAATTCGTGTCATCTTGGTTTATGGCTAATTGTGTTGTCAGTGCCAATACTACCGAACTTTTGAACAGCTGTTATACTTCCATAACACTAGAATTTATTCACCTCTTATTAGAACTGCTCCATGATTAAAATTTGAACATTATCACCAAATAGTGTGTACTTTATCAATTTCAAAATTGATCAAGTGAGTGACAATGGATGAACTTCAGTCAATATCAAACATCAATAACAATCCATAGTGATTTGCATATAAAATCAATTAATCCACTTTGGCACGGCAACCTTTACACATCCTCCGGATTGGACGAAAACGATTAGTATATGTAAAATTTGAGGTGACCTACAATTTCACGATTTTCCATCATTTGTGCTATGACAACGAAGATTGCGTTATTTTTGACACATTGTCAAAATCCTGATACAATTTCACGTCCCGTAACTTTGACCTGTCCAATTACCGGTTGGAAGAAAAGGAGATGCGGTCAGAAACGTACTTGAATGGATACTATTCGGAACGATTTTCTCGCTATTTTGACCGGGATTTTATCTTGGAAGCAATGGCCAATTCGTTGAACTGATATATTTCTGCACACCTCCAAAAATTGAGAATAATTGACGGGATTATTCGAGATGCTCTATTCGGACAACACCGCATTTCGATTGATAAGTGAATTAACCACCAAATTACGGTGATGATTTCAGATTGAGGACACAGGCAAGGGCCTGGTTCATTCCTATATATTTTCTGTATTATTTAAAATATTCAACTTCGGTCTAAACCTTGTTTTGTGTTCTTACTTTGGGACTAGTGAGTTAGAAAGTTAGATTTTTCGGCATAATAAGTAGCTCATAGTAAGGCTGATCAACCCAAAACCCAGGCATCATAAATTGGCGACGGGAAACTCATCCATAAAGATAATCAAACATGTCAATTTCTACAAAAGAATCGAAACTTGCTTTTGACCAACAGCAAATTCAATTTGAGGCAGCATAATAACGTCAATTTCTATGGTTTCTTTGTGTTCAGAAAAAGTAACAGTGGAAAACAAATCTACGACAGTTCCATTAACCCTATTACTCAGTTTAATTTTTATCCAGTAAACGGTTCAACATTTGAAGCGTGGTTTAAACGTTTCGATAACATGTTCAACAAAAATTTCAAGGATAAAGATAATCAAATGGAAGACCAGAATCCAATTGAGAAAACACTAATGATGAAGGAAGTGGAACTTACTTGCTACATATAGCTGTTCACAAAGCTAAAGCTACTGGAAAAGCACGGATAGCATACCTGAATAAAATAAATTTTGCTCATTCAAAATATTAAACAATCCGGAAATAGAAAGAATCAAACTTCTTACCTATTATACATCCTTTCTCATAACAATATTATTTTATGTATGATGATTTTAAAATATATTTTAAACAACACTTATGCAACAGAATCCATATGTATTTATTACACTCTTCACTATCAGAATTTTTTATGGTTCATTTTGTGCGAATTTTCGATTGCTAATGGTGAGAATGTTTATGTGCTGATTGTACTCTTACTGAAATGCCAAATTTGATTGTAATAATAACAATATGTATTGCAAATTTACGTATAAATTCTAGTTTTATTTATTTTAAAAGTATGTTATCTGTGTGACTTACACAAATGCACATATACTAAGCCACTTGTTTTTTTAAACATTTTATTCAGCTGATGTAATGGTATGTTTTGGGGCCAAGACTATATTTGCTAACGATGTTGGATCTGCAGTTGAAACTGGACTTACAAATTATGGCGATCATTTGTCTGGATGGTACATTCTTTATAACAAATTCTTTCGTGTTGGAACATCACCATTGAGAGTAAGGCTCGGGTTTTTGAGTGTGTTTTTCCATATATATTCATAATCTGTTTAAATATTTATATTTCTACCTAGATTTTGGGCGACAAGTAGAAATTTCTTATGGATAGTATTTAATTTAGCCTCTTTAAGATTGGATCACACTGACGCAAGCCCTTCTCCTTTATACAGACTTGGGACTGACTAGATTGGTTCATCTCTAATCCCCTCTAGGCGGAGTTTAGATCACAGTTTAACATACATTGTTTTTATGTTTTGTGTAGTGGTAACGCATTTTTACTACAGTAGATTTGCTATCTCCTACAACAGACTTAGGATTGTCTTAAAGACGAAATTGTTTATTTATATACAAGACGAATCGATTGGTTATTGGCAATTATTACAGTTATGTGTGGTTATATTGTCAAGATATACATTAAAATATGCATTGATGATTATTTGATTACTGCTCATTATATTCCATCAGTTGGTGTATACAATGTTAAGATTACTGTGGCATAAACAATCGGATCAGTCTACACAAATCGCCCGTTCAAGTATTTCTGGACCCGGATTTAAACGTTATCTTTGACACAGGATTTGGTTATTTTATTGATTACATTTATGGTGTTATGTAAATTTCATTGTATTCCAATGATTTTTTTGCTGTATTTATTACAGAGTAACCAGTACTTTTAATTTTTTTATAATTAGTCTCTTCAAGGTTTCAATTACTCAGTTTACTGTTCTTAGACTTTCAATGCTCTATAATCCATTTTGCAGCGTGATCATTAAAAGTATTTTAAAATGTTTACCCAGAAATTCATTAATGATATTTTTCTAGCATTAAAATTTTAATTGTGCATTAACGTTTCATCAATGTGACATCAAGTTTAACTATGTGTTGCAGTGTATAAAAATATTGTTAAAGTTGTATTTGTCCTGCTTTTCTTTAGATTCCAACCTTGAGCGAAATTCAAGCCCGTCTGGCCTATATATCTTGCGTGCGCCAATTGGAATATGTTAAAGCAAGTGGAATTTGTCATTATCTTCGACCTCCCATTGACAAATACTGGACTATGCAATTTTCTGCTTTTGACGAAATTAATGTTAGTATTTCTATGCGATTTATATTTAACACTGAGTATTGAATGCAAAAGTTTTTGTTTTATAAATCAGTATCAGCTAAATGGTTGGTTGATGGTAGGAATTTTCCTTTTTATTTACTTGTACTGCATGGAATGCGTTGTGGGACAGCAGCGGACATTTTATCGAAGCTTGCATTTGGTGTCGGTGGTGAGATTCGAACCCAGGCCCAAGTCAAGCGCTGTACCGCTAGGCTGTGATTGTAGATATTTGTCGTTCAACTATGCAATCGATGCTATATTTGCCATGGTCTCTGGACAAATGGAAAGCGTGTATGTTGGTACAAAGCCCATCACCGACTTAGAATACGCTGACGCTGCTGTTCTGCTAGCTGATAATGAAGATCAACTGCAGCGAGCATTGGATTTTCTTGTGAATGTTTCCGGTGAATATAGCCTGAAAATCAATCCCAAAAAATCAGTCATCATGACGTCACAGGCTCCTGATGCGAGGATTATATTAAATGATGTTGCGCTTTCCAATGTAAAGCAATTTACGTATCTGGGCTCTTCAATTACTTTTGACGGAGGTTCATCTAACGAAGTAATTCGTCGAATTTGTTTGGCTGCTTCTGCGTTTGGAAAACTTGCTAATCCATTATGGAGACGAAAAAACATCAATCCAAAGACAAAGATGAACATTTTCTCTTTATTGGTTTGCACAGTGCTTTTGTACACAGCTGAAACCTGGACTCTTACAGGGTCTGAGATCATGAAGCTTAACAAATTTTAGGTAAGATGTCTCAGATACATTTGGCACAATACTCATTTTGCATCAACTATATCAAGGGACTGGACAAGAAAGATCAGTAACCGCCACTTACATGAACTTCCTTCCTTGGTATCGCGACAACGTAGATTGCGCTGGCTTGGTCACGTTATTCGTAAAAATCCTGATGCAATCTCACGTTCCGTAACTTTGCCTTGTCCAAATGCTGATTGGAAGAAAAGAAAAGGTGGTCAGAAACGTACTTGGATGGACGCTGTTCGGGACGATCTTCGCCCTATTTTGGCCGGGACTTTATCTTGGAAACAATGACAAAGTCGCTGGACTGACATATCTGTGCTCGCCTCCGAAAACCGTGAACAATGGAGGGGAAGTATTTGTGATGCTTTGAGAACTTGGAACTAATAAAGAGGTGGCTTTGCCACCAACTTTTGTTGTTGTATTTGTTGATATTATCACAATACCTTTTCGGTATCTACACATTTAGATGCCACTAAAAATTGTTATCATTTACTTCGTTTATAATATAATTTGTAGATATATATTTGGATTTTGTTGCTAATTAAATAATTAATTATAAAATATATACACACACAATTTTACATAGTTTGAGTATTCTCTGTCTTAACATTTACCACACACAATTTTGGAATAGTTTTGTTGTCAATGTATTGTTTATTTAAAAAAACATTTTTAACTACATTGATTTTGAGAAAACCATTATTTTTCACAATGTCAAATTAAATTATATGTAAGTGTTTTTACCGACATTGATTATTTGTTTTTAACTTTGATATTCTACTTTTTTACGAAAAATATTTTAAAGTAATGTTCACTTATGAAGAAACATTCATTATGCATTCCAGACGAGCCTTGATATTTATTTAAAACAACAAAAAGATACTGTTTTTGCAGCCACACTTTACAATTATTTTCCAAAAATGCATTTAAATATTGATTGTGTGAGGATAGTTGGAATATTTTCTTTGGTGACGAAAGCAAAGCAATTCCTTACTTCATATTGAAGAATAAAGTTTTAATATTTTAGGATTGTAAAGATGTTTGTTTTTTTGCAGAAAATACAATTATCGAAGAATAAATGATGATTTCACTGAGGACTAACTAATAAATAAAACATGTCTTTTCATATTAATACAAGGATTTCGCAAAAAATTAATGATGCATGATGCTTTAGCAATAAAATAAGGTTATATTTATTATTAGGTTAATGAGGATGATATATTAGAATTGCCCAATACGGTGAATAATAGATCCACTTGGTTTGAGCCGACCAGTATTGTCCATGTATAGAATCATCAACAATGCTTACATATTGTATACATATACTTTAAGATATTTTTAGGTATCCTGAGTGTATGCTTGCACCCATCTGCTAAAGTGGGAACCCGGTTATACTGCTGTGCATTCGATCCCTGATGTTATTAGTCCAGCTGCCCATGGGTATCTAGTCTAGGATGCATCATATAGAGGAGGAAGAGTCGAGAATATCACCGTCACTTAAATCCTCAGGACTATTAACAATGCAGACGCATGCTATATGTAGCCAATGTTAAAAAAATTGTAAAAATGAATCGGTTATGACAGCAACAGCGCTGTCTCATTCAAAAAACTTTGTTATTCTATTTTTTGATATGCTGTACAAATAGAAATAATTATGAAGTAAATACGTCACTAACCACAAAAAAATAATGAATATATATGTATATATAATTCTTTTTTTAATTTGTAGACTGTTGGATATGATTACTGTAAACAAATTTTGAGCAAATGGGAAGAAGATGGCATATTGGTAAATTTAGTTCCTGGTCTTAAGCCTCATATTTCCAATTCTTCACATTTGACGGCTAAAGATCATACACTTTCCATGTCTGCCACTCTTGCAGATAAATCCAACTCCACGCTACATCTTAAAGAAAACAACTGGGTTACACAAGTAAGCATATATATATATATATATATATATATATATAACACTTGTTTGAATTTATGTGGTTTATCAGTGTGTTTCAGTCTTTAAATTAAAAATTTTAGAGTTTAAATCTAAGCACATACTATTGCTTATTAGTGTTATTGGAACTTTTAAGGAAAAGTCTATTATAATATTCTATTTAAAAAATTTTTAACATTAATAATATTCAGTTGGTGTGCTAAATGCGACTGTTTTTAAATTAGTTATTTCAACTTGCAACGTTGAAAATATAATACACATTTTGTGAACTACGTTTGCACTTGTTCAGTGTTTGGCTTAATAATTGTTTTCATGCAATTTTCGACAACTACGTATATTAATATTTACAAAGTGAAAAACGTGATTAACTTTTATTTTAAATTAAATGATATTTAGAAGATTTGTAAACCATTGTTTTGAAGATTATTCATATTTTTATCAAAAGTGCATTATTAGATTTCAGTCATCTCGTAACTTCACTATATGTTATCCAAAAAACGATTAAATTCAATGTAAACTCAATTATTTTTGTTTTTTATTAAATGTCCAAATTTGCGACTGAAGTAAATAATATTTTCGTTTTATTGTATATGAAAACTACCAAAGTCAAACAAGAGTCCACCGGTGGTGGGGTGCGATCCATTGCCTACCCAGTTGAGTCTTGTACTTTCGACGCAATATTTAAATTGTTAAAACAATCAGTTTTATTAACCAAACGGTTGGTTGATCTGTCGTGGCGTCAGAGTTGGTAGAGGGATGGATTCGAAACTGGGTTTAATTCTCACTACCAGCATTAAATGCGGGCTTTACTAAAACATTGAAGAGGTAGAAAACAAATCCACATGTCGGCATCAAGTGTTCAAGCGGCAAAATTAACGGTGTTTTATGTATATATATATATATATATATATATATATATATATATATATATAAATACTTTGACTTTTAACCGGTTAAATAGGAATAACTAAAAGGCATATAATGCAATCACTTTTTTAGTTTTTTTAAATACTTAGTGTATCTTTTTTAAAGCATTGAATTATTTTTATAAGTCCGTTCAAACGTAGTAATTATCATGTCCATTCTGCTTGCATTTTTAGAGTTTTGGCGAACAACTGATATTTATTGATCTTGCCGAATCTGTAGCTCAATCGAACAAACTTCAAAGATTAGAATCCAATGATTCAGCAGGTATGCACATTGATAAATATGATAAGCAACCCCTCAAACAAAATTGAATATGGAATACTTTGTCATAAATTATAATTTTAATATTTATACATATTTGTATATATACAGGGTCTAAAATGGTACTTGTCAATGAACTCTTATTTTTTTATTTTGTTCTTACTTGAGTTATATTTTTTTCAATAAAGTCTAGCGGTACAGCGCTCGACTTGGATCTGAATGGGCATTGATTCAAGTCCCACCACCGGCACTAAAATGCGGGGCCACGTTTGGCGATGCTTTAAATGTCCACTGCTGAAAGATGTTTCTCGTAAAATATTCAAAGTAGCAAACGTATATATATATATATATATATATATATGTATGTACTGGCTAAAACATTTCTAGCAGCTATTTTACACTGAATGTATCTCTAGTGAGATATTAAAGCTTAATAATAATAATATATAACTTTAAAAACTTAGTTTAATTATGCAATATATACAAAAATAAATAAATAAAATTACATGTCAATCTAAGAACATAGAATATAACGTCAAATATTAAAGAAAATGCGGTTACTAAATTGTTTTTTTTATAATTTACTACAAAATATTGATTAATAAATGTATTTGTAGCCACTTGACTTAGGTGTTTTGGTATGCTCTTGGTTTTTTCTACTTTTACTAGCAAATAACTAAATTCATGTTAATTATATTTTATAGCTATAGTATATTTAATAGTATTAAGTTACACAATACTTTCATTAACAAGTAAAAGAAGAAAATGTTTCTTTTTTACAAATGACTTATATTTTCTATTTTATGTTTGCAACTTTGAATTTTTTGCGAGAAACATCTTTCAGCAAAACCGAACATGGGCCCGCATTTTAGTGCCGGTGGTGGGATTTGAACCCATGCCCACCCAAATCAAAGTCGAGCGCTGTACCGCTAGATCACCCCCAGAAGAAATAATATTTTAACAACAGAAATTCAAAATGTTTTGTAGTATATATATATATATATATATATGTATGTACACGCAATTATGCAACGACCATGTTGTTTTCAATCATATTTATCCAATTGTTTGTTTTGCACAGAGGACAGTGAAAATTTTGATAATAGTCGTCAACACAAAGTAGCAAACAGCCAAAATCGGAGCGCAAATCTTCAATCACGGCGTTTGGACAAGTCTGACAAACAAAGCAAGTCGAAACGATCCCATTCAAACTTGTGTCATTCGCGGTCGAAAAGCGAAACTTTACCGACAATTTCGCAATTGCTAGAAGCCGATTTGAAATTTTCCCAATTAGATGATGGCACTTATGATCAACTATTGGGTTTGGACAGTACGACCAATCTGCCTGATGGTGCATTTGCTTCGAAACAGTTATTCGACATTCCACACTTGTACATCCAAGATTCAAACGTTGGTTTGCCCAAATCGGGATCCGAAAGTGATTTGACGTTTAGAACTCCCCTTCATGACAATTTTGGGTCGTACATGAGCGGTAAATCACCAGTGAACGATCCAGACAAAAAAAAACAACCCATTATGATGGATTCGTATGTAGAAGATGACGGATATTTGGAAGACGATGAAAGTGACGGTGTTCATTCGCCAGGCGTAGTCTCCGACATCGAACTGGCCTATACGAGCATTTGGCCTAGGACGATGAAACCCGCAATGAGGACTCGATCACGCTCGGCTACTCGTAGTATGCGTCAAATTTCTAATTTGAATCATTCCGAACAGTACGATCAGGTGGATAATTCTTCGTCTTCCTCAAGTACTCGATTTTCAAATACCAAATTAGACAAAACAAAATTCGAACGCAAAAAGTATAATTGTATAAAGTTAGATGGTGTAAGTGTTTGTAAACATGAATGAGAGTTTTTAATGACTGATCGTTTTTTCCTATTTTCTAATATGTGTAAGGACTTCAATAGCGCTGATGTTTTCTGTAGTTTGTCGTCTTCGTAGACTCCAATCGAGTGTACTGTCGTATATCAACGTTATATCAATACCCATTAATCTAAAAGAATTGTTGTTGTATAAAATGAAGCGATTTTTCATATAAAACTGACATTACCATATGGCTATCGTCTTTTAGTAAAGACATTCGATTAATTCCCTGTGTTATTGGGCACATGAAATTTCATCCATATAATAAGCGGGAGACCACAGGATACAAACAATAATGAATAGAAAAGTTATTAGGTTGTAGTATAAGCAGACCGGAAAAGCGTTTCGACATCATTATTGTGAGTAGCATGAAAAGATGGTGAAATTATTATGATTGCCATTTAAGAATCGACCCGCATTTAGTGCCGGTGATGGGATTCGAACCCATGTCCATGAATTCAAAACTGATGCTACTTAAACAAATAGTTTATATTATGTTTTGTATCCAATTACTAATGTAAGTACTTTATCAGCAGTATTTCTTAAATTTGTTTCAACGTTAATTGCAATCCCAGGTACCTAGTTTAAAGGTCCGATTTCCTCACAGATACACATCAGCTCAGCGATTTAAAATGTATCTGAATTCGCAGGTCTATAATATTATTTTGAGTACTGTCTATTGTTTCGTTTCGAACAGTAGTTTCTATATTGAAAAAGAAGAAGCTATGAATGGTGACGGTACAAATAGCCTATCTGAACTGGTAATTCCATCACAAATTAAATGTACTTAAATAGATGATAATGCTACCGGTGTGATATAGTTTATAAATTGCTATTGTTCCACATTAATCATAAAACTGTAAATAATGATGACATTTAAAAATTCTTTTCAGCAATCGCGTCCGAGCCGTGACCGATCGAATTCAGTTATGTAATGCCGAATGCACTTCAATCTTATTTACTTCTTTATTCGCACGACCACAAGATTACAATTTCCACAAAAAAACAACGGATAGAGAAAGGTCCTTGTACAAACTTATCCAATTTACTCTTTAAAAACATTGTACATTTTATATAAATATTAATGGAACGATAAATATTCAGTTTAATTATTTCACTTTCCTTGCTTAGTATGCATATATATATATATATATATATATATAGTCGTGTATAGAAAATGTTCAGTCTTTGATTTTTGTTGGCGTTTACTTTACATTTATACATATTACGTGATAAATAAATTCTTTCTGAACCAAGTTGACTGATGTTTGCTATTTTGCATAAATTTATTGTTTTTATCAGGTGGATTAGTAGGTTGGGTAGTATTACATAGACTACTGTTAAAAAATTGATAACTACTTAAATGTGAGTGGTATAGATCAAATTTCATTTATTGCCTATTTTGCGCTACTGTAAACGAATTATTATTGAATATATTAGCATACCAGATAAATACACCTTTACTGACCTATAGATGGCAGATGGTGCAACGACCTATAGTAATAAAGCCTATACGTAGTAGGGGACTAAGTAGATACCTGGGTGTTGACTTCCTTAATATGTTAACAAAAAGGTGATAACGGTATTCGGTGTCACTCTAAATCATCATCATTGGGGATAAACATCCCACACCGGTTATAATCACCCAGGGTAGTACAAAAAACAAAAACGTCAACTTTTGTAGTGTATACTTACAGAACGACACTTTAGGTGTGCTGACATTAAATGTTAATTACACCCCTCCAATGATCTCTGTTGGCTGCATAGGGTATACAAACGGACGTCCATTTAAATGATTCACTTGGACGAGGGGACTTAGCATAAATAAAAGGACTGAGTTCACATGCTACAATGTCCAAATTTTCCGTTGGCCGCCTGGCCTTCTTTTCCATCCGGGTAATAGATGTAATTTCAGCTATTCTGGCTGGATGAGTGGGAGATCTACGTAAAACATGGCCGATCCATTTTAATTGTCTTTCTTTTACTGTGCTAGAGATATATGGCCAATAAATGTTAAGAGACTTACAAATATCTGGAAATAGTTGAAATATTTTACTAGTTATTAAATGAGTGCGTTTAATAGAGGGCAACGAGCGAAACCATATAGATCTTAAACAGCTTTGCTCAAAATGAACAAGCTTTTGTGTATCCGCTTGGGTGAGAGTTCAAGTTTCGCATCAGTAAAGAAGAATGGAACGCACTAAACTCTTATATATTCTAATCTTGGTTTTGATAGAAATATTACTTTTGTTCCATAAAGGTTTACTTAAACGCCCAAAGGCTGCAGTAGAGAAGCGAATACGACGCCGAATCTCTGAAGAGCTGGATCCTTTATTATCTATACCGGAACCTAGGTGATGTTTACCAATTCGGTAGATGATAAAACCAACCAAGGGAAAAAGTTGCGAAAGAAGGAGCCAATAAGAGCCGATAACCTTTTGTGAGTAAAATACGGTAATGATAAAACCAAACTATGTAAAAGAATTAAAAATTTATTGGTCAATCTTTGTGAGCAAGTGAGTCACGCTATATTCCTATCAAAAGGGGATTGTTTTGACTTGAAAATGTATATAAGGTGGAAAAATCAACATTACATAGGACTATACGATTTGTATTGCGTCATCGTGCAAATTAATACACTCTTTTTTTTTTTGAAACTTTTCCATCCCTAACTTACGAGTGATTACACACTCACAACAGTTATTCAATTTATTTGTTCCTTTTTTTTCTTTAAACGTTTTCCCTTGGTTGGTTTTATCATCTACCATGATTACTCGTAGTTGGGGATGAATAAGTTTCAAAAAGCGCACTAAATTTGTATGATGACGCAATACAAATCGTATAGTGCTATGTAAATATTGATTTTTCCACCTTATATACATTTTCAAGGTCAATCCCCTTTTGATAGAAGAATGCACCAACATGACTCACACTCACTCACGGAGGTTGACCAATAGGATTTGTTAAAAAATTTTTCCCTTGGTTGGTTAATTGTTAATTGCTTTTGATCAAGAGGCATTAATGGTAAATAAATTAAAATATTATTTTTCAAATTTTTTTAAAGTATTTGGTTTTAAGAAATTTTGTTTATTGAAATGAATGACGTCATTGCTGTCTAAATAGTTCTCACACAAAAGTACAATGGGAACGTACGCATTTACTTTAGCAACTAGGTCCCAACAAAATATAAGCCATATGTAGACATTAATATTACGTCGACATATCTACACGCTGAGCATAGATCAGGAACTTCTATATTTCACTGCGTCACACACGCGATACAGTGTCAATAAACGTTAAAGTGCAAAGTTTACAAATTACAGTAGCAACTGAAAAACGGTAATTAATAAAAAAATACTTCATTTTCAGGGTAAAGGAGGAAGAGAAAAGCAATTGTGTATAAATGGTAAATTAAAAATTAGTATTAAACTGGATGTCATCAATTTAAAAAAAAGTTTTTATTGTGAGGACAATATTATCGAGGCATCTAGTTTACTGATGCTTATAATAAATTGGGACAAGGGATCGTATTTCATAAATTGTCTGTTTTTGTTACAATGTAATAAGTGCCGTATAACTGAACTAGCATTTTAGTCTTACCAATATATTGGTATAAACCGGTACAAAAATGTATACAGTAAATGAACAGACAGCTGTTAAAATCAATGTAAAATGGTCAATTTGCTTTTGCGTCACTATTTATTAAGCATATCTAAATTATACAAAAACATTCTTTCAGTATTGTCTTAGCAGTATAAGTAAAATATTCTATAAAAAATATATTTTATACCAATATCACTATAAAATTCTAATTTAGGTCAAAAACAAGAATATTGATAATTTAAAAAATTCGAAAACAAGCAAATTAGTTACTTAAAAATAAAAGCTTTGAGGAAAAATTTGGCAAAGTGAATAAATAATGCCTAAAATAATTATATATATGTATGTATACATATCTTATAATATAAGTTAGTTTAAAGCGATGAATTTGCTTGTTTTTCAATATTTTCAAAATGTAAATATTCTTGTTTTTAACCTAAATTGTCTAAAATATATAAAATATTTTACTTTTACTACTAAGATAACACAAACAATGCTTTTGTACAATTTAGATGTACTCAACATAAACAAATGCTGACGCAAATATGAATTGATTATTTTACATTGATTTTGACAGCAGTCCGTTAATCTATTGTACCTACACTGATCTGTAATTAGATATTTTTTAGAATGATAAACAAATTGTTTTTGTTTTATGGTAACCCTTTATCTAGTTAACTTGTTTTATCTCATGGACTCGTTAAATGTTTTTTGATGTCAAAATATCAAATAGATTCCTTATTATTATTATTAAAAACATTGTCATTACCATATTCATAATGTTAACTACATTTAAAACTGATTTGGTTATAAAAAATTGTTTTATTAAATTATCCGGGGAGGTCTAGCAGTACAGCGCTCGAATTCGGACCTCGGTGGATATGGGTTCGAATCCCACCACCGGCACTAAATGCGGGCCCACGTTTGGCTTCGCTAATTGTCCACTGCTGAAAAATGTTTCTCGTAAAACATTTAAAGTAGAAAACATAAATAAAATAAAAATGTTCTACAAACAGTGGAATTTTACAAACGCTTAATCTCCTCCCTTTGTCAATGAATAACATCGTTCTGTGTTTATTATAACATATACATTTATAATAATGTTAGTAGATGTTACTTCTTATTAATCTATTTTATAGTAGTTAAAGGTTTCTCTTTGCTCAAGTCATAATATATTTGCCATCGAATTATAAACGTGAACAGTTTAAGCATAAGAAACGATAGGAAATTCCGCAATTACTGTTGTCACTATTCATACAGCTTTTTAACGCTTTAATATGTTTGCTTTCCATTATTGTAATCTATTTGGGCAAACAACTGAAGACTAGGTATTTCCACTGCTATATTGATTCAATCTTCGTATAACGTCTGCTTACTTGTTAAAGGTCTTATTGCCGTATTTGCACAGACTAAACTTTAAGATTTATTATAAACATTTAAACTAAATGCACTTATCTTCCTAAGCGAAAAACTAGGTTAGATATATAATATTAGAACAATCGTTAACATCAACTGTAATTTGGTTTCGACTAATGCTAGGTATAATTTCTGCTTAGTAAAAGATAACCGATTTTTAAAGCAATAATATTATTGTTCATGATCCGCATTAGATTATTATTAGAATTTGTAACGCTTTCTTTGCAGAATATTATCACATAAAAGTATGCAAATTTTGCAATTACTGCAGCAGTGACTTCATGTAGGTCTTATATTTGAACAATCTCTTACTTTTACAACTAGGAAAGTGCTAAATAACGACTAATCACCACATCACAAGAGAAATAAAACATATTTCCAATAAAAACTTGATAGCTGAAATTTTGAATTCCAAAATTATATAAGCTATGAGCGCATCATAAGCATTAGTTACGAATATTTGCAAAAAACCAACACGTACAATAATCTTACGCTTATCTCGTACAACAATTTCCAGCTGCTCAACGAAACAACCGCTTTACAAAATTTTCGTTGTAAAATGCAGTGCACACAAATTTTTATCATATATACAAGCCACATTTTCAATCCCTGACCACAGACACATGCACTAACGTGCCACATACCTCCAGTGATCAATGTTCACCAATAGGAATTTTTTATTTTTTCCTGAAAAGGGTGGCGTAAACGTTGTGCCCCACTGTTCTTTTAGTATTAAGATATAAACCGTATTTCTCTGAGACTTTTTGACTAAGTTCAACCGCATTTTGTAAATCTTCGGTTTCTGCCATAAACACCGCATCGTCTGCATATTGAAGATCCGCTATCTTGTGACCATCATGAGTTATACAACCCTCAAATGACCGGGACACTTCATCAAAGATGTCATCAACTACAAAATTGAAGAGTGTGGGTGCTAAAATACATCCTTGGCGGAGACCTGAATTTATGTAAATTGCATCTGTTAAAGAATCTCCATTCCGTATTACTGCGTTTGACGACGTGTTAACGATTTAATAATGTTAATATTGGCAGGAATTCCTTTGGCAATAAAAAGATTCCACAGCAGGTTGCGATCAACAGAATCAAAGACAGCTGAATAATCTATAAATGCACAATATGTAGGCTGTTGGTATCGCGATCGAAGTTTTAACGTTCTACGAACAGTGTAGATTTGATCGATGCATCCCATCCCAGGACGAAATCCAGCCTGGTTGGCTCGTGTTCGATACTCCCGTTTACCATGGATCCTGCGTAAAATAATATTTGCCAAAATTTTTGAAGCCCGCAAAGAAAGCTGATTCCTCTATAATTAGCGGGGTCTGTTGTGTCTCCTTTCTTATTGATTGGGATTATAATAGGTTGTGTCTATGCTTCTGGAATTTTCTCTTCTTTCCAAATGGAGTTTATCAAGGAGTATAAATCTTGTATATTTATCCCACCATACTTAGAAACTTCTATTGGTATGCCATCCACTATTGTAGCCTTCTCATCTTTCAATTGATGGCATGCTAAGATAATTTCTTCGTGCGAGGGGGTCTCTATCGAAACTACGTACGGGGAATCGGGGGGTTGTGTATAGAGTTAATTGGAAACCTTCGCCACTTTGTGTTTGATGGGATGAAGTAATTTCGTAAAGTGTGATGGCCATTGATCTGCAAAGATTGCCGATAAGCGTTGATTTTGGAAGGAATGTCCTTTGCAACGTTCATTGATCTTCTTGAATAAGGTTTTAGTATTATTACGCATTGCAGCATCCTCTAATTCCTCAGCTACATGCGACCAATATTTCTCTTAATCATTATTGAAATTTGTTATATATTCCTGTATCTTCTTGTCTCCATCCAATTTTCTGTGTTAACATTAAATGTCACTCTAAATGTTCCCACCAAATCATCTTATTTTGAAATCTAATAGAAACTGATTTAAGGATTGCTCGTTTTCATGCAAGGGTAGTTAACTGGGGTTAATTGGTCTGTATGCAAATGGTTGATAATTTCAAGTTAATTAAATAATGCAGTCGATAGGGATGGCCAACTATTCGGAAACACCAAACTTGAAGTAAGGCGGAATGTGACCCTTAGTGCACCAACTACTTTATACATTTATTCGCAATAAAATAGTGTTCATTGAGTTTAGGATTTGCTTTTTAAAAATGGGATGTCCATTGATTGTCCGTTCACAAAATGTGCACTCACAGGCTACACGTACCACACTGATGTACTATTTCTAAATTCAACCGACCTAATATTGACATTTCACGTGTTCGGTAAATCTGTTATTCAGGATCCTATTAATTTAAATGTAAATCCCCGCTTTCGGAATAAAATTTTAATTATTATAAATCCGTATGTTCCTACTTTAAATCAGTCTGAAAGGTTTCCTATAATTTAGGATGTAAACCCGACCTAATAGTGGTAAGATAATTTTATGTTAGCTATCCTAAATCCTTGTTATTCAGCAGTTGATAAGTGGTATATTAATAATAATTGTTCACTTGAATATTTACAAAACAACTTAATACTGGATAACACATTTCAACATCCAATCACTTGCAATATAAAATAGCCAATCAATTTAGTATATATTTATGTCGGAATGCGCTTTTAATATATTAAAAACCCACAAACTTTCCACAGTTCGGTGATATTCAGCTCTTTGCTGCAGCTTTTAATTGATTATCCAAGCCTCTACTAAACAAAATTAAATTTCTACTGAAACGAGGGTTAGAATATACGAGCTTAACGCATTAAATTTTATTACATAGTTGCAAAACTTGGACTCACACTTAAGCGGACTTCTAAAAGCTTAGCCAAATTGAAGATCAATATTTATCAAATGTTATCCGTTGTTAAAATTCAAATAATAAGTAAATTAGTGGGATGCTAATGATCCTGAGGATTTGAGTAATGTTTATGAAGTCTCCATTTCCGAATGATGGTGATATTCTGACTGTTAGTCCTCCACGTGGTGCATCCTGACTATGTGCCAACAGGCATCTAGACTCCATGAACAGCAAGGGTCCGAGTGCACAGCGGTACAACTGGGCTTCCGCTACGGCGGGTGGGTGCGAACATACACCAGGATACTTAAAAGGTATCTAAAGGTATACGTATACTATATGTAGCCCTGGCTAAGGGAGATAACCCTGACAAAAAATCAGGCGGTCTCGTCAATCTTTGCTATCAAAAGTGGCGACGTCACAAGGATGCCGTCTACCAGCCAAGAAACTTTGTTATTCTTCCACGTTTAGAGCGCTTGTCAAACCATCGAAATCGATCGTTCTACATGTCGTATAAATATGGGAAATAATGAAGAGGTGACCACGTCACCAACCAAAATAATAAAAATAAAAAGTAAATTAGTCTACTTAAAACCAGTATATTTTTTTAATTATAATACTCAAACTACTTTCCTTCCTGTCATATGGTGTCAAACAGAATTTATTAAATTTCAGTAGTCAACAGTAGGCATTCCACAAACTATACAAGGGAGTTAAATAAATATACAAATAAAATATTACAAAATATCATTCCATTGTAAATAGTTAAAACTTTGCTCGGTCGTAATCAAATATTTCATTAACTAAATGACAAAACAATCAATTTTGAAATAGCATCTGTATTATTTTATTTCATCGTTAACAGTTGCAACCTGTACTTTCATTTTATCATCAAAACTCTTTATCACCACAATGAACATCGACAAATGTTTAATCACTAACACTTATGCTTTCATTCTTGTTCGATTCAAATCGCTTTTTCTTTTTAAAATTTTCCAATTTTTGCTCAACACTTTGTTCAAATTGTCGTTTAAGCAATTTACGATAAGTAAATCCTTTCAAATTTGGCTTGCGACAACGAATTTCATCACACACACCGTCTAGATAATGTAACGGTTCATCTTTAACCAAAAATGATTCTATAAAAAATGTTAAAACTTGTATCAACTTTTAATATGCAAAGTTATTTAATTGTTTAAAATGTGTTAATGTAACAACTCACTTGTTACACTATCTAATAAAGAATGTATTATTGTTGATCTAAAATTATATAGATTAAACAACAAATAGTACCTGATAGCATATTCAGCCCATTGCTTTTGAAAGTGACGAATTAAATCGAATTGTGCAGCTAATAACGATCAATTAATTTATAAATATTCTTACATTCACTAGTTTGCCACTCTAAATGTGATTGGGGATACTCTGATAATGTGAAAACTAATGGAAGAGCTATGATAAATAAAAAAACGGTATAAAAACAATAACTAAACGTACGAGATGAAAACGCGAATTGAGGTTTAGCAGGAGTTTTATTTACATCCAGAAGATCGTTAATTATCTTTAACATAATAAATATAAAGATTATAAAATGCAATAAAAACATAAGGGAAACGTGCAGATCATTTATTCTGATTTACAAAAAATGTTTAAACCACAATCTGTAGTTACGATTTATACACAAAACAACAATTCCTAGCTATTCTAAAGTAAAATATTTTTCACATAGTAATAAATTTTGCAAAACTAAATCTTAAAAAATATTTAAAATAAATTTATGATTTCGTTTGTAATAACTGTTTAATGAAACTTAAGGATTAAATTATTTTTTATTAATAATCACATCAAATAATACTATAAATAATATTAAAATATAATAACAAATAGCTATCATAAATATTCTTAAGTAGTCATTAAAGTGAAAAATAAAAGTTGTACCTACTTCTGGTGTCTCGAATCCTTTTCCAATTAAAAATAAAATTGACATAATATATCTTATTTGATGATACAAAAACCCAGAGGCAGAAATACACAAACGACACATTATTTTAGAACTACAAAACAAAGAAAAAATAATTTTATACAAAAACCTTAATACTACACAAAAACAGTTTTTCAGTTTTAAAGAAAAAAAATTAATGTGAATAAAATTAATTGATAATTCAAGTACTTAATTATAAGATAAAATTAAAAAAATAGAAAACACACCATTCACTTGTCTCAGTGTTTTCCAAATTAATGGGACCAACATCCACTGTGTATATTTCTCGTATAAAAGTTACGCATTCGTTTCCAACAACGGAAGTACAGAAATGTCGAAAATCATGTATACCAACAAGACGTTGACCAGCCTCATTCATAAGCTAAAAATTATTCGTTAATTAGTTTTATTACTTTGTAATCTAGCCCACATAAAGGGAAGTAATAAGTATAAGCTCTTTTCTTACAATCAAATCTGAACATACATTTATTGCATACACTTTTTACCTCGCATTAAAATCACAAACAGGTGACCAAGCCAAAACACGAATATCAGGTGGCAAATTTTTGTTAATTATGTAAACATAATCTATTTCTTCAACGGGAATTTCTAAAAATAGCTAGAAAAAAACTCATACTGTCCCTTTCAGAAATAAGTAACCCAGAATCATTAATTATACCATATCCAGAAGATAGTGATGAACGTACAGCCAATGTAATAACTTGAGATGCAGCACTAACACCTTTGTCTGTGCGGCCACAAACGCTATAAATAATATTATTTACATCTTCGATTAATAAAGACTTTTTCATTGCTTCAAGTAAAGTCCCCATTACAGTGATGGCGTTATTTTGGACAACAAGTCCACTATAATTCCAACCCAGATATGAAATTTTTAATGCAATCTGCCGTTTCTTATATTTATCAAAATCCAGATTCCTCTGTCTTTTTATGCCTATAAACTTTTTCGATTTCGTTAATAATTGTTCCAACTCAGCATTTTTACGTTCTAAATCTAAAACCTTTTCTTTCAATTTCTACACATTATAATTAATTTAATTAATATACTTCATATGATAATTCACTAGATTTCTGCATCTTATGATTTACAATACGCGAAAAAACATGTGCGAAATATTTCAAAATCATACACCTGAAGTTGACATTGTAAATTACTTAAAAATAAAACTTACTAATAATTATAATAAAGTTTGTAATTTTATTTTAAAAATTTACAAAAAGTTTTATTAACCAAACTAAAAAAACAAATAAGTACGTATTTAAATATTGTTTAAAAATTATTTTAAATTGTAATTATTTAAATTAAATTAATTTATTTTTATAAAATTTTTATATTAAAAATTATTAATTTACAACTATATACATATATATTTAATAATTGTTTCAGTGATTATTTGATTCCTCATATTTGTGGTACTTTTGTTCATTTACACTCTGTTTCGTCCTTTTTAAACATTAAATAATTTAGGTGTTTTTGTTTATTTGTTTACATTTAAATAAAATTTTACAATTATTTATTTATTTATTTATAATTAGCTGTTTCATAAAATAAAAAAGTGTTTGTTTTAAATTTTTACCTCAGTTAACATAGTCGTGAAAATAAATGAAAATAATATAAAAACTTTCTATCAATTTCTGAAATTATAACAATTAATTCTATTATTATTATTATTATTATTATTATTATTATTATTGTTATTATTGTTTTTATGTTTTGTTTCACTGTATCAATTTCGATGAAGGCTTCTATTACAGGTTACAGGTTAATACACGAGTTGATTAGGAGAGATCTCCTTATGGTCCTCGGTTCAAAAATATTAATATCAATCAGTTAAAAATACAAGATAAAACAATGAAAATAAAAAATGAATTAAGTTAAACGAAATTAGATAATGCATACTTATCATATAATAATTTAAAAGCATGGAGATTAGGAGCATCAACAATGTAAACTGGTAGGTTATTCCAGGTAGATATGTCCCTATGGGAGAAAAGTGTTGCCTAATCCTCTTATTTACCCGGGGCTTAAGCAGCTTAAAATTATGTCCTCTACGACTATCTTCTGATTTAGTGAAGTAAGGATATATAGAGTCAGACTTAAATAATTGGTAGACTAGTATTAAATCGCCTCGGAGTCTCCTATCTGTTAATGGGAAGAGATGTAAACTGGAAAGCCTGTCTCCGTACGGGAGGTACTTAAGTGCCGTAGGTATTTTTGTGAATTTTCTTTGGACCTTTTCTAACAGGGTCGAGGTCTTTGATGAGCACTGGGGAGGTTACTTGGACGCAGTATTCGCGATGAGGTCTAATATATAACATATATAAAAGTCAGGATAGGTCCGGCGAGATTTTCCTAGGTGTCGCCTAAAAAATGCATAAGATGTATACATTTCTGGGAAGGCCTTGGAATGATGAGTAGAAAAATGGAGAGATGAATCGAATGTTACTCCCAGGTCTTTGACCGTATGCACTTTAGAATAGGCAGTTGTTCAGGTAGCGGTACATAATAATTGTTAAGAGTCCTTTTACCCAGAGTTAAATGGAAACACTTAGACCAATTTAAGGGAGTTGATTAGCAGAGGACCAATCATTAATATTTTTTATATCTGATTGCAGTAATTCAGGGTTGGAGCCCCAGATCTTCACATCGTCAGCATAGAGCAGGATGTTCGAGCGAACTACTGTTGGTAAGTCATTGATAAAAAGGATAAATAGTAAAGGGCCTAGGACCGAACCTTGTGGAACTCCTGAGCTAATTGCGCACCAGGGAGAGAAGTCGCAACCTAATTTGACACTAAAGCTACGATTCGTTAAAAATTCCCAAATCCAGGAAAGAAAGGAGCCAGAGATACCCAGTTAGCTAGTTTGTTTAGTAACAACCTGTGTGGAACCTTATCAAAGGCCTTCGCGAAATCAAAATAAATGAAATCAACATTATGTCCTTGATCAAGAAAGGATGTAAGACTGTCGGCGTAAGAGAGTAAATTAGTGAGACACGATCTTTGTGGCAAAAAACCATGCTGGGCCGGATGGATTATCTTATTCTTGAGGGAGAAAATCCATTAAATGATGTTTAATTATCCTTTCTAACGCTTTTGCTTGGGGCAGATAAAATACTAATCGGCCTATAACTTAATGGGGAGTAACGATCACCTGACTTATAAATAGGTCTGATGTAAGCTTGTTTCAGACATTAGGAAGAGTCCCTGTTATAAGTGATTGACTAAAAATTTTTGCTAATATGGGGGAAATGATATCTGCACAGTCCTTCAGAACACGGGAGTAGACGCCATCAGGACCACGGGATGTAGATTTGAGTTTGATAAGCTGATGTAATACTGAGGGAATGGTGACAGTAGGTGAGGTCACTAGAAGAGAGAGTTAATATTAGAGAGGGGATAATCATTATCTGATGAATATACTGACTTGAAATAAGAGCTGAAGGACGAGCAGACTTCCAGAGGAGGAGGAAAGAACCACTATTACCTTTCAGGCATGGACGTGAAACACCGCAAACCCTTTGACGCTTTATATATTTAAATAAAATGTTACGGTCTGCTTTCGATTTTAATAATAACTTATGAAGCTGTTTGTTTTTGAATGCTCTAATTGAGGATACACAACCGTTACGTAAAGCTAAATATTGGTGATAGAAACAAGGTAGTTTTGAAGCTTTCCATTTATTAAAAGCTATATTACGCATTTGAATACGACGCTTTAGAGAACGCGGGAAGTTGAGCTTGGGATGAGTAGGGAGAATAAAAGGAACGGAATTTATTTATGCCTACATTTATGATTTGATTAAAACGAGAATAATTGGTGTCGACACTATTCTCAGCCGAGAAGCCCCAATCTGAGTGACTTAAGAAATTACGCAATCCAGCAAAATTAGCTCTACGAAAATCTGGGATTGGCTCAATTTTAGGCTTTGGCACCCAGTCGAAAGACGAAGGAAGATGAACAGAAAAAGACAAAAGAGAATGATCACTCTTTCCAAGAGGAGGCAAATGATTAACGAGGTCAATTAAGGAGGAGGAGTTAGTAAAGATGAGGTCCAGACAGGAAGGCATACAACTAGATCGAAATCTAGTAGGTGCTGAAACATGTTGGGTATAAGCATTTACAAGGCTGAACTGAAGGAGCTGAGTATCAAAATAATTAGTGGATGAAGAGAGAGAGTGCCAATTGATAGAAGGGCTATTAAAATCACCAAAAATAATAGAGTGCTTAAAAGAAGCAGAGTAAACCTGTCCAAGTTCAGCTAATAGAACGTTATTAGCTTCTTTTGAGAGTGAGGAGGCCTATAGAGTAGTGAGAGAAAGGATTTGCTCCTTAGCAGAGGAATTTACTAATAAATGTAGAAATTCATACCCAGCTGATATTCCATACGAAGGAAAAGTGATCGTAGAGAAGCTAATATCAAATCTAATATAAAATAAACAACCCCCCATCTACCTCTAACAGAATCAAGTCGGACTAAATTGTAACCGCTAATGGAAATTTCACTATCAAGAATTTCTTCTGAAAGCCAGGTTTCTGCAATCCCTAAAATATGAGGAGATCTTAGTGCGATCAATGATTTCATTTCATCTAATTTATTAAAAAAACTAGAAGCATTTGTGTAAAACACATTTAAACTACGAGGAATGGGAGTAGGGGTGTGGGCATGTTTAATTTGTGGACGAATGGGTGCTGACTCCGAGGCGCAAGAGGGAAAATCCTGTATATTGGTGATACAGGAATCACTTCTTAGCTTGAGAGGAGTTAATTTGACTAAAAGTATCAATGATAGTTTAGGACACGAATAGTTGGAATTCACGGCATTCCTATCCGAAGTAGGATGATCTTTATGCATACGAAGCTTAGGGAAAAGGGAGCGTACTGAAGACCATTTGCTTAAAATTTCACTGGCCACGTCAGAGGAAACGCAGGAAACAATGACTGGAGGGGAAGGGATGAGGTCGCTTACAAGACATACGTGATACCTTGAACCCGGAAGCAGTCGGAAGACAGGCTTTGATGGCCTCAAGTGCAACCTATTTAAAGTTCAAGGCGGAGAGAGGGATGCCTCTTACTGTGACATTATTTTCTCTTCTTTTATCGCGAGCATAAAGCTTAGCGGCGGACAAAATTTCTTCTTGGGAAAGACGCAGAACCGCATTTGTAACTGAGGAAGGGGGGATTGTTTTTAACATAAGAGGTGAGAGTAGTGATAGAGGCCTTTAGGGAACTAGTCTCGGCCTCATGCTTAGAAGAAAGGGTACTAAAGGAGCATTGAAGTTCGTCTACTGAACTTCTAAGAAGAGAGTTGCTAGTGGTTAACTCCTTGACCAAAGTGATAAGCTCATCAACTTTGGTATCAGACTTAGGTGGTGTAGATTGATGGTTACATGACCACAGGCAATTCATACAAATAAAGTCAACTTCACTGTTGGCGAGATGATTGTAGTGAGACTCAGACAACCCTGTACACTTTTCGTGGAACCAAAAATGGCACTTAGAGCAAAGCATACCTGTCTTTACTGACTTACTACAACCTCGCCGACCACAGATAAAAATTTGGGTTTCTGCCATCATAATCTGTACTGAGAAAAATATAAAAGTAATAAACAAAATATCACAATGCAAACCAAAGTGATAATCAGTATAAGAAATAAAATTTTAAGCACGATACAAATAGATCGTACAGAATCAGGCAATTAAGAACACAAATTGCAAAATTGCACACAAAGCACACTAAAACACCAAATACATAAAACACCAAAAACACAAAACAAAAACGTGAACGCGAAATAACGAGCAAGCACAAGTAACAAAAAACTTTTGACCCGTAACGTCACGCAAGCGTATCGCACAGATTCAAAAGTCCACTTGATTTTATGTCGTTGTTGCAAGTTACTGTTCTTCGGTTTGTTTGTCTTCTTTCCATCTAGTTAAAGTTGTCAGATAACATCTTTGAGGTTATAAGCAATACGAGCGCAATTAATAATCACATCGTTTTTACCATTTTAGAAAGTTAACAAATAGGATATTGATTTGACTCCTGATTATTGATTGCGCTCGTATCTCTTTGTTTTAAACTTGGTTTTACCTTCATGGACGGCTTGTAACGTTCGAATATCATCTGCCACTTGTTTGACTTTCAGTCTCGTAATAGTAATTCCTTCACACATAACTGGTTATTATTAGTATTACAAAACCCTTTTGTTTTAAAAATAAACATGGGGCAAAAGACAACAATTACAGCAAAAAACAACAACAAAAACAAAGTCTTGTAATTTAAAAAGCACATGAGACAACAAAATGTTTCCATATATTTGAACACTTTACCAAAAGTTTTGTTTGATTCCATGCAACATTTATATCAATTAAATCTTCCCAAATAGTTCTTAGTTAAGTGTTTTATGGTCTACCAACCATTCTTTTATCATTTTTTAATCGTTTATTACAAAACCATTTTTGCCGGATTTCTTGTCAATAAACGTAGAATTTGACAAAGTAATTTTTTTCATTTAATTGTAATGATGTCGTGTAGTGAACAAGAATCAGTTCTACTCATGATTTCATTATTTGAAATGTGATCGCACCAGGTAATCTTTAAAATATTTTTAAGACACTGGTAATGAAAACAATCCACCATTTTATCAATTTTGTCTGTTCGCTTCCACGTTTTACTCCCATATATTGCAGCAGAAATGATTATTGGTGCGTACAAAAATTTGTTTTTAGGCGGATAGAAAAACATGACCACATTGATTTAAGTTTATGAAAAACTGACATTACCTTTCCAAATCTGGCTTTAACACCAATTTCGGTTTTTCCGTCTTTATTAATGATGCTTCCCAGATATGTAAATGAATCAACAGTATCAATATTTTGTCCACTAACTTGGATGGGCAAATAATCGTTTGACATTGTGCACAACACTTTTGTTTTTGAAAAGTTGATTAGTAAGCCAATACGAGAACTGATATCACTGAAATGTGTTGTCATATTTTGCATCATTTCTGGAGTTTTACTGAGTAATTAGGTCCATCAGGTTAATCAGGTTAATGAGGTTAATACACGAGTTGAGTAGAAGTAAAACTCCTTTTGATCCTCGGTTCTATTTATCGATGATATTAATAAGATTCAGGAGAAAATATGAAATGGATGGTAAGGTAAAGAGGGATTAGTCATAGAAAAAGGTATTTGAAATCAAGATAAAATCAAGGTAGATAGTGGAAGATAACAATTATAGAAAACAAGCAAAAATTATAAATATTAAAAAATAAAACAAGTGCCTATTACAATGCAAAAAACACTGCAATAATCTTCAAAAAAGAAGAAAAGAGAAAAGGATGAATAACGCTTCAATAGACGTGTAGCGTGAGGCGCGCCTTACCTTGAACAATTAATCCGTAAGCCAATACGAGAACTGATATCACTGAGTCGTGTTGTCATATTTTGCATAATTTCTGGAGTTTCACTGAGTAGACCAATATCATCTGCAAAATCTAAATCTGTTAATCTACCATGGTTCCATTTGAAACCATAAGAAAAATTATTTTTGAGTCGAGTCATAATGAAATCAATTACCAGAAAAACAAAAACAGTGACAAAATATATCTTTGACGTACTCCGTTGACAATTTTAAACATAGCATTATGACCACTTTTTGTTCGAACATAGAAACTTGCATTTTGCAATAGTAAACGTATAATATTTACATACTTTAACGGTATTTTGTTAAACTTAACGATTTTTTACAAGAATTCTTGATGAACACTCAAAAACTATTATAAAATTAATAAAATTGCTTGTAAGTAATTGCTGAACTTCTTAATTTGTTCAATAGTGTTACGGAGGATGAGTATTTGTTCAATATAACTTCTTACTTTTCGAAAACTTGCTTGTTGTTCTCGAAGATGTTTATCTACCGCATTATTTAAACGGTTTAAAATTACTTTGCAAAACACTTTACCAGGAACAGACAATTATTACAACCGTTCAGATTTTCTTTATTGGAAAAAGTATCAATTACTCCTTGTCGTTAATTATTTAAAACTTGTTCATTATTTCACATAACATTAAATAAATAAAAAAGCTCACGCACTACAATGTCATCTTCATGTTTGAGTATCTCTCAAGTTATCTCATCATGTCCTCCTGCTTTATTGTTCAACTTTTGAATTGCATAGATTACTTTACTTATAGAAAGGTTATCAATACGTATTTTCGAATTTTTAATCACATTCATATTTTTATCGAAATCTATGAGGATATTTGGCATGGGCTGATTAAGTACGTATTTAAAATGCTCTACTCATCTAGATAATTGCTCATCATCTTTTAAAAGTAAACGACTATTTTTTCCTTTAATTAGAATATAGGTGTTCTTTTTAGCTACTGACAGCTGTTTTACAATTTTGTACAGAGTCTTGGAATCATTTTCTGCAAGACTCTGGTAAACCCATAAAAATATTGTTTTTCTTTGTATCCAATAATCGCTTTTCATGGATCGACCAACAATCCGTAGAATTAAAGAAAATCGAAGCCAATCAAACCATAGGGTATATCGACCAAAACGAAGTTCTTATAAAATTGTTATTTTTCCGATTGTATCAATTTTGTTTTGTAACTTGTCGTGTTAATAGCCACGCCATTGGCAGCTGTTAACGCTGGATCTTTCGATTGCCTTTAACTTTCCTTTAGTAGGTAAACACTTTGTCTTGTTTTTCTTGTCGTGGACATAAAACAACCCGCTTTGTACGTTTGGTGCTCCCGTCGCGAGTTCATTCACGATTTAGGATTGTACACAAATTAAATAGGCAAAAGCACTTTCTAATACTTGCTTTTCAGAATTTCTTACATTATTGGGGAAACTATGAAATGGAGAGTGGAGTAGAGGAGAAATTGTCAAAAAAATTTAAAATTAAGACAAAAATAAAGGTGAATAGTGTAACAATTACCAATTATGGAAAGCGAGCAAAAATAATAAATATACAGAAGTAATAATGAAACAAGTTTTGTATTACAATGCAAAAATACTGCAATAATCTTCAGAATATAAAAAAAAGAAAAAAAGAAAAATAACGCGTCTTACTTTGTAATAGGGGATTAACTCCTTTTAATCCTCAGTTCACATACCTTAGCAATATTGAATTTAAAAATTGTTAAACAAAAATAAATGCAAATAATTAAAAATAACAGAATAGATGGAATGAAAAACTGTTTAGAATAAACTAGAAAAAGCGTAATGATTATAGAATGCATTGAAGGCATGAATGGATTGAGCAGTGACAATCTTAAAAGGTAGTTTATTCCAAGCATTAATGACTCTATAAGAAAAAGGGTGTAACTTTAACTTAGAGTTTTTTCTAAGTCGGACAAGTTTGAAATGATATCTCCTAAGCGAATGTTTGGCTATAGTGAAGAAATATTAGTTTAAGCCGGAGGTAATGAATTGACACACCAGAATAGGGTCACCCTGAAACCTTTTATTGGTCAGGGAAAAGGTCTGAGAAAAAGCAGTCTCTGTCGATACGACAGATTTGGGTAATTTAAAGATTGTGTAAAATCCTAATTATTGCTTAAAAAGCACCAATAAATTAACTTATACATGTTTGTTTATTTGTGCTTATTTGGTTGTTTGTGACTGTAACAGTGACAGTGAATTGTAATTAAAATAAGTTTATAATTTCAATTGACTACGGAACAATTATCACAATAGTTCGTATTAATAAACTAAAAAACATAATTAAAAATGTTTAAAAACAAATAATTTATGTTCTTCTTTTTTTTAGCACAAAAATGTTGATACATTTAGACCGAGGATCAAAACGAGCTTATCTCTCACTTAGAAGTAGCCCCAGTCTTAGCTTATATGTTTAACCTTTTTTTTAAAACCAAGGTAAGATATTTGCAGTCTGGAAGTTAGTCTTTATTAAATCGATCTACAAATCTTGTTGCAAGTTTTAAGCAGACAGCATCCTAACAGCTCTTAGTAAATTATAAAGAAATTTTTTAATATCCAATTTAGTCAGTTTCATCGTCAATAATGAGTTTATAAACCCTGCTTAGCATGGGTTTAACCCATCGAACTCTTGCCTGTCCAATTTATTGGTTTTTACTAGTAGCCTTACCAAAATGCTGGAGTACTCTTTTGTGATTAATGTTATCTACTTTAATTTTTGCAAAGCTTTTGACAAAGTACCATATACAGCATTACTGAATAAGTTAAAAACCTTCAATTCCCCTGACATAGCTTCTGATATTCTCAGTAGTTGGTCAGCTATCAAATCCCAATTCTCGGACATCCGGGTGCACAAGGATTATGTCACAACGGACAGAATTGGTAAACCTCCGTTATTGCCTAGCACCACCTGTTTGAAATTATCTGCTATCCCATTAGTCAAATTAACTCCTCTGAGATTAGATAATAGCCCTCCCCAGAGCCCTATTTTGCAGGATTTTCTATCAACGCCCCGGAGCCATGTCCAATTCCTTCATCGGTTTAAAAGAACAGAACCGCTTCTCCCTTAACCTGCACTTCCTCCTTGAAAATATTTTATACTAATGCTTATAGTCTCCAAAATAAGCTTACTAAGTTAAGTCTATTAGCTTTTGATGCTAAGCTCCATTTAATTAATATTACTAAAATCTGGCTGTCGGATAATATTTTTTATAATAAACTGCCAATCCAAGGCTATAGTGCCATCAGATCAGATTCCAAGATGTGGCTGTCTTTTTTATATTTATGATGGCTTGAACTATACCCTTCTCTCTCCCCTTGCTTCTACTAATCAAGGTTTTGATTTTTTTTCTATCTGTATTTCTCTCTCCTCTGGTAACTACGCCAGATTCTATATCCGTTATAGACCCCCTTCCCTTCCTGAAGCCTCTAACTATGCTTTATTACAAGAACTTTATTCAGCTTTTGCCTTCCTTCACAAGTATCAAGTGCTTATGGGCAATTCCTTTGATTCCAACCTTCTTTAATTCTGCATTGAGAATGCTTTCTTCTAACACGTTTCCTCCCCCACTAGGTATAGAGTTGGCTGTTCTTCTTTATGCCTGAATTTAGTTCTCACCAATGTCCCTCACATAATAGACTCAATCTCTGTTCTGCCGCCGCTGGGTAAGAGTGATTATGCCGTCTTGACCTCAAAGTCGATCTTTCCAGCACAGCCCAATTGCCAAATATAAGTCTGCACCTATTCCAGATTTCAATAATGCCAATTTTGATGGTTTAAGAAATTATTTCAGGAGTATTGACTGGAAGGATTTCCCAACAAACAAAGTTAATAAATTTTATGGTTACCTCTTAAGTATTATCAAGTCAGAAGTTGATCTCTTTGTCCACTTTCGTTTTCCCTCCTTCCCAAAGACTAAAATTCCACGGCGTTTTATTCGACTCATTAAGCTCCGTAGTCGTGAGTTTTATAAGTAAAAATTTATTAGCCTTCCATGTTTTTATTATAAATATCTTATATTACGCAATAAATGTGCATCAAGCCTTAGTCATCTTAAACATCTCTAAATTTATAATCTACTCAAGAAAGCTAAGTTTGATAAAAGTGTACTTTTTAAATTTATTAGGAATAAACGTGGAATTTATAACTCTTTTTCACAGCTTAAAGATATTCATGGATCTCCTCTTTTTTTGCCTGAAGTATGTAATACTTTTAGTAATTACTTCCAATCTGTATTTAATGCAGATTTTACAGGAGATTCATCATCTGTCCCCCACGTTTATCAGGGTCCCCTCACATTTCCTCTGAGATAGTCCAAAACCTCCTCTCCAAATTAAAATCCTCTTCTTGTGGTTTGGACGATTTATATTCTAGAGTTCTCAGGGAATGTGCGGCAGAATTAGACCCATCACTAGCCTAAACATTTAACCTTTCCTTAAAACAAGGTAAGGTAC